>BROG01000310.1:137500-410000 GCA_030159075.1 Atrina japonica
CTTTACCCAGTTGTCATGTGAGTGTTAAGTTTTGGTGACTTTGCAAAATGCCTAGGTTTCATGTGAGTGCCGAGTACCGATAAACGTGGTGACTTTTCCTAGTTGTCATTTGAGTTTTGAGTAAATTTGGTGACTTTGGGCATAGTTGACATGTGAGTGTTGAGTAAATTTAATAAATAGTTGTCTTGTGAAATTTGAGTCTATGTCCAGTTGTCATGCATGTTTTGTGCAAATTTGGTGGCTTTGGGCCCAGTTGCCATGTGAATGTGGACTACATTTGGGGACTATACAACAAGTATACAGAGTATCATTTTAACAACTTCCCTTTCTCTTTTCAGCAACTTGTAAATGGACTTATACTTGCGACTATTGTCTTCTTTGCCGATCTGTACTTCCTGGTGAAATATTCATGATGCTGTCTTCACTTGAGAGATGGGGGATAAAACATTGTGCAATTATTCTATGAAATCATCAAATAACTGGACGCAAAAAGGAAACAAAAGTTAGAAACTAAGGGTCTTGACCAGTGTACTATAAAGGGAAAATTTTGTTTTTAGTTTGTTTATTGTTGTTTAACTTCCCACTCAAGAATCTTTCACTCACATGGAGACGTCACTAAATGAGGTGAGGGGCTTCAAATTTTGGCCTATGCTCAGCACTTACGGCCATTTAGCATGCTGACACCTACTGCGACAGTAAAAGGTTTCGTGTCACAGTAGGTGTCGGCACTTTAAAGAAACCTCACTGCTCAATGATGATAAGTGCCAAGCATAGGCCCTTCATCGGCATTTGGTGACATGTCCATGTGAGTGATAGATTCTTGAGTGGGACATCAAACAAAAATGCAACTATGGGGCAAATTTTCAACAAATGTTTTGAGTAAAACGTTACCTCTACATACTTGATCGATACATGTACCTGGAGGTGAAAAGCTCATGTCTGACCTTTCCAGAGGTCAAATACCCGGTATATCTCCCTAAATTCCTCGTTATCATATTTGTGGAAATCTTCTCAAGTATCACACTTCATGGGATTGACAATTTTTCATTTGTCCTTGATATCCTACTGCTCTTTAGTAAGTTGGAAAATAATTATTGTTTCTGAAGGTTTTATTTTTACATTGCTGATGTTAACCATTAACCAGACAGCATTTATTTCCATATAAATTTCATTTTTGTAACAGCAATACTTTCCTATAGTACCTTGACTGTGTCTATGTGTGTTTGTGTTCATTTATGCATATGCATGTCCTTTTTAATTGGTCATACCTTTTGTCAAGGTACTGAACATACTATATATAAATGTGTTCCAGAGAGAGGAATTTAGCAGGGAGTCTTGCCTTGCCCTGTCCTTTTCACAATTTCTTTTAGTTGCCTTGTCCCTATTTTCACATTCAGAATAAACAGCACAGGACATCTGTTACTCTTCCGAACTGTAGTGCCCATATTCATCACTTGAATTAATGTATTACAGCGGTGCTAAAATAGGATGGCGGAATACATTAGTAATATCAAAAAGAAACCTTAGATATGTCACCCTTTTTTTTAAAGGGAAAGTACCGGTAGATGGATTTTTTTCAAATATTTTTATTCCCATTTGATAAAAAATAACAAAAAAAAAAAAAAAAGAGAGAGACATACACAGGCATAAGATTTTTAAATTCCTATATATTTTGTGAAAATTGCTGGAGAAATCTGGGTTTGTCACTTTTTTAATTGCAAATTGATTAACTCAAACTTACTATTTGCATATGAATACCACACTGGACCAGACCTTATTTTCACAAAATGTATAGGAATTTGATATTCTTTTGCATGTGTATAGCTCTTTTTTGTTATTGTAAATCATGTACAAGTAGTAAAAATTGGGGATTTTTTTTTTTTTGGGGGGTGGGGGTTAAACACATTTCATGCCCCTTTAAAAACCAACACCATGTCAGTGCTTTTTCTTTGACAGCATAAATATAATTCAGAAAGGATCTCTACGACAAAACCAATGAAATGTGAGAAAACAAGAAATTCTTTCTTTCGTAATATTTCTAATTTTGTAGATTTTTTTCACTGAAAAAAATTATATGAGTTGCTCTTGTCTTTCCTTATTCTCATATTGTTTTTTTTTTTTTTAATCCACAAATGTTCACGTACAGATCTACCAAGGTAAAGTGAGACATCCGGTTTAGGTCAAAAACCAAAACAATACGGTCTGGTTTCCAAATATAGGTTATACAGGTAAAACATATTGCATTGCACAGACTCCTTGCATTACTAAATATCTAATACATTTGTGATGACAAGTAGTTTGTCACCCCTGTTATGATTTGATTTAGACTCGTTGTGTTGGTAAACATGCGCCAGTTTACCTTGGCAGACCTGTATCTGAAAACATAAAAATCACAATTTTTCCCAAAATAGTCCTAAAGACCCTTTTCCTAGGTGCTGGCTCATATATACCGGTATTATATGTTACAATTATTTTGTACTTACTTCATTTTTGATTTTCGATGATGTGAGATAATTTATTATGATTATTTAAATAAATATATTTCTAAAAAACATTGTCTTTTGTTTTACTTTATTGACTTGTTTTTTAGCTTTTGGCTTAAGACAATTGTTTCCACTGATACATTTTCATTATAACTTGATCTTGAATTTTAAATCGATGAATAGTTTCGAAAGACTAAAGTGGTATGAGACAAGGCTGATTTCTTAACCCATTAGTATTGGAAAATCCGTCTAGGAGTAACCAATGTAAAAAAAAAATGAACTTCTGTCTTTATTTTTAAAAACATCTAGGAAACTATCAGGCTGATTTCATTTTTAAATATAAGTATTTACAATTCAACTTTACACACTCTTTACTATAACAAACAATATATACCGTATTTGACCCATAAAGCACCCATGTTCCTATAAGCACCCCTCCCCCTCTTGTCATACCATTAAGAATCCTTTCTAGAAGGTGGACAAGAAGATGTGGACCTGAAAACTGTAAGTCACAGTTTATGTGTTGTGTAGAATTATGTTGATAGGTGTCCTCGGTATAATAACTACAACTTTACCACTGTACCTTATGAAATTTAACAGTATTACATCAATTTGACTATTGATTGGTCCCATTTAGCACCTATTTCTTTTTCCTGTTTTTGTAGCGCCCTAGGTGCATAATGGACCAAATGCAGTGTATATAAGCACAGTTGTGTTCTTATTTCTACAAGTCTCACACTAAATTATACATATACATGTATGTGCAATAATTTTCAAAACTTGCACTTTCATTACATTATGATAACATAATGATATGCATTATTAGACTGGATCTGACCTTAATGTCACAAAATACATGAGTATAGGAGTTCTCTTCTATCTTTGACAATCATTGATATACAAACTGTATAATATCGGTGAAAATACTTCTCGCTGAAATATACCAATCTTATCAGTTGAAAAATAATCGGACAACAAATCATCATGTTTTTCGTGTGCTTTGACGTTACAGTACAATTACCGATTTTTGGCATTTTGCCATCAACCCCATTGTTCTATTGATTTACACCATACATATAATTATGTGTAATAGTTCCAAGACCTGCTCATTTATAAACTATAATTACATAATGATACGTATGGAACAGAGAGAAAGTATTAACAATGTTCATATGCATCTAATATTTTTCACATTACACCGGACACAATATTAATACGCCATTTTTCCTGTCCTCCGGATGAGACCCTGCCACAGTAAGTGTCGGCGCGTTAAAGAACACTCACTGCTCAATGGCCGTTAGTGCCGAGAATAGGCAAAAATTTGAAGTCCTTCACCGGCATTTGGTGACGTCTCCATATGATTATGAGTGAAAAATTCTTGAGTGGGTGTTATACAACAGTGCAACTACAACAACAAATCTATATGTCGTTAATGCAAGAAACACGAAGATCGTGTTCGATTAGAATCATTGATCGTTTTAATACTCGACCTAGAATAATTATTGTAACTTTCTACTCGAATATTTTCTGATACCTGTAAAATGATTGGTATCCGTGCACCTTGCATCTTGTTCAAATGGAATGTAAAATGGTAATTTTTATGCCCCGGAATGGGGCATCTAGTTTTTGGATCGTCCGTCCCGCTTACATATAAAGTGCAATATTTCAAGTTTGGATTGTGGTACAGTAACAAAACTTAGACTGTAAGTTCACTTCTAAGGGTTGCTCACACTTCTCTGACATCACATGCCCCTGGGGTGGGATGGGGTCAAATGTAGGGCATTGCAAAAATTTGTTGGGACTGGGGGGGCATTTGTGTTTCACAAACACATCTCGTTTCTCAAAGCATTAATTACAGTGTTGTACGTATAGCTTTATTTCCACGTACAGTAGGCCTAGATCTGATGATATATAAAATATTTAAAGAATAAGTGTAGGCCTACTTAGATGTTTATCTTATACTGCTATATACAGATCGAATTTACGGTTAATAAATGAAAATAGATTTGTGTTTGTTTAAAATATGTGGAGACAACAAGAAATACAGCACAATGTGTGTCGAGTACCGTCTAGGTCTAAAATATCGGCGACCCTAAATGAAGCTTTATTTTCACTATTTGTGATCATGTCTGTGTAAAAAAGCGCAATCATATTTTTTAGCTATAGCTTACGTGGGGTTAAAATATTACAAATTTTACGGTTTTAATGTGTAAAATGATCGAATTATGGAGTTTTTTATATATATATATATATATATATATTTTTTTATATATTATATATATATATATATATATATATATATATTATATATATATATATAAAATTCACGATTCACTAGAATCGCCGAGACCGGGTGAGTGTAGCAGGCACCAGGTTGAAATGAATTTAACGTGTGCTAGGCCTACAATACGTAAAAAAAACCAGTAAAACAATTTTGAGTAATTTACTGTTTTTTCGCTTAGTGATTCTTCCCTTTGGAGGACATTAAGTTTTATTAGAACTACAATACGTCGTTTCCGAGATCCCCCGACAGCCTTCTCTGTCATGAGACTTTCATAACCACGTGACCTAAATCTAGGCATAGTTTGGACAAAATGGCGGATACATACAGTAGTCCCCATATAATCTGATAGATTAATACTTAAGTTCCCACGATTAAAAATTTGAATTTCAGTATACAATTTCCTACAAAATATTGGAAAAAACATATGATGAGGCAGAAACTCATAACAGTGGCATGGATGGCGTATCATAGTAATACGCTCCATACTCCAGTCGTATGTTCATCGTCGGGAAACGGATTTAAATGACATGTCACAATTCCACGGATATTTATCAGACTTATTTACTTTCTGGAATCCGCATACCAATGGTCAAGTGCCTGTAGCTTTAGAATCCACCAAATAGGCATATATCCGCCAAGTAACATAATCCACATACCAATGGCCAAATGCCTGTATCCTTAGAATCCAGAAGCAAATTGAAAGTTAGGGGGGGGGGGGGGGCTAAACCAACTTTAAAAAACCACACACACGCCAGAAACGTCTGGGGGCTAAGCCCCAATTTTCCAACACCTATGTCTATCTTTGCAAAAAAGTGGGGGGGGGGGGGGGCTTAGCGCCCCCCCCCCCCCTCTAGCCCACCCGGTTCCGACGCCTATGCAGTATATATATATATATATATATATATATATATATTCATCAAGTAACAATGGTCTAGTGTATGGTCACTGTATGTCCGATATTTAGCCAATATTAGCAATAAATAACTACACAACAAAAATGAAGATATGAATTGTATTTCATATCATTTATAATTAGAAGTATCATTAAAATTATTTATTAAAATTATACAGAATTTTTAAAAATTTTGCTGCAATATGAAATCTTTATTTCTCCCCATTAAACACGGGCTACAAATGAGCCATTTTCCTCCTTTTTTCACCATTATGAAATCACATCCCTGTAGTGCTTCGTGATCTAAAATAGTAACGTTATCATGTTCCCACTTTTTGATTTACCAGGGGTTTTACCAAAAAGTGGGAACATGATGTGGTTAAACATAGGCGTCGGAAGCAAATTGAAAGTGGGGGGCTAAACCAACTTAAAACACACACACGCCAGAAACGTCTGGGGGGGGGCTAAGCCCCAATTTTCAACACCTATGCCTATCTTTGCAAAAAAGTGGGGGGGCTAAGCCCCCCCTAGCCCCCCCACCCCGGTTCCGACGCCTATGCTATAATTACATGTAGGCTGTACATCTGTATCGTCCGTTGAGTCCAAATGTCAGCGAAAATTCATTATCTTAGGTCCACAGGAGGCCGAGTCTAAAATGACATGTAGATAGATCTATGTAGATTTTATTTCGTTGGCATAGTTTCGGTCTCCTGTGATTAATCCTTGGGTCACCACGATCAATATATGCAACTCATCCCGGATCTGCTGTGCTCTATCATCTGTATCATCTTCTTTCGTGCTGCAAGTTATACAAACATCTGCCGACATCACATAACTACGTATCGTTCAATAATTTTGGAGGTGTGTACCTCTTAGCCAATCAGAACGAAGTCGAAGTTCTGACAACCGTAGTTACTCTTATAGGTAGCTTTCATTTGCGTCTATCGGTTCAATAATAATTATTTGGAATGTCAAAAGGTAATTACATGTATATTGAAGTTCACTGCAGACGTATGTAAAAATTTTTATGCATAGCAGGGACGGATTCAAGAGGGTCCACCCGTAAAGTTGACATGAAATGTGTGAAACATTGAATTTTTGTATTAAAAGGGTTAAAAATGAGTAACAATTAAATTACAAAAAGCAAATTGCTATAAATTACGAACTTGAATAATAGAAATACGTTTTTTTTTAACAAACGTTCGATTTCGGTTAGACAAAGATCTATAGTCCAAGTTCAGAGACTGGACAAAGTACCGGACATAGAAATAATCATTTTTGGTCGGGGCGTCGGACGAAGTTATAGATATGGGAGACCGGCGGTACTGGACACCCCCCAGGGGGGGGGGGGGTATCCGGCGGGGAGGGATTTTAATTTTACTCTACAATATCTGCCATTTTATGCATTTAAAATCAAAAGATCGTTGATAAAATCGATGATATATTTAGCAAATTTCTTTTAACCATCTAGTCAGTTTTGCAATAAATAAATGAATGAGAAAACAGAAATATTTTTACATACACATTCACATGCATGGATAAAAACTGAATATCGAAGATCATAATGAGATACTAGATGGAATGTATATTGACTGGTGACCGGCAACTCACATTAGGACATTGCGATTTCATTTTTTTTTTTTTTAAGTATTATTATTTCATTTTATTTCCAAAATTAATTGGGTGCTTGTCATTTCTCCCTGCTCCAACGCTACCGGCCACAGAGATAATAAATTTATTTTCTATTGTATAGAGAGTTCGTCTTTTCATATGTAATGCAAGTTTGTTTTGTTTTGTTTTTGTTGTTGTTGTTGTTGTTGTTGTTGGTTTTTTTTTTCTTTTTTTTTTTATTTGCTGGGGGCGGTTTTTGTTTATTATCTATTTGCCTTATATATATATATATATATATATATATATATATATATATATATATATATATATATATATATATATATATATATATATATATTAAATGCGAAAGAAGGAGATGACAAAAAGAACATTATATTGTTATACGAAATATTTCTTGATTGAGTTGCAGCAATAAGACATTTGCCTAATCCAGAGAGTTCCGTAACATTTGTAGATGTAAATAGCTGTACTAATTTAGATATTGATGGCCGTCTCCAAAGTATTGTTATAAATATTGTTTATGTATAGCAAGGTATAGAGCCGCATTTAATCTGATGATTTAAATTCCACAAAATAACTTCCACTGTAAGCATTCACGTGAGAATAGGTCTATATATCTTCTTCCTTTGTGAACCGGGACAGTGTTTACGATGATGGCTGTGAGTGGCAGGGAGTGACACAGGTCAGCCAACAAGTGTCATCTGTCGTCTAAAGCTTAAAAGCTTAAATGGGAATTAGCTGTGTGTACCGATTTTTTTTCTGTAATTACACGCAGGCAAAAAATCAAATATTTTCAAACTGCAATTGAATAAGTGCCAAACCTGGTTTTTTTTTCGTCTTTCCAACTCAAGGTTTTCTGATCCACGTCGTGGTACCTGTAAGTAACGTAGTGGATCGGAAAAACTTGACTCATTGGGGAGATGGGGTTTCTCATTTATTTATGTGTATATCTCGTTTTTGTTATTGTCAGACATATATAACACATGTTGTATACACATGTCTCTGTTATTGAATATCATTCTATTATAAGTAGTAAGAAAGGAGAATTAAAACAGAGAGAGAGAGATATAGAGAGAGAGAGAGAGAGAGAGAGAGAGAGAGAGAGCTTACGACCCTTTACTTATAACGCTTTACTATTTCTATTATAAGTAGTAAAAAAGGAGAATTAAAACAGAGAGAGAGAGAGAGAGAGAGAGAGAGAGAGAGAGAGAGAGAGAGAGAGAGAGAGCGCTTACGACCCTTTACTTATAACGCTTTACTATCTAAAATGACTGTGGGGTTTGGAAAAGAGAGTAAACAACCATGTCGGATATTTAAAATTTTGTTTTGCGTCACAACAAAGACACGAAGACATCACAGGCCTACTGATACGGTACCTATTGTCGGACACGTGCTCGCTGCGCTCGAATGAGCAAGATTTCAATTCAACATTTTATGGATACATGTACCGACATCGTCTGCTTTTAAACAAGAATTAAAACGTTATAAAAATTCTTGAAAAATCTTGTTCTTTCTCGTGTAATGAGAAAGTGTTTGACAATAGAAGGGATACTGTCCGAGAATAAGGTACAATGTACGTGTTATCCACAGTTGTACTGCACAAGTATTAGCCATTAGATATGGCCATGATGATATGCCCATATGATGTTTTTATACAGTCCCCGTTTGTCAGATTTTTCGCTACAGACAAAAATACCGTCTTATATAGATTTAATCCGTTCTGATTCAGTCCTGGCAAAAATTGGCAAAATGACATACATGTTTTTGAAAAAAAAATTCGATTCGAGTGCGTTCTTTATTTTCAGATCAATATGCAGAAATACTGAGTCACGTTTTAGTCACAATATAAAACGAGCCTATGTGAGACAGGGTAAATTATGTACGTCATTCCCCTATGAATGGCCGTTTGGGTAAAAAACGGGATGAACTTACGCGATGACCACTTTCACGTTAAAATTCACTTTTAACGCGTTAAAACACTTTTTGCATGCAATAGTGATTTTTTTAACGTGAAAGAGGATATTTAAACGCGCCAGTGTTGATTTTAAAGGTTTTGCATGCAAAACGAGTTTTTAACGCGTTAGAAATGGAAAATTGCGATATGAACTTACGTGATGAAATTAACCATTCAGAGGCCTCGTTTCGTTTAATTAGTAATGAAATGGCGCCAGATAGCGAGACGCATTTTCATTACAACAAAAGTTTGTGCAGAAAATACCGACATAGTCTATTGATTTCTATATTTTTGAAAATCTAAATATGTATCTTTATTCCAATAATAGTTCGATTAAAAAAACTTGTTCGTTTGCTAAATATCGGTGACTGAATTTGACATAACATTTTTTTCTGTCCGGGAAATGGTATCTCCGAGATCGAAACACATTGTCATTTGGTCACGTTTTTAGGTACTAAACGTCGTTGACATTTAACATCTAACGTGTGCAGATACTCCCAGCATATGTATCTACATTATTAGATAAAATCTTAAGATTTTTTTTAATTTTGTTTAGTAAATATCGTAAATACAATTTTAACTAATTATCCTATTCAGTTCATTTCTAATTGTTCTCTTTATGATGTAAGAAGCGCTCTGATTGGCTGTTTCCTCTCGATCAAAATACAATCTTGCATGCAAGTGTTTGATTATGAGTTACGTGCAAGCAAAACTTAGGCGATGAAATGGGTTTTGGATACAAAAATGTCTTTCACGTTAAAAGTCACTACTACATGCAAAAAGTATGTTTTAACGCGTTGAAACTGATTTTTAACGTGAAAGTTGTCATCGCGTAAGTTCATCCCGTTTGTGACCCAAACGGCCTTTCATATTCCCCCTTCACATACACGGATTTTTCTTACGAATCCTTACGAATCTCAAACTTGTAATCAATCGCAAGCACCCGTACATAACTCACTGGTATTCGTAAATAACTATTCAAAACTCGCACACATTCGTAAGGATCCGTGAAAGGAGAGCCAAATCTTTTGACATGTCAAAAATTTCTTACGATTGTCCACGGATTGATACTCGTGCTGTGACATAAAGCTTATATCACACTTTGATGAAGTTAACTTGTAATTACAGTTTTATTTTTACAAGCTATTTAAGAGTTTTACGGAAAACGAATCCGTGGACATCATCGTGTAGTTAACTTCGCTGCCTCTTGCGACCGTTGGTCTAGAGTGGTAGAGCATTCGATTCGCACGCGGAAAGTCCTGGGTTCGATTTCGGCATCGGGTCATACGAAAGACTTAAAATGGTGGTGACTGTTCCTTCGCCAAGCGTTCGGCATACGAAGTGAAGGCCACGAGTCTTCCGGGGGACACTTAAAACCGAAGTTTCATGTCCTGAAAGGCATGGGACGTAAAATAACCCTCAATGCATCGGCATCAGTCCATAGTGCATGTTCAGGTCAAAATTTGTAGTACTTCACCTATAGCTGGTGACATCTCCGTATCAGTAAAAAAAAAAATCTTCAACGGCGGTATGTAAAACAAACAATTTCTCGCGTGCGATCCATCGGACCGGAAACCACCAAATTGAATAATTACTCATGGTCAACTTTTAATTATTTTGAGAGAAACACGTGAAGTCTTTGACACAGCTTGGTGTACAATTATGTTGATTGCATTAACTTTGTTATGCATAATAAGATTTGAGTCAAATATAATTTCAAAAACCAATCTCCCATTTTCTTGATATGTCGCGTACACGATCCCCTAACGAAACCTACCATTGCGGATGGGACAGGGTCAAATGTGAGTGATATCGTAGGTTTATGCGTCAGTAAACAATGCTGTTTGTAGTTATGAACAAAAGTAAAATCAATATAACCTGGCGGGTGGTGTCTCGTGAATCCTTTCTCGACATGGACGAGTTTAAATTTCAGGTAAAGCATTAGGCCGAACTTTCTGTCCCGATTGTAAGCGATTTTTAATAGCAGTTAAAGGATATAAGCTGTCACAATGATTATTTTTGTCCCCTGACACATAGATGAGAATATGATAAAATGTGTGTTCAAATACATTATCAAACACGTAAAACGTTGTAAAAGATCTTCTTTTACGAAGTTATTTGTTTTATTAGAATTTAAGTTTTCCCGTACCTTTAAAAAATCCAGCTGTATTTCCGTATGCAATGACCTTTCAGATAAACTATTTCGCCATATCAACTGTTCTTCGTAATTCTGTCAGAGGAATCTCGGTCCTTAATGCGCTCGGACTATGTTAAAGTTATGTGTTTTATTTTTACTTTTAAAATACAGGTCGTGATTTTTATTTGAAAGTACATATATTATGTAAATTATATGCCTTCAACTCTATTTTAAATACCTGAAGAAAACCGGATAAATATAAATTTATATAAATATATCAGGTCACTAAAAGATTTTTTTCCGATCTTTAATGTTACCTGAATCCTGACATTAACTAAATAAAAACAATATAACTGTGAAAAGTATGTGTACCTCATGTTTTACAATCATGCCGCCATGTCCGGTTGAGTTGGACAGTACATGATCATATGTGTCAAGAATGATAAAGCCGAGAATGCGATGGGACGAGTTAAAAATGGGTCGAGATCACCTGATATACCCGGCACGTGGACAATTTCAGAAACATGTTTAGGTATTGAATGATGATGTACGAAAATAAACGCAAAGGGTAATAAGAATAAAATATATATTAACTGCAAAAAACACGCGTTTCTTCGTAAAAATTTACCTTAAGTTAATTTGCAAAGCTCAAAGTAATGGCGGACAAACAATAACTGATATTACGGGTTTGATTTCATTTTTTTGTTTTGCGCCATACTCAACAATCTTTCAGTCATATGATGGCGTCCAGTTTTTATTGGTGGAGGAGAAATCCCGGTTACCCGGGTAAAGACCACCGACCATCCGCAAGAAAACTGGCAAACTTTCCCACTTAATTCGAAATGACCCTAGTGGGATTCCAACCAGAGGTGAGGGGCCTTGTGGTTTAAAGCGCAATGCTCTAACCACTCTGCCACGGAGGTTACATTTGGCAAGATTGTTGCAATTATACACGTGCATTTGTTATTCTAAGCACCAAATGGTCTCTTTGGGATAGATATATATATATATATATATATATATATATATATAGATATATTATATATATATATATATATATAATATATATATGATAAAATATTTACATAAAATGGGAATGAAAAATTGTTCACCCACGACAGCTCATATCGCTTTAAAATAATAAAGTCGACCTGGTAAAACGTAACAGTAGAATCACACGGACTAGAGTAATCGTTCCTACTTTTAAATAATATAGTAACCAGTGCGGGATTAAAACGTTTTTCTCGTGAAACTTATCCTAACCGAAAAGTGAGTAAAATTATCCGTATGATAATCAAAAGCGCGACCTATGCAATCTTGAGATTTGATCGAATGGTAAAGGGATATTAAATTTTAGAAGTACAATGTATAGATTTCCTTTCATAACTTTGGAAAGGACCGAAATAGCTAAGATGCTCCAAATGAATAATTGAGACAGATGATCTCTTTGTTCTAAAATGAATAAATCTACATGTATCTCGTTACCAGTCAATTAACTTTCAAGATCTTGCAAGTCGTATTCTCATTTGTCGTACAGCACGCGCACACACGCGCACACAGAGCTATGAGAGGTCACTTGCATTTAACTCGCGTACATGCGATATAAATGACGTTTGTTCATAACTGAATTCATGTATGCTATAATAAAACTAATATTAGCTTTATATATCGCTGATGCTATATAGCTCTATCGCCGTAATATTGTATTGAGAAAACAGATTGTTAATTCATTTATATTACATATCCAATCTGCTGTCTTAGGCGCATCTAAAGAAAAAAAACGAAAAAAAAAAACGGCCATGGTCAGAACGACAATTACTCAAGAAACACTGTTCAATTAACGAGAGTTACTCACGCAGTTATTGACTGCCCACACGCGATTTAGTATACAGTCTGGTTACTTAGAAGAAGAACTACGGTATTTATTTTCATTCATTCATTCCAGTGTAATGGCGTTATTTATGCGACGATGCTTTCGTAATGTAAACTATCCGGGGTTTAACAGCAGTTATGCCGTCAAGAAAACTCTGCCAGTTGTATCGTCGTGGAGATTTAAAGCCACAGTCACTGATCAAATCAACGAAAGTATCAATTTGAGTGAAACTTCATCAAAAACCACGAAACATGCTTTCCCGAAATCAAATTCCTCGCATCCTGAAGTTGACTTGTCGTTCAGCAATTCCTATGAGGCGTATCGCAGTAAATCTACGGCGGAGCTCTTTCGAGCACTGTTTGTGTTCAACATGTGCTCCATCCAGTTTCTTGTCAACAATAACCGTCAGGTAAGAACTATGATGAGAATCAGAAACTCTTCAATGTCATTCGGTCAGAGAGGGACTGTGTCGAAAGTTTTGCTGGTCATCATGTACATCTATAGGCTAAAATGGGTATTGGTATTGGTGTGAAACCTGTCTTGAGAGACCCATCTCATCCGAGACCACATTCTGAGAACCATGTGGTGAAATAATCATTTCAAATAAAAACATCTTTTGAGAGACCACCTGTCAGAAATTACCACAACTTATAATTGGGTGATAGATGGGGTGGTCTCTTAAGACAGGTTCCATTGTACCAGATAGTGAAAGTTTACACACAATTAGTTATCATAGATCACAATGATGGTTGTTTAAGATATTATAGCTTTCTAGTACTCTCCTCACATAATTGCCCTAGTATTTTTCTGTTTGCCTAAATGCAACAATGTGCAACAGAATGGCCCAGCATTTGATTCCTATAGCTGTTAATGCCAGTATTGCAAATCTATATATACTAAGCAACTGGTTATTGACTGTTCTTTTGTAAAACATTCAGATGCCCATGGGTGGGAAAGCCCTGCATGTCTGGGGTCTTTCAGATGAGACTATGAATTGAGGCTTCTTAAATTTGCACATGAAGGATCCGGGTCCAATTCTTTGTGTGGGTCACAAGACTATAGCTCAAGTCAAAAGTCATGGGCTTTTACATATGGATTTTGTACAGCTCTTAATAACAAACAGAATCTGTTGGCTGTCCCCTTCTAGTAGAGAAGCATAATCTCAAAACACATTTTACTGCAGTGATCCAACCAAAAAATTCGAATGATTTGGGGTCATTATGTCCCCCTGATCATGTTTTCTTAGCTCATGACTAATGCCAGTAAGGATCTTTATCCAATCAGACTTCAAGCTTCGCCATTTAATATTTTTCATAGTGTATGGTTAAATGAGATAAGCAGGTCAGATAAACTCCATCTTGTATTAATTACCATGATTATGTTACATATTAAACTTGACCCCATTATGAGTCCATCTCGTTAACCTTTACATAACCATGGGAACAAAACAAAAATAAAAAACCGTATGTAGATAATCATTATCAAAGTAGCAATTAATCAACAAATAATTAATATGGTATATGTACAAATGTATATCACAACTAGGAAGTTATAATGATCGTTGATATAATTACATGTATGTGTGTATATATATATATATATATACAAAGTACATGTAAGTGTATCCCTGACCTGATTTAATAATTATTTTTTTTAGATGTAGTTTGTAAACATGTTACAGGAAACAATAAATCATATATCATTTTGAAAACATATACACATTTTTACATGTACAATAAAATTTCTTTATGCATTCAAATTTCATTTGCCACCTCGCATTATGACACAATTTTTGAAAATTCACTTTTTCAATATCCCCTATAATTTTATTTAAGGTTACCATCGACCTATTACCAAACCCCTTCTGAGCCGGCCTGGCTCAGTCGGTAGCGCGCTTGACTCTTGATTTGTGAGGTCTTGAGTTCGAGTCCAGCCGACGGCAGGTTGGTTTCCTGTCTGTCGGATGAGACAGTAAAAACAGTGGTCCTGTGTCTCAGTAGGTGTCGGCACGTTAAAGAACCCTCACTGCTCAATGGCCGTAAGTGCCGAGCATACCGGTAGGCCAAAATTTGAAGCCCTTCACCGGCATTTGGTGACGTCTCCATATGAGTGAAATATTCTTGAGTGAGACGTTAAACAACAATAAACAAACAAACCAAACCCCTTCATCATGCCAGATTTGGGATGAATATATGGTTGTGGATAGCTATGTTTTACTTATCATTTCAAGTTTGCATGCATGTATGTGTACAAAGTAGGTGTAATAACCGATTTCCGAAAGTCATAACAACTTAAAAACTGAAAGTTGTTTGGGGTCAATGTCATTCTGGACACTGCCACCACTGCACCAAGCTGTCCCAGTGGTCTATGAATTATATATGGAGACAAAATTTATCATTTCATAGCACCATTGGCACAATGGGTCATTCTGGTCAGATCACTGATACTGTAAGTATAAATTTTATAGAAACGGCAATTTTTGCTTATTTTCTCATTTTTAGATTCTGAAATGGAGCCGACTTGTATTGGGAAAGACACTTTTCCAAAAACTGATGAAAAGTACTTTTTATGGTCAGTTTGTGGCGGGAGAGGATCAAGATGATATTCGTCCACTGGTCAGCAAAAACCGAAAATTTGGTGTGAAATCTATTTTGGACTACAGCGTTGAGGAGGATTTATCAACGGAGAAAGCAAGAGAAGCTGAAATGAAGTTAGTGGTTTATGTTCTTTTTACCAACCTCAGCAACTAATTAGCGATAAATCAGTAAAACCAGCATTCGACTTTGGAGTTTTAGGTGACTGTACATTTGTCTTGTGCCTGTCCATTCTTTCATCTGTGCTTTCATTTCCTCTGCTTTTTTCGGACCTTATCATATTTTAGTTTATCGTATCTATCGTCCATTTATACTGACATTTTATGATCATTGTAGATAAATTGTTGTTCATCATCAAATATAAAACCCATGGCTGTTCCAGGAACTGTACTGGAATTGTTCCAGGAATTGTACGGGACTGTGGACTCACGGCGGGTGTGACCGGGGATGCTTACTCCTCCATGGCACCTGATCCCACCTCTTGGTTTCCAGAGGTCCGTGTTTGTCCATTTTTACCGGATTTGTTTCTATGTCCTGGACATTCCATTGATTTATACTTTGGTATCCGTGATTTTTTATACTTACAAGAATGGGCGTACAGGAAAATTGATTTTTTCAATAGTAAATGGAAAAAAAAAGTTGGATAATAATTAATACAAGAAATAAGTAAACATATCAATTGAACTGTTAAATTTTAGTTGATATTAATGGGCTTATAAATGTCAACTGAAAAAAAGTTTCAGTGTATTTAAAATAATTAGCCACTAGACTTCTTCAATCTGAAAAAGTACATGTTGTATTCATTTTGTCAAAAACACGTCATCCTGAACTCACACACAGGGATGACAACAAACTGTAATGTCTAACAGACTCTCGGAATTCTGTAAATCAGCTGACCATGCACTAAATTACTGATTTGTCTATATTTTTTTTCTTAATTAGTCTGAATGCAATATTAATTATCTTCAATTAGCAAAAACCTAAGTTTACGCAAAAATACAGTGAGACTTGAATGTTACGACCTCCTTAGGGACACAAGAAAATCGGTCTTTATAGAGAGGTGGTCTTTATAGAGAGATGGTCTTTATAGAGAGGTGGTCTTTATAGAGAGATGGTCTTTATAGAGAGATGGTCTTTATAGAGAGGTGGTCTTTATAGAGAGATGGTCTTTATAGAGAGATGGTCTTTATAGAGAGATGGTCTTTATAGAGAGGTGGTCTTTATAGAGAGATGGTCTTTGTCTTTATAGGGAGATGGTCTTTATAGGGAGGTGGTCTTTATAGAGAGATGGTCTTTATAGAGAGATGGTCTTTATAGGGAGATGGTCTTTATAGGGAGGTGGTCTTTATAGAGAGATGGTCTTTATAGGGAGATGGTCTTTATAGGGAGGTGGTCTTTATAGGGAGATGGTCTTTATAGGGAGGTGGTCTTTATAGAGAGATGGTCTTTATAGAGAGGTGGTCTTTATAGAGAGATGGTCTTTATAGAGAGGTGGTCTTTATGTAGAGGTTGATTTGTACACAAATGGTACTAAAGACCAGGTGGTCTTTATACACAGGTGGTCGCTAAAGCAGGTTTTACTGTAATATTATGACCAGTTCACACAACAGTCACAGGGGTTCAAAATTCCCAAAATCTGAAGTTGGGGACTTGGTTAATTCGGGTTAGCACTTGGCATTTAGAAATACCCGAAGTCTGTGGGACTTGCTTCATCTGCATTCACTTAATTTTACTTTATTACTCAATAACAAAATTCATCACAGACTTTGAAATGTTTAGCTTAAAAAATTATATCTGTGACCTATATGCTAACATTTGCAGTTTCCTTTTAGTGACCCACTTGATGACATTTGCTGTTGTTATTTTTATGACCTACATCTTAACATTTTAATTTTGTTGTTGTCTACATTTGTGCTTGATAATATCCGTTTTCTCTGTGACATTTTAACATTTGCTGTTTTCTGTGACCTACCTTTTAACATTTGCTGTTTTTATGTGACCTCCATGTTAAAAATTTTTTTTCTGTGGCATACTCATTAAAATATGCTGTTTTTTTATGTGATGTACTTGAAATTTCTCAGAAATTTACTTTTCCAAGTACTGGACTTGAGTATCTAAACAAGAAATTTGAAACCCTGAGTCAGTGAATAAATGCATTTATAAGTTGCTTGCCCCAATACATCTTACCATATTTAACCCAATGAGTGCCCATGTCCCTATAGGCATTGGCGTTGGAAGCAAATTGAAAGTGGGGAAGGGGCTAAACCAACTTAAAACACACACACACCAGAAATGTCTGGGGGCTAAGCCCCAATTTTCAACACCTATGTCTATTTTTGCCAAAAAAGGGGGGGGGGGCACTAGGCCCACCCCACCCCCGGTTCCGACACCTATGCCTTTAAGTGCCCCTCCCCTTTTCACATACATTCTAGATTCATTTCTGGCTGGTTGACAAGGCGATGTAGACCTGAAAAACCATAAGTAACAGTTTATCTATTAACCCCCCCCCCCCCACCCAAACAACTTCACCACTGTGCCTTATTAAAAGTTAACTGTTTTACGTCAGTTTGACTGCAGTTTGGTCCCATAGAGAGCGCCCATCCTTTTTACTGATTTTTGCAACACCCTGGGCACTTAATGGGTCAAATATGGTATATAACCTTGAATAGTGGTATCTAACACAATGGAAAAATGACATCTCTACACTATATATAGTAAAACCTGCTTTAGTGACCACCTGTGTATAAAACCACCTAGTCATAAAGACCATTTTTTGCTGTCCCCAATAATACCATTTGTGTACAGATCAACCTCTATATAAAGAACACCTGCCTATAAAGACTGATTCTGTTGTGCCCAAAAGGCCAAAGTGGGGGGGGGGGTCTTAAAACACGTTTCACTGTATATGCTATATATTTGTAGTGGTGCAGAGGGTGTCCGTCTGGATGGCTCAATTGGTAAGTGTCCTACTAGTGTCAGGAAGGCCCCAGATTCGATTCCCAGTCTGGTCGCACATTTTACCTCGCCTATAACATATTGTCTTGTTTTCATTATATTACACACCACACTCGACAACTTTTCAATTGTACAGTGGCGCCAAGGTTTTAATGGTGGAGGAGAAAAACATGCTAAAAAAAACATGTACAGTAAAACCTTCTTTAGCAATCACCACCTGGTCATAAAGTCTGATTTTTTGCTGTCGCCAATAGTATCATTTGCGTAAAAATCAACCTCTATATAAAGACCATCTCCCAATAAAGACCGATTTTCTTGTGTCTCTAAGGAGGTCATTACATGTATATATACAGGGGCTGAAAGTTCCTTAAGTCCGAGGTCCGGGACCTACATATTTTACTTTGGACCCTGTTGTTTTCCTGCTGTGTGGGTCCGACAACCTAACAAGTCTGAATTAATGAATGACTTTTCTGTCAATTTCTTTCTTTCCAACATTTATTTGTTTCTTTTGTAAAGTTCAATCATCATTTTCTAGTATGATTTTGTGGCAGTGTTTGGTTTATATCATAATTCTGTGTTTCCATATGTAATCATTGTTATATGTATTGATTAATTATATTAAAAACTTGACTTAGATTTATTGTAATTGGACCCATATATTAGAGGATATATTACATATATTATATATATTAGAGGCAATATTTAACAAAAAAGTCCTGGACCCAAGCAGCTGAAAGAAAATTTTCAGCCCCTGATATACCAGTTTCACTTTATATGCCGAAAAAGACCAGTGGCCTTCTATCGTATACCATGTAACTTTTTCAAATTACATGTAATTGGGACACATCTTAACCTGAAATATTTATGGTAGCAATCAGATGTATTATTCCGTGTCCTATTCCAATCTTTTGATATGAATGACTGACAGATCCTTTGACCTTTTAATACCTGTAGAAACATAATTAATCCTGAGTGGAATATTTAAATACTTTTCTGAGCCAAGGGCATATTTTTGTTTACCTGTAAGAGTGTTTTCTACCTGTACTCATTATAACAAAGACCTGGTCAAGCTCTACTCAAACCAGGTACATGTTTTTTATCAACTCAGGTGTGTAATTTCTTTATACGTGTATTTCTGATAATATTCCTGTACAGCATTTTTTGTGGGGAAAGACCACTCTCGAAGGAAACACCGAATTTGTTGTTTGTCCTAAAACAAATAACCTTTGAAATTGGGTCCTTGAAAAATCCTAAAATTTGGCAGGGATTTTCCAAACTCTTTTGGGAATAGGCTTTTGAATTTGGAATGTATGCAACATACAGGGAAATCCCAAAATACACAAAACTGTTTGAAAATACAAGGATCTCTTCAAAATCATTGACATTGGACTTCACATGTTCAATAGGGAAATTTTGACTCCAAATTGCAGGGTTTCCTCTGGATTTTTAATTTATCGACCAAAGTTTTGGCCAAATCTGTTAATCTGTTAATCTGTATATATATATATCCAGCATTTATTTATGTGTTTAGGATTACTTAGAATTTCAGTTGATAAATTATTTCTTTTTTACTGAAAATCAGTGATAATTCATTTCTAATTGATAGCATACACATGCACTTGAAGGATTTAAATTAGTGCTAGCAGATTTAGAAATTTCACTGAGTGATTTTTTTATATTTTGATCATATCCGGTTTTTTTTGTTTTTTTTTTGGGGGGGGGGGGGGGGGGAGGTTAAGTTCACCAGTCGCAGTGTGTTCGTGTCAACATAATAATCCATTCAGTGATTAACAGTCAGATGACCTGCAAATTGCAAATCAGAAACGGTGAAAGTCACGTTAAATTTTTATGTGAAATTAAATTCTGGAAACCACGAGTTGATATTTTGATCCAGATGCATCTCATCCTTGTTTTAGTTATTCCGTTTGCTATAAGTTTATCGGCAGTGCGATGTCAGTCACCACGTTTTTTCACCAGACGTTGATTCTATTTTAAGTTCTCAAAGGAATCGACGTCTCTAAATTTGATTGGTCATCAGTCATTTAACATTCCTTATATAGGCATATGATACCTAAACGGAATCGGTTGGGGAAAGGGCTACGAAGAATGCAGTTTTAGTTGAAACTTAATAAATTATTTGTGACCATTGCGATGACATCAAAAATCAACTGGTTTGAAAATACGTATTGTTAGATGCGTTCACGATCCTTACATGTACAAGTGAAAGTACAAAACGTTCAAGACTAGATCTACTTCGCTTTTTTCAAGCTCGAAGCTGACTTTAAAAACGTTGATAATGTACCTTTTAAAAGTAATACTAGTTACAGAACTTTTTACTCTCGTCTCCGATCACTTGTTATCAATCGCCTTAAATAATTTTGTAACCCAATAGATTTCAATGCGACATTGCAACGATTACCTGTGTAGACCCTACCCAAGAGGGACAAAGCTAGCCTAATTCAATTGGACTGAGTAATCTTGTCGTTGATTAATTAACGCCACGTCCGACCTCTCAGTACCCTTTATTGTTATTTGCAGTGCTATAAAAACACCGGTATACACAAGCAAGTTCATCTTTAGTGTTTTACAGATCGGGATCGTTCTCTTTATTGACAAGCTTTTGAAATGCGGAATTATAAGCATTCGCAACATTTTTCGCCAAATCATAAACTTATTCGCCAAATTGGAAAATATTCGCAAAATGCGGAAAATGCGAACGCTGAAGGGGGGAGGGGGTGTCAGATCAGTTCCATGCTATTTTCATCACATGTACTTGTATACTATGCAGGTTGCTATACAGGGTAACATGTATATTAAAAGACCCCCTTAGGGACACAACAAAACCCGTCCTTATAGGGAGATGATCTTTATATAGAGGTTGATTTGTACACAAATAGTCATTATGACCAAGTGGTCTTTATAAACATGTGGTTGGTAAAGCAGGTTTTACTGTACATTTAAATATGACATGATAGCGAAAGGAAAAAAACATTTACAGGGCTCATCAGCCAATAAAGCTCTTTTACTAAAGATTAAAGTCATAAATCACTTCATACATTACTTTTACCCCATTTATCTCCCTTTACTGCCCATGTGAGATAGGATAATCTCTCATGTGAGAAAGCCTTGTGAGATCAGCCCATCTCTGGTGACAGTACATAGCACTGATCAAAATTTGTTTCACTTCACCTGAAGCAGGTGATATTATGATTTAAAACACACAGTTGTATTTATTTTAACTGCCATCCTTTATTACTTAACATACAAGCCTTTCATATTTTTATTCTTCTTGCAGGAGTTGTGTACCACCAGAGCTTGACCAAGTTCCTCAAAGTTTACAGAAAAATAAAGGTAAATCTAAACTTGATATCGGTTTACTGGTTGTAAACAATGGTAAATCTAAACTTTATATGTGTTTACTGGTTGTAAATAATGGGAAATAAAGGTAAATCTAAACCTGCTATGTAAAGCCATATGATATTATAACACCTTGAAACTCACAAATGTAAGTCAAAGGCTTCCATAGTCTTTTGCAAAAAATGTGAATTAATCTAATCTACATGATGTATTTGTGGATATTTGTGATGCTTTGGGAGTTGTATATAACATCTCTACATACCTGACAGGAAGTACCGTAAGTACCATACACATTTGAGACTATAAGCTCTGACATCTTTACATACCTGATAGGCAGTACCGTAAGTACCATACACATGTGAGACTATAAGCTCTGACATCTCTACATACCTGACAGGAAGTACCGTAAGTACCATACACATGTGAGACTATAAGCTCTGACATCTCTACATACCTGACAGGCAGTACCGTAAGTACCATACACTGACAGGCAGTACCATAAGTACCATACACATGTGAGACTATAAGCTCTGACATCTCTACATACCTGACAGGCAGTACCGTAAGTACCATACACTGACAGGCAGTACCGTAAGTACCATACACATGTGAGACTATAAGCTCTGACATCTCTACATACCTGACAGGCAGTACCGTAAGTACCATACACATGTCAGGATATATACTCTAAGGTTTCTACATACCTGATAGGCCATACATATGTGACACTATAAGCTCTAACATCTTTACATACCTGTCAGGCAGTACCGTAAGTACCATACACATGTCAGAATATATACTCTTAAGATCTCTACATACCTGACAGGCAGTACCATAATTACCATACACATGTCAGACTGTAAGCACTTTGTTTTTTTTGTATTGTAATAAGTTGATTAGTTCAACTCATCAACTATAGATCTAATAATTTAAATTTTGAATTTATACAAAAATGAAATTTTAGCCCCACGCACATCTAAGTGTGCGTGTTCATGTTTGTGTGTATGTGGAGAAGGCCAAGTAAGTTGTAAGAACTTGTGCCTAATCCAGTTTTTATATCAATAAAATATTGTGTTTCTGTATGTAATATTTTGTGTATGTATGTGTGTCTGTTCATGTGTGTGTTCATGCATGTTTGTGGTTGTGTGTGTGTGTGTGGTCAAGTGTGTGCCTTTCTGTGTTTCTGTGTGTGTGTGTACATGTATATATATATGTGTGTGTGTATGTGTTTCGCTGTTTGTGATAACAGCAATATACCTGTAATTATATGGAGTGCTGATCATTCTAATATTCCGAACAGTTGAATTTTTAATTTTTTATGACATATATACATGTATATATATATAATGTATTGGTAAGGCATGAATAATGCATTCTAAAGAATTACCTGTATACATATAAACTGCATGCTCTCAGTAATGTATGTAAGACAATATGTCTGTTTTGTAGCCTCATTTGTATGTTCATACTGTTTTCTGACACTTTTACTACTGAAGGTATCAAAGCAATTCAAGTTTTATCTTTTTTGATATTCACAAATTAGTTTTAAGTGCATAAAACATGTGTAATTCCCCATAAAAAAAAAAAAAAAAAAAAAAAAAAAAAAAAAAAAACAATAATAATAATTAGGAGAACTATTAACCATGAGACAATAAACCAAGAATGAGGACTAGGAAAGGTTTGAGATCATGTTCAGCTGTTTGTATTGATTTGCAAGTAAAATGAAAGCCTTTGATATGTCCGACATTAATTATAGTAAAATCTATGTAACCTGGTGGGGTGGAGTCATAATGAGTTGAAATTGACACTGTCAAGAGTAATTGTTCCTACCTGTCACTATACATTTTATATACTGTCAAGAGTAATTGTTCCTACCTGTCACCATACATTTTATATACTGTCAAGAGTAATTGTTCCTACCTGTCACCATACATTTTATATACTGTCAAGAGTAATTGTTCCTACCTGTCACCATACATTTTATATACTGTCAAGAGTAATTGTTCCTACCTGTCACTATACATTTTATATCCTGTCAAGAGTAATTGTTCCTACCTGTCACCATACATTTTATATACTGTCAAGAGTAATTGTTCCTACCTGTCACCATACATTTTATATACTGTCAAGAGTAATTGTTCCTACCTGTCACTATACATTTTTTTATACCCTGTCAAGAGTAATTGTTCCTACCTGTCACTATACATTTTATATACTGTCAAGAGTAATTGTTCCTACCTGTCACCATACATTTTATATCCTGTCAAGAGTAATTGTTCCTACCTGTCACCATACATTTTATATACTGTCTAGAGTAATTGTTCCTACCTGTCACCATACATTTTATATACTGTCAAGAGTAATTGTTCCTACCTGTCACCATACATTTTATATACTGTCAAGAGTAATTGTTCCTACCTGTCACTATACATTTTATATACTGTCTAGAGTAATTGTTCCTACCTGTCACTATACATTTTATATACTGTCAAGAGTAATTGTTCCTACCTGTCACTATACATTTTATATACTGTCTAGAGTAATTGTTCCTACCTGTCACCATACATTTTATATACTGTCAAGAGTAATTGTTCCTACCTGTCACTATACATTTTATATACTGTCTAGAGTAATTGTTCCTACCTGTCACTATACATTTTATACCCTGTCAAGAGTAATTGTTCCTACCTGTCACCATACATTTTATATACTGTCAAGAGTAATTGTTCCTACCTGTCACCATACATTTTATATACTGTCAAGAGTAATTGTTCCTACCTGTCACTATACATTTTATACCCTGTCAAGAGTAATTGTTCCTACCTGTCACTATACATTTTATATACTGTCAAGAGTAATTGTTCCTACCTGTCACCATACATTTTATATACTGTCAAGAGTAATTGTTCCTACCTGTCACTATACATTTTATACCCTGTCAAGAGTAATTGTTCCTACCTGTCACTATACATTTTATATACTGTCAAGAGTAATTGTTCCTACCTGTCACTATACATTTTATACCCTGTCAAGAGTAATTGTTCCTACCTGTCACTATACATTTTATATCCTGTCAAGAGTAATTGTTCCTACCTGTCACTATACATTTTATATACTGTCAAGAGTAATTGTTCCTACCTGTCACTATACATTTTATACCCTGTCAAGAGTAATTGTTCCTACCTGTCACTATACATTTTATATACTGTCAAGAGTAATTGTTCCTACCTGTCACTATACATTTTATATACTGTCAAGAGTAATTGTTCCTACCTGTCACCATACATTTTTATATACTGTCAAGAGTAATTGTTCCTACCTGTCACTATACATTTTATATACTGTCAAGAGTAATTGTTCCTACCTGTCACTATACATTTTATACCCTGTCAAGAGTAATTGTTCCTACCTGTCACTATACATTTTATATACTGTCAAGAGTAATTGTTCCTACCTGTCACTATACATTTTATACCCTATCAAGAGTAATTGTTCCTACCTGTCACCATACATTTTATATACTGTCAAGAGTAATTGTTCCTACCTGTCACCATACATTTTATATACTGTCTAGAGTAATTGTTCCTACCTGTCACTATACATTTTATACCCTGTCAAGAGTAATTGTTCCTACCTGTCACTATACATTTTATATACTGTCAAGAGTAATTGTTCCACCTGTCACTATACATTTTATATACTGTCAAGAGTAATTGTTCCTACCTGTCACTATACATTTTATATACTGTCAAGAGTAATTGTTCCTACCTGTCACTATACATTTTATATACTGTCAAGAGTAATTGTTCCTACCTGTCACTATACATTTTATATACTGTCAAGAGTAATTGTTCCTACCTGTCACTATACATTTTATATACTGTCTAGACTAATTGTTCCTACCTGTCACTATACATTTTATACCCTGTCAAGAGTAATTGTTCCTACCTGTCACCATACATTTTATATACTGTCAAGAGTAATTGTTCCTACCTGTCACCATACATTTTATATACTGTGAAGAGTAATTGTTCCTACCTGTCACCATACATTTTATATATTGTCAAGAGTAATTGTTCCTACCTGTCACCATACATTTTATATACTGTCAAGAGTAATTGTTCCTACCTGTCACCATACATTTTATACCCTGTCAAGAGTAATTGTTCCTACCTGTCACTATACATTTTATATACTGTCAAGAGTAATTGTTCCTACCTGTCACTATACATTTTATACCCTGTCAAGAGTAATTGTTCCTACCTGTCACTATACATTTTATATCCTGTCAAGAGTAATTGTTCCTACCTGTCACTATACATTTTATATCCTGTCAAGAGTAATTGCTCCTACCTGTCACTATACATTTTATACCCTGTCAAGAGTAATTGTTCCTACCTGTCACTATACATTTTATATACTGTCAAGAGTAATTGTTCCTACCTGTCACTATACATTTTATATACTGTCAAGAGTAATTGTTCCTACCTGTCACCATACATTTTATATACTGTCAAGAGTAATTGTTCCTACCTGTCACTATACATTTTATACCCTGTCAAGAGTAATTGTTCCTACCTGTCACTATACATTTTATATACTGTCAAGAGTAATTGTTCCTACCTGTCACTATACATTTTATACCCTATCAAGAGTAATTGTTTCTACCTGTCACTATACATTTTATATACTGTCAAGAGTAATTGTTCCTACCTGTCACCATACATTTTATATACTGTCAAGAGTAATTGTTCCTACCTGTCACTATACATTTTATACCCTGTCAAGAGTAATTGTTCCTACCTGTCACTATACATTTTATATACTGTCAAGAGTAATTGTTCCTACCTGTCACTATACATTTTATATACTGTCAAGAGTAATTTGTTCCTACCTGTCACTATACATTTTATATACTGTCAAGAGTAATTGTTCCTACCTGTCACTATACATTTTATATACTGTCAAGAGTAATTGTTCCTACCTGTCACTATACATTTTATATACTGTCAAGAGTAATTGTTCCTACCTGTCACTATACATTTTATATCCTGTCAAGAGTAATTGTTCCTACCTGTCACCATACATTTTATATACTGTCAAGAGTAATTGTTCCTACCTGTCACCATACATTTTATACCCTGTCAAGAGTAATTGTTCCTACCTGTCACTATACATTTTATACCCTATCAAGAGTAATTGTTCCTACCTGTCACTATACATTTTATACCCTGTCAAGAGTAATTGTTCCTACCTGTCACTATACATTTTATACCCTGTCAAGAGTAATTGTTCCTACCTGTCACCATACATTTTATACCCTGTCAAGAGTAATTGTTCCTACCTGTCACTATACATTTTATACCCTGTCAAGAGTAATTGTTTCCTACCTGTCACTATACATTTTTATACCCTATCAAGAGTAATTGTTCCTACCTGTCACTATACATTTTATACCCTGTCAAGAGTAATTGTTCCTACCTGTCACTATACATTTTATACCCTGTCTAGAGTAATTGTTCCTACCTGTCACCATACATTTTATACCCTATCAAGAGTAATTGTTCCTACCTGTCACCATACATTTTATATACTGTCTAGAGTAATTGTTCCTACCTGTCACCATACATTTTATATCCTGTCAAGAGTAATTGTTCCTACCTGTCACCATACATTTTATATACTGTCTAGAGTAATTGTTCCTACCTGTCACCATACATTTTATACCCTATCAAGAGTAATTGTTCCTACCTGTCACCATACATTTTCTACCCTGTCTAGAGTAATTGTTCCTACCTGTCACCATACATTTTATATCCTGTCAAGAGTAATTGTTCCTACCTGTCACCATACATTTTATATACTGTCTAGAGTAATTGTTCCTACCTGTCACTATACATTTTATACCCTGTCAAGAGTAATTGTTCCTACCTGTCACTATACATTTTCTACCCTGTCTAGAGTAATTGTTCCTACCTGTCACTATACATTTTCTACCCTGTCTAGAGTAATTGTTCCTACCTGTCATTATACATTTTATATACTGTCTAGAGTAATTGTTCCTACCTGTCACCATACATTTTATATACTGTCTAGAGTAATTGTTCCTACCTGTCACCATACATTTTATATCCTGTCAAGAGTAATTGTTCCTACCTGTCACCATACATTTTATATACTGTCTAGAGTAATTGTTCCTACCTGTCACCATACATTTTATATCCTGTCAAGAGTAATTGTTCCTACCTGTCACCATACATTTTATATACTGTCTAGAGTAATTGTTCCTACCTGTCACCATACATTTTATATCCTGTCAAGAGTAATTGTTCCTACCTGTCACCATACATTTTATACCCTGTCTAGAGTAATTGTTCCTACCTGTCACTATACATTTTATACCCTATCAAGAGTAATTGTTCCTACCTGTCACTATACATTTTATATACTGTCAAGAGTAATTGTTCCTACCTGTCACTATACATTTTATACCCTGTCAAGAGAAATTGTTCCTACCTGTCACCATACATTTTATACCCTGTCAAGAGTAATTGTTCCTACCTGTCACTATACATTTTATACCCTGTCAAGAGTAATTGTTCCTACCTGTCACCATACATTTTAGACCTATGAGTTTTCAGTGAGGAATAAATCCTTTTTGCTATTTGTGTGTTCATGTGTGTGTACATGTATGTGTATGTGTATGTTCATGTGTGTGTACATGTATGTGTATGTTCATGCATGTGTATTCAATTTTGTGTGTTCATGAATGTGTTTGTTTGTGTTTGTTCATGTTTGTGTGTTCATGTTTGTATGCTCATGTGTGTTTATGTATGTGTTTGTATATTCTTGTAGGTGTGTGTTTATGTGTGTGGTCATGCATATGTTCATGTTTTCATGTGTATGCGTTCATGTTTGTATGTATGTATGTGTTTATTCATATTTGTGTGTTAATTTTTGTGTGTTCATGTTTATGTTTGTGTTTTCATGTTCGTGTTCATGTGTGTTCATGATTGTGTTCACATGTTTTCATGTTTGTTTTGATGTTCATGTTTGTGTTCATGTGTTTGTTCATGTTTGTGTTCATGTAATCCAAGTCTTAACCTTAATTTTCTGATAGCATAAAAATAGATTTTTTTTTATTGTTAATTAAAGGTTGCCTGTGAAACTTCTTCATATCTTTGGTGCTAGTACAAAAAAAAAATAAAATGGGATATAGAAGTTTTTTTTTGATTTAATTTTTAAAAATGTGTATTATAAAATCATCCATGCCTGACAGAAACCTTGAAAATCAGATATATAACAAGGCAGGATGTTACGTGTTTAAAACATGCTATAAAAAAGTTTGATCTTCTATGTAACTGTATTTAAGGCTGTATGCTCATGTACATATAACTACCGGTATGCAAATTTCCTCAGTTTAGAAAAAAAAAATCACTGGTGGATGAACAGTTCAAGTTTAAACTGAAAACTATATCTATCATTGAATTTCATGGTTTGCATAGGTCTTGAAAACTACTTAATTTCTTGTTTGTCTTGAAAAACCATTGAAATTGACTGGGAACAGAATTTTCCAAGTAGACAAATATTTGTTATGAGTTCCATCTATCCTTGATAATGATGGTTCATTTTTGGCTATGGCTATTTCCAGAAGTTGGAAAAGTGTAATGGCAATCCCGGAAACGTATGGTATATAAACACCAACAAATGTTATAAAATTTTTTGCGTCGACAAGTAAATTGCAGCCTTTCACCCCTGCCATGATTCGATTTAGACTCATTGTGTTTGTAACACAGGTGTCAATTTACCTTGGTACAATGTAGATGGTATATGACCTGTAACTTGATTGATATAAATGTCTATAAAATGCAAGCACTAAAGTACATGTATATAATTTAAAGCTTCATAACACCACACACCATAATGTATTTGTCTAAGACATATGAAAAAAGAGCATACCATTAAGATATTTTGGGGGTCAAAGGATTAAAATCACTTTAATCTAGTTGACTGTAAGTCTGAGGTATGCCATGTGAGGGTTTAATTATAGCTGCAGTGTGTATTAGAGTAGAACCTGCCTTGAGAGACCACTCGTCACGAGAGACCACCTTTCGTTTGAGACCACATTCTGGAAAACTCATTTAAATATATCCATAAATAAAACCTGTCTTGAGGGACCATCTGACTTGAGAGATCACATTTCAGTGGCAGAGAGGGTGGTCTCTCAAGACAGGTTTTGCTGTATTCGGTATCCATGAACTCCGTTTGTTTGATCTATTACCATATATGAATGAGTGCTATGATGAAGTGAATGTTCATTTGCCCCTAGAGACACATTTGGACTGGTCCAAGTCATTACTTTTAAGGGGATAGAACCACCAAGTCCGCCCATTTATGTGGTCATTGCAAAGAATGTATTAAGAAGACTGTTGTAAATCTGAGTTTATTTACATAATGGCTGGATATTACCTGTATCAGAATGTATCCAAGCTTTTAAGGGGCACTTACTGTGTTTTACACCCAAAGAATTATTTCAATTTTTCCTACTTTTACTACTTGTACTTGATGTTCAATAACAAATAACGGCTATACACAGGCATAAAAAAATCTTACTGCAAGTGACTGATTTTCACCAAATATATAGGAATTTAAGAATTTTTATGTCTGTATATATCCTTTTTTTTGTTTTTGTATATATTAATCTAAAGTATTAAAAAGGAAAGAATTACAAAAAAATAAAATAAACCCACAGCTATTGGAAATTAGAACTTGTAGAGATTAAATGTTATTGCTTATTTTGGTTATATGGTGGCGGCCAGTTTTTAATGGTGGAGGAGGGAACCCGGTTACCATGTACCCGGGAAGAGACCACCGGCCTTCCGCATGTAAACTGGTAAAATTTCTCACAAAAAAGCAATTCACCTCACGTTTAAGATAGAAAATATTCATTCTTTTGAAAATTTCCTAATACATGTAAATATTCAAGAAGAAAAGTCTCCCTCTAATGAGGCCACCGCAAAATAAGATAACTTTTATCTGGTCAGTTAGATGGTCTAAATGATGTGGTGCCACATTATATACACTGACTGCTATATGTATACAGTAAAGGATCTTTATAATACTCCTCCTTTCATTCACCACCTTGCTTTATGTCACAATTTTTGAAAGTTTATTTTTTTAATTTTCCTGATAATTTCATTCAAGGTTTCCCTCCACCTATCGCCCTCCACCTATCGCCAAACACCATTATAATGCCAGATTTGGGCTGTACAAATGGTGTTGGTATAACAAGGTTTTACTGTAGGCCCTATATACTGTTGATGTCTTTATGTTGTTTCACATTCTGTCAAGAATGTTTCACTTAGGTGAAGATGACACCAGGTTTTGGTGAAGTGTCACACAATTTTGACCTGTATTATGGACCTGTGCAAATTTTGTAGTGAGGGTTCTTTTGTGCGGTAATGCCACCACAAGCGATTAAATATATACTATATCTAGAATACATCGACAACTAAGGCAATCTAGAATGGATTATAAATGTAACATGTGTAACTCATGTATAAAACATTAGACTTCAAAATTCTTTCTTTCAGATCCTGAAATTCAAAAATTCAGGCCCCATGAAGAATTTGGGGATAGAAGAGAAGGTGTAGTCAGTGCCCGCACTTATTTTTATGAAGATGAAGCCAAATGTGATGAAAACATGGAGACTTTTATACAGTGTATCGATGCTGTTGCAGGTAGATATTATTTTTACTTATTCCTCGTAAATAGGGATCAGCTCTTGCTTCAGACAGTGGAACCTGTCTGGTGAGACCACCTGTCTAGTGAGAATACCTGTCTAGTGAGATCACTGTCATAAGAGACCACCTGTCTTGTGATACTACTATCATAAGAAACCACCTGTCTTGTTAGGCCACCTGTCTTGTGAGACTACTGTCTTGTGAGACCACCTGTCTAGTGAGACCACTTTCATAAGAGACCACCTTTTTATGAGACCACCTGCCTAGTGAGACCACTTTCATAAGGGACTACCTGTCATAGGAGACCACCTGTCTTGTGACACCACTGTCTTAAGAGACCATATTCTAAAAATCACGTAGGTGAATAAATAATTAAAAATAGAGAGACTACCTGTCTTGTGAGAATGTATAGATCATGAACCAGTGATATTTTTTATTAGATGTGTATTTTTATAATTTCATGACATGAAATATTGATATAGATATATTCTTTTGAATTCAGGGGCAGTAACTGATGATACTGGATTTATAGCTATCAAGATGACAGCCCTTGGACGGCCTCAATTCCTGGTAAGCCATCTTTACAATTAATTTGACAGTATTGTACCCTAACACTCTTATCCTATCTAAATTCAAAGTTTTACATTCAAAGCCTATCAAAATGTCTGATCCAAAAAAAAACAGGATTTTTATATGTTTGAAATTTTTAGAATTAAGCCATGGTTAAAAAGTTGTTTGTTTGATGTTGCCTTTCCATGCCCTTCAGGTGTGGGTAGGTAGGTAGGCAAATTATTATTATTTTTGTTTTGAAGAAAAGGAAATAAAATAAATTGAAAAAGTACGGTTATGTAAATGCCTCATTCAAAAGTACAATATACTGTTTTTAAACAAAATAAATTCTGATATATACTGCTAATGTGAAAAGTGACTGATTTATGTACATACATCACATGTATACTATCAGTGTTCAAGATTTCACTCTTGAGTCACTTAATAAATGTGAAACAGGAATTTCTGTTGATTGCCTATCACAAAAAAACAAGTAGAAACTTAAATAATTATTTTATTGACAATTGAACACTTTAGTCTTTACCTCATGGCTGAAAATGTCACAAAACACATCGTGTATTGACTGCTAATACTTGCTGTTTGTGGAGGAAGTGGAATTTGGATGTGTATAATAAAAGAACCAAAACTGAACGGACCTGAATTTCAGGATTTGGTAAAATAATCATAACAGTATACATTGTTAAAAACTTGTAAAATCTTAATTAAATGTAAGTGAATGATAAAAGTGAAAATAATTAATGTAAATAAAAGTTTAAACGAAATACATAGAAATGGATTGCTATTGTTTTCATCTAACAATAGTGAAAACATACTTTATCTGTGAAAATAAAAATAAATTAAAAAAACACAAAATTAAATAAAGAATCAAGAATTTGAATTCTAAAAACTTAAAATGAGAGCATACAAAAGTTGTGGTAAGATTTTCACATATTTTTCTTCCTAATAAGTACTTAATTAGAAAAAAATGACAATTTGACAAATACAGAGTATCTAATCTGTTAAGTCATATACATGTAAGATCTATTTACTGTGAAGAAGATCTTATACACTCTTAACACATCTACTTTGAAATACTATGGTTTCATACTTTGGCGAGTGCAAAATGAGTTTGGGTGAGTGGAAATTATTTTTTTTTACCAATTTTTCAAAGGAGACAGAAAAATCAAAACAGTCAAATACTTTCTGTGTGCAGCTGTAGCTTAATTAGTTCTTCAGCAGCATCTGTGCTGTTGTTCACCATATTCGGAATCGGGTGAAGTTTTAAAAAGATTTGATGAATGAAATTCTCTTCTGGTAAAAGTCATTGGCACATGAAAATTTGGAGCCAAAATGTTCTTTCAAATTTTTGAAAATAGTAACTCCCTACAAAGATTTCCAATCAGCCCATATAAATTAATCCTCGAGTTTACTTCACACCTGTACGTTGTTTTGATAGTACCCAGTCAGAGGCCTCCGGCACTGATGTGTATACGATAGGTAAACTGCTACTTGTCACACCTAATTAAACATACCTGCAAATTATCCCGTCTTTTGTATTACTCTTATCAACATCCATGATGATAATTAATTCTTAATAATCCTTTAATCAGATTAAAAACTTGGAAGACTTCACCACGCATTTTGTATTCACCGATGTCATGATTGACTAGATCACATCAACGCTTGAACTCTATAGACAGTAGACCCAAATTCAAGCTCGTAAAAGATCTTACAAAGAAACGACTAACTTACGATCAACGGAACTGGAAAAAAATCAGGATTAAAAAAAATTTTTTTGAAATCATCAACGCGAAAAAATAATTTAAGTAGCAACATTTTGGTGGGTCAGTGGGAAACATCAAACAATTAAAATTTTATTTTAGGCCTTACTTATTTCAGTTTGAATTATCTCCCTTTCTTTAGCTTCAACTATCAGATGTGCTGGTTTCCTCCAGAAAGATGTTTAAAAAGTTTGCTGGATCTAAGAAGAAATTTAGTGAAAAAGATTTTGAAGGAAAATTAGAAAGACTCGGGATTAACGTGGCAGTTGACGACAGAAAAAGATGGTTTGGTCTTCTTGATGTCACCAAAGATGGGTATGTGTTGCTAATCTACCACACACCTGGAAAATTTCACCGTTTCATGACAGAACAAAAAATTGCCCATCCTTAAGGCCATAATAAAAAAAATCCTAGATTCTCATCCCCGCCCACCACGATTTTTTATTTTTAACATTACTTTTTTTAAATGAATATAGTCGACCGGAAATATTCCGTGTCTTGTCCGATTCCGTTCCATAATGTTCGGTATTTAGATAACTTCCGGTGGTTATTTTTATGTTAAAAAGCAGACAACATGGTGTTCGCCGTTATTTCATAAGAAAATCTAAGACGTTTGCTGATCAACCAATCAACGAACGTCTTAGATTTTCTTCTGTTCAAAATGGAGACAGACGACGTGAATACAAAAAATGATGGGTAGCTAGAATAAACATCTCATAGATATGGCATTATGTTATAATGCACATATAATATGAAACACCTTTTATATGCCAAATGTTTAATGCATATGTTTATTTTTTATCATCAGATAATGTATTTAATTAAATTCATCAACTTATTCTATGATTTTCCCCTTAATTTTATAGAATTTATTTATGCAATTAAACTCCATATATTCCCTTTCCATTCCTCTCAAACAGTCTCTTGTCCACGACACAGGGGATTAAGAGGTTCAATGAAGGTTGTTTTTATGAACATTATGAATACTTATTGTACACCGATAATACGATGACTATTCTTATCTATCATAATAAAGTAGTGTATCTAAATTTGTTTTTCCACTGAAATGCCTCATTCTAAGGAAGGTTCTGCCATTTTCCCCGCCATTTTATTTACTTCTGATATGGTAAATTATCAGAGCAACACCAAACCCGATCGGTGATAGATTATCTCTTTAAAATATGCTTTGAAAATTTAAAATGATGTCAGTAAAATTAACAAAAACAAAAATGAATTCATAGAAAATTCATTGATTCCATTGAAAATGCTTGACAACAAAGATTATTCTGTGATTTCCTCTTCAGTAGTATGCAAGTAATAAATGTAAACAATACTTTATAATAAATTGTAAGAAATAGACACTTAGTGAAAAAAGAACATTTGAACACTGGCCGCGCGCAGTCTGGCTAACCACTGGAAATTTTTGTCGCGTGTCGTCTCCCCCATGAAAATTTCCAAATGTTGGCAAGTATGTGCTTTGTGTAAGTTTATTATTATAATTATTTTTATAATATATAAGGATAATACTGAAATGAGCATTAATTTGCATTTGTTTTCCTAAAAAGTCTTGTTTTCGTGTCTTTTTCCGTGACAGAGCAATGGGTTTTTTTTAATATAAAGCTGTCATCTCAACTTTTAAACCAATTTAATTAAAAAAAAAAAATATTAATAATATTTTTGAAACATCCCCAGTGTTTTACTTTCATTGGTAGCCATATTTGTTCAATTTTCTGAATAGAAACAAGCCCCAACAACCGATATAAAAGCTGAGTTTGCTAAATCAGTTGTCATCATCTAACTACAGTTGCAAAGAACAAACGTGTGAAGTAAGGAAGTTTGAGTATAACTCACCTGCATGTCGAAAATAAACATTGATATCAACAAAGTTGAAGGGACAGTAAGGTTTTACTCACCCGAGGAGAAACTCATAATTACAGACAAGAATTTTAATCAGAACGCCAGGATTAATATTTAAAAGGAGCAGTATTTAGGCTTTGTATAGCATGAGCATATAAAGGGACTTTATATCAACAAATAAACTTAAAAACTTCGACGACCAATTGCCGAATTCAGTTTCACATCCTTGCATATTTAACCATCATTAAGACGTTTATTATTTTGATGTATCAAATGTTCATTTACAACAATTTTCCAGTAAAGTCCACGTATAAAAAAAAAAACGGAAGAATTCCCAGTCAGATAGTTGCAACGATAGTACTTTGAACATGTTATTAAACACTTGTATTCACTACACGGAATCACAAAGCATCGTTCTACGCATGCTGTTTAAATACAAGTGCATTTTATAATCGCCAAAAATCGGCACTGCGGTTTATATAAAGGTGCAACATATAATGCGGAAAATACGGTAAAGCTTAAGATACCTGGTTGTAATGCCATAATAACATGAGGGAAATGGCTCATTTGTAGATGTATGATGGGAAATATAAAAAAAAGGTTTACAGTTGCAGCAATAGTTTCCTTGAACTGGACGGAAATTCTCATCCCTGTGTACTTGTATGTCTGCTTGTACAAGGGCTGAATTTTGCATGACATAAAGCTAGCCATTGATGATCTAAACATTATGAAAAAAAAACGCATCAGTGACCTTGATTTAAAAACAATTAAATCATGCACCCTACAACAAATTTATAAAATTTTCAGAAATACATGGATAGTAATTAACATATTTTATAACTATCTTTATGGGGGGATTTGAAAGGTTAAGTAAAATGCAAATAAACCATCTAAAGTTCTCTTCTTTTTAACCCACCAACACCTAAAAACAATGTACTCTTCTGGAAATTAATGACTTGGACCAGTCCAAATGTGTCTATAGGGGTCAATGGGTTAAATAACAATAATATCAGAAAACTTGTAGTTGAATTTGCAATTTAGCTGATAAGAGTCACAGTACAAGTATTTGTAAAAACTAAAGGCATTCAGTTTATTAATTTTTCACTATAATTTGAGTGTGTATCTATGCAGTTTGATTTTTTATGTAGAGAAACCTAAATTCTGACAATATCAAAACCACATGCATAAGCTGAATACAAATATATTTTCATCTATCAATTTATGATCTACTAATGTCCTCCTTTACAGGGAGGTGGATCTACTGGACTGGGACAGTCTTCTGGATCTAAACATGACAATGGGTAAAATGTTTGTTGTCCCCAATGAACAGGTCAGTATCTTAACTCAGTAACCCCTAAAAACTCATTGGACTTGTCCATTTCAATGAATGGTTATGTCCAATGTCAAAATTTAGGGGTGTAAAATTTGGAATCAATATTTTACAATAATTTTACATGCAATATGAACATGTTCACTCCCGATTTATAAAAGTAGACCATACTATTTATTGATATGGGTGAGTCTAAATGTGACCACAGGGGTTGATGAGTTAAAAATTCTTTTCTATCCACCCACCGTATGTCAAACCAATATATATGTCCCTGGAGATGCAGGATCAGGCAGCTTCTTGTTTGTGGTCTGTTTATTAATCTGTTTATTAATCAGTTGTTCATCAATTTGTCTTTTTACAAATAAATAAATTTTGTTCCCTTAGAGATTTTAACCAAGCTTGGTATATTTCCTTATATTACTGAGATCTGGAATGAGTTCAAATACGGTAAAAATTATTTATTGGACTTTAAGGTTGCTACTGATACTTAACAAAGATGGAAAATGAAAAAAATAAATATATATACCCGGTACCATTCTCTGTTATTTTGCATGATGTAAAAATCACTGAAAAGTGATGAAACAGAATTTTTAAGGGATAGTGGGAAAACATTTTTGCATGCCATGGAATTCTTGAGAATGAGATGTCACAGAAATGCATGATTCTTGGGGGTGGCACAAAAGCACTCTTAAATAGAATATGGCCATCTCTGTATATGTGTATAATCTTGTATTAATCTTAAATTTTAGTCAGGGGAACTGGAGCCAGCCATGTTGTCCTTATCAGAAGTGGAGGAAGAGCAGCTGAAGAAAATGTTTTACCGACTCAATAGAATAGCAGAGGTAAGAGATTATTCTCCTGGACATGTTCTACAAACACACATATAATACTAGACAAGGAATGTTTCTCTGATAAGGGACATGTCTATAGAACTCTTATAGATTCCAAAATACACAGAGTGAATTCAGTATTGCACTTTCACCACAAAATTTCTCACTCAAGTCAGGAAGGGCACAAGCCTGTCACCCCAGTCAGCAAGGGCACAAGCTCCTCACTCTAGTCAGCAAGGGCACAAGCTCCTCACTCTAGTCAGCAGCCCCTCAACCTTAGTCAGCAAAAGCTCCTCACTCTAGTCAGCAAGGGCACATGCTCCTCACTCTAGTCAGCAAGGGCACAAGCTCCTCACTCTAGTCAGCAAGGGCACAAGCCCCCTCACTCTAGGCAGCAAGGGCACAAGCCCCTCACCCTAGTCAGCAAGGGCACAAGCCCCTCTCTCTAGTCAGCAAGGGCACAAGCCCCTCAGGGCACAAGCCCTTCTCTCTAGTAGGGCACAAGCCCCTCAGCAAGGGCACAAGCTCTTCACTCTAGTCAGCAAGGGCACAAGCCCCCTCACTCTAGTCAGCAAGGGCACAAGCCCATCACCCTAGTCAGCAAGGGCACAAGCCCATCACCCTAGTCAGCAAGGCACAAGCCCCTCACCTTAGTCAACAAGGGCACATGCTCCTCACCCTAGTCAGCAAGGGCACAAGCCCCTCACCCTAGTCAGCAAGGGCACAAGCCCCTCTCTCTAGTCAGCAAGGGCACAAGCCCCTCACTCTAGTCAGCAAGGGCACAAGCTCCTCACTCTAGTCAGCAAGGGCACATGCTCCTCACTCTAGTCAACAAGGGCACATGCTCCTCACTCTAGTCAGCAAGGGCACAAGCTCCTCACTCTAGTCAGCAAGGGCACAAGCTCCTCACTCTAGTCAGCAAGGGCACAAGCCCCTCTCTCTAGTCAGCAAGGGCACAAGCCCCTCTCTCTAGTCAGCAAGGGCACAAGCCCCTCACCCTAGTCAGCAAGGGCACAAGCTCCTCACTCTAGTCAGCAAGGGCACAAGCCCCCTCACTCTAGTCAGCAAGGGCACAAGCCCATCACCCTAGTCAGCAAGGGCACAAGCCCATCACCCTAGTCAGCAAGGCACATGCTCCTCACCCTAGTTAGCAAGGGCACAAGCCCCTCACCCTAGTCAGCAAGGCACAAGCCCCTCACCTTAGTCAACAAGGGCACATGCTCCCTACCCTAGTCAGCAAGGGCACAAGCCCCTCACAAGCCCTAGTCAGCAAGGGGGCACTAGCTCCCACTCTCACCAAGCTCCTAGTCAGCAAGGGCACAAGCCAAGGGCACCTCCTCTCTAGTAGTCAGCAAGGGCACAAGCCCCTCTTAGTCCTTAGTCAACAAGGGCAACATGCTCCTCACTCTAGTCAGCAAGGGCAAGCCCAAGCTCCAAGGGCACTCTAGTCAGCAAGGGCACAAGCCCCTCTCTCTAGTCAGCAAGGGCACAAGCCCCTCTCTCTTGTCAGCAAGGCCCCTTACCTTAGTCAACAATGCTCCTCACCCTAGTCAGCACACCTAGTCAGCAAGGGCACAGGCCCCTCTCTCTAGTCAGCAAGGGCACAAGCCCCTCAGCTTAGTCAGCAAGGGCACAAGCTCCTCACTCTAGTCAGCAAGGGCACAAGCCCCCTCACTTTAGTCAGCAAGGGCACAAGCCCATCACCCTAGTCAGCAAGGGCACAAGCCCATCACCCTAGTCAGCAAGGGCACAAGCCCATCACCCTAGCCAGCAAGGCACAAGCTACTCACCCTAGTCAGCAAGGGCACAAGCCCATCACCCTAGCCAGCAAGGCACAAGCTACTCACCCTAGTCAGCAAGGGCACAAGCCCATCACCCTAGCCAGCAAGGCACAAGCTACTCACCCTAGTCAGCAAGGGCACAAGCCCCCTCGCTCTAGTCAGCAAGTCACCTTGGTTAGGGTTGTGATATACAATTATACGTAATGCATTGAATATGCAGTGACTGTTCCTTGCCAGGGTTTCGGCTAAAATGTTGACTTGATTTAGTGTCGAAGAACCATCTCTGCATTAGTCCATAACACATTTAAAAATCTGTGATACTTTAGTCAGCCCCTCATTCTTAGCAGGGATAGTCAGCAAACAAACACCAACAAAACGCAAAGTCATTTTATTATCAGCAAGGGGCTGTCAGCAAGGGCACAACCTTCCACCATACATTTATAAGACTGGTTTAAATTGGTAGATATTTCCTTCGATGAAAAATTGCTTAGCATGGCACAAAACCAGCATTTAAACAAACATTACAGAAAAAGGTAAATGCTGTAACCAGCCTCATTTTGTGGCTGGTAGATATTTCCTGCCATCATACATTACAGAAAAAGGTAAATGCCAGCCTTTTGTCTGTTGAAATTGGTAGATACAATATCTGTGATGAGGTACAGACCTTATAACAATTTTCATATTAATATCTCCTGAAAGAATATACCTGGATATTTGTTGACTGTGAAGCAAAACACCATTTAAACAAACAAACCAACAAACCTTACAGAAAAAAGTATATGCTGTCAGCTTCTTGTCTTTTTAATCTCGTTTTCTTAGCATGCTGACAAAAAGGGTGTTCGAGTGATGGTGGATGCAGAGCAGACATATTTCCAACCCGCCATTAGCAGATTAACAATGGAAATGATGAGAAAATTCAACAAGAATTATGCTGTTATCTTTAATACGTACCAGTGTTACTTGAAGGTAAAGTTGCAATCAGTTAAAACTGCCCTTTTACAGAATTTTGTAAAAAAAAATTTAGTTTTCGATATATATTGATATATTGAGATATTTTGTCATTGTAATCAATTTGCATATTGCAAATGGCATATTAACATCATTTAAATATTTTATATCATCATATATTTATTCATATTATCATATATATGGTCAAGCCCAGATATATTGAAGTCAATGGGGGATGAATTTTTCTTTCAAATAAACAGGGTTTCCATATAACAGGGTTATAATGGTAATTCAGAAATCCGGCCGGGGAATTAAAATCACGTTAAGTAAAGTTCGATTTCTATGTAAGAAGGATAAATTTAAATGTGTTAGACTGTATATCATTACAGCAGGACTCGGGTTTTGTATTTTTAACTCTCTTTACAGAACACTTACGATACAGTATGTCTTGATCTCGGGCTGTCTAGGCGAGAAGACTTTTACTTCGGAGCTAAATTAGTGAGAGGGGCTTACATGGAACAGGTATGTTTTAACTGATGTACACAGCATCATTAGTTGTAGAGGACGGCTTCTTTTTATATTAAAAGAAAAGAAAAATATGAAATGTAAATATTGATTGGTATTTGATTGTAGAGTCTCACAGTACATGTTGACAGACAATGCTTACTCCTGTATGACACTTGGTTTTATTTCTGGATTTCCGGAGGTCCTTATCTGTCCACTAGTACATGTAGTTATTTTTGTGTAACAACATCAATGCCTTGCCTTCCGTCTGCTCAAAACAGTCCAGACTGCCATAGTGACTCCTGTATATAAAGACCTGACTTGTATTTCAGACTGCTGATCCCATCGTTGGATTTGACAAAGGTCCGTATCTGTCCACTAGTCATTATCTTAGTATATCGCCTCACAGATTTCACTACCCTTGATATTTTGGTGTCTATCTGCTTTATATAGTCGATATTGCCTTAGTGATCCCTGTTCAGCAAGGGCACAATCCCCTCTCTCTAGTCAGCAAGGGCACAAGCCCCCTCACTCTAGTCAGCAAGGGCACAAGCCCCTCACCTTAGTCAGAAAGGGCACAAGCCCCTCAGCCTAGTCAGCAAGGGCACAAGCCCCTCACCCTAGTCAACAAGGGCACAAGCCCCCTCACTCTAGTCAGCAAGGGCACAAGCTCCTCACCCTAGTCAGCAAGGGCACAAGCCCCTCACCCTAGTCAGCAAGGGCACAAGCCCCTCACCCTAGTCAACAAGGGCAGAAGCCCCCTCACTCTAGTCAGCAAGGGCACAAGCCCCTCAGCCTAGTCAGCAAGGGCACAATCCCCTCTCTCTAGTCAGCAAGGGCACAAGCCCCCTCACTCTAGTCAGCAAGGGCACAAGCCCCTCACCCTAGTCAACAAGGGCAGAAGCCCCCTCACTCTAGTCAGCAAGGGCACAAGCCCCTCAGCCTAGTCAGCAAGGGCACAATCCCCTCTCTCTAGTCAGCAAGGGCACAAGCCCCCTCACTCTAGTCAGCAAGGGCACAAGCCCATCACCCTAGTCAGCAAGGGCACAAGCCCCTCAGCTTAGTCAGCAAGGGCACAAGCCCCTCACCCTAGTCAGATGACCTCTGTCTCATATGATTGTATTTCAGTCCACTGATCTCATCTATGGATATTTCAAGAGGTCTACATCAGTCCACTAGTTGTTGTGTATATATATATAGCCTCATAGAGCTTGATGGTGCCTTGGTGTCTGTGCTTTATAATTTGAAATATCTAACCTGAAATACAGAATTATATGAATAGGCTTCCTAGGGTAATCTATTTTTAACACGATTAAATCTATTCATTCAAATGCTGTTACTTGTGATAAAATATCTTGGAGGATCCTATAAAATTTTAGAGGTAATCACTATCTTCCTGATGAAAATGCTCTTTTGGTTGGTTAAATCTTTGAAATGGTAATGTCCATACGTGTCAACAATTTGGTTAAGCTCTTGTGTTTAGCTCCATTGCTGAAAAACGATTGATAATGTTACAGATGAGAGCTCTTCATTGCAACATTTGTTTTTATCATGACCTTGAACACTTCCAGTCTTGTTTGTTTGTTTGTTTGTTTATTGTTGTTTAACGTCCCACTCAAGAATCATTCACTCATATGGAGAGGTCAAAGAATGCCTGTGGAGGGCTTCAAATTTTGGCCTATGCTCGGCACTTACGGCCATTGAGCAATGAGGGTTCTTTAACGTGCAGACACCAACTGTAACATGGGACCTAAATTTTTACTCTCTCATCCGAAGGACAGGAAACCAAAGATGACCCTGTCTCATGGTCAAATGTACATGTATATCCAATTTTACTTCATTTACAGAAATACCATAGGAGTTAGGCCTATTCAAATTTTGATGAAAATCATCCTTGATAAACAGTGCTGTTCAACCTTTGTTTGTGAACTTGACCTTCAACATTTCTTTCTCAATGTCAAATGCATATTCAATTTGAGTTCATTTACAGCAAGACCATAGGAATGAAGCATTTATAATTTCATATATACATGGCCTTCAATGAGCAGTGTATCTCAGCAACCTTTGGTCTTGACCTTGAACTTTTCAAGTTTCAAGGTCAAATTTGGATTGCAAGTTATATCAATAACAGATTTCTCCTATCTGTTTGTCTGTATATCTGTCTGTTGTCAGTGTCATTACTTCACAATTCAGGTATACCAGCTATAACAGTTTCTTGTTACTTTATGCCGAGATGTACGATCATGGTTGACATCAAGATGGAAGTTTGTGGAGAAAAATAAAGCAGATAAGTAATAAATAACAATGTAAACATATTTACAGGAGAGAGAAAGAGCCGTTACCATTGGGTATGAAGATCCTGTAAACCCCACATTCAATGCTACATCTAAAATGTACCATGACTCATTAGAAGAGGTCATGAAGCAGATAAATGAAAGAGAGCGGGGAAAGATAGCTGTGATGGTGGCCAGTCACAACGAAGAAACTGTTAGATTTACTGTTGAAAAGTAAGATAATTTCCTTTAGTCTGAGAGCGACAGAGATTGAGGGAGTGAGGAAAAGAAAGATAGGGAAAGAAAGATAATGAAAGGAAATGGTATATTATTATTTAGTTCATTGATACTTTATTTCTCATCATCATTCTTTTCTTCTGATATGATTAAAACAGAAAGTTATTCAAAGCAACATCATCTAATTTGTCGCTGCGATTCCAAGATTTATCGTGACAATGAGAAACTGACTGACATAAAATAGCGATAATTCTTTACGTATCTTGAAGATTTTTAGGTCACCAATGCTAAAGGTCCATGGCAACCTATTACTTCCTGTCATTGTCGCAAAAGACCACGTGTCATTGTCGAGACCTCATTCTGAAAACCACTTGTTAAATAATTCTTTCAAAACGCTCTTTTAGAGAGCACCTGTTTCGTAAGAGCACTTTTCAGTGATACAAGGGGTGGTCTCTCAAGATAGGTTCCACTGTATTGTCTTGTTTTTTTTTCTGGCATCATTAGGAGAGTTCTGAGATTGTGGTATGGACCAGCAGAACATAAACATGAAAATGTGTGGGTTTTTTTTTTTTTTTTTAAATTTGCAAGAATTGTAATTATTCCTATGCACTTTGGCGTAATTACAGGATGAAGGAATACAACATTGGTCCACAGGATCGGCTGATTTGTTTTGGTCAGCTTCTAGGGATGTGTGATCAAGTCAGTTTCTCTTTAGGTAAGGTAAAAATCTGTATAACTGGTTATTTTCAACCATGAGTTATTTTTTATCCTTTTTTTTTTACCCTGGGTTATTTTTTACCCTGGGTTATTTTTTACCATGTTATTTTTTACCCTGGGTTATTTTCAACCCTGAGTTATTTTTTACCCTGGGTTATTTTCAACCCTGAGTTATTTTTTACCCTGTGTTATTTTCAACCCTGAGTTATTTTCAACCCAGAGTTATTTTCTACCCTGAGTTATTTTCAACCCTGAGTTATTTTTTACCCTGTGTTATTTTCAACCCTGAGTTATTTTTTACCCTGAGTTATTTTCAACCCTGAGTTATTTTTTACCCTGTGTTATTTTCAACCCTGAGTTATTTTTTACCCTGAGTTACTTTTTACCTTGGGTTATTTTTGCCCCCTTGTTATTTTCGCCCCTTGTTATTTTCGTCCTTTTCCTGTAGAAAACATATTCACTCCATCATAACTTTGCCCTAAAGCACCATTGTGTCACGGATAACATGCGTGCCCATACTTCAGTTATTTGACTTGACAAGTTCGCTTTCATTATGAATTTGCCTTCTCATCTAAGGGCAAAAATGGTAAAAATTAAGCATTAGCAGAATTGTCGAGGTATACAGTAATTGAACCATTGGTTGAGGATGCTAAAATTATATCTATTGTGAACCAATGGTTGCTGGTGTTGTTCACATTGGAATACCTACGATTCTATTTATCATGAACCAACACTTGAGGCTGTTGTCAACATGGTAACTTCAGATTTTCTTTATTGTGATTTGGTGGTCCAGTTTGTGGCTTGTATATATGCCACATACCGTAGGTAAATTAAAGATTAAAGCTCTGCCCAGACTAGTAAAACTTGAAAACAACTCTGTATAACATCTTGATATTAATAAAGATATGAATGCCTTAAAGGGAGCCTGTATCTCTACACACAAAAGGCAAACTACAGTCAAACAGGCATTATATAAAACCTGTAGAATTTTATAGACTATTTTCTAAAATTGGCCCTTGTAAATGTGCTTTAAGGCAGGAGCTCGTACCTCTGCTGAAAGGTAGTGTCTATTTTTAGAATGTATCGTAATGCTGATGGATAATTTTGTTGATTTTTTCGTCAGGTCAAGCTGGATACTCCGTTTATAAGTATGTACCTTACGGACCAGTAGAAGATGTTTTGCCATACTTGTCACGTCGAGCCATGGAAAATCGGGGTGTTCTTCAGAAGGTCAAAAAAGAGAAGAAACTTTTACGAGAGGAACTGTGGCGCAGAATTAAAAAGGGTCAGTTGAGGTATAACCCCGTGTAACACTTCGAATTTGACCCTAAATGACCACAGAAAGGAGGACCAAAATGTTGTAGAGCAGAACTCTGTGATAGCCGATATGTCATTTCATATGAAATATCTCAAATGTTTAAAATATGTCTTGTCCAGATTCAGAGGAAACAGGGTTGTTTTAATTAAGATTTTTTTTGTCATTATGTAAATCCAGTGTGATCCACATTGACATTTTATCTTTCATTGAAATGTGATTTAACAACTATCATTCTTTCAAAAGACTTTTAAAGGTGTCCCTATGAAAAATTATAGTTTACTATAGTAAATCACAGGTTTTACTGAAGTAGATAAAAGTTCTTACTTATATAAGGCCATGTAAAAAATATTCTGGTTCTCAGACAATTAGCCTTCCAAAATGGGCAAGGTAGGTAGGTATTTTATTTTTATTTCCAAATAATTGTTTATGTTCCTTGAAGGCAAGAAAATAAGAAAACTTTATGTAACAAAAAAATTTCTTTCATTGAGACCTTCAATAAATTGTAACAAAAAGTTGTGTGATTGTCTTTTTCACTTGGTTTCAAAACTGAAATATCAACAAAAAAATTAATTATCTAAAAGATTATATATTTATCAAAACATAAAAATGTTTTGAAACTACAAGAAAATTAGTTGTAATTGCATCAATATAATGATCATCAATCATTATCATTACTATTTTACAAAGCTGTACAAAATGTAACAACTATTTGTCTAAAAATAAATGCAAATTCCAAGTTTCATTTTTTAAAAGCAATAACTATCCATTTTTATCTTTTATTTACAGTAACTAATTTTACTTTTATCATTCACCTACATTTAATTTAGATTTCAAAACTTTTATACATTACATAGAGTTACATGTATCATCATTTTAACACATCCTGAAATTCGGTTCCGTTTGGTATCGGTTCTTTCATTTAAAACCCAACTTTCATTTCCTCCATAAATTGCAAGCAACAGCAGAAAATACACAATGTGTTCTGTGGCATTTTCAGGTATGAGGTAAAGATTTAAATGTTGAATTATCAATAAAATAATTATTTTAGTTTCTACTTGGGTTTTAGAAATGCATTTTCAACTATTAATAGAAGGAAATGGATCATTGTCGAAACTTAAGCCTTTTGAAATGACTGACAATTTTACTTGCCGCTCGGCAGTGATTTCTTTTATGAAATGTGAATAAATGGTTTCATGGGTGATTTCTTTTTGCACGCGACAGTGTCTGAGAACCAGAAGTATTTTTTTACTTGGTCTAATATGAAGTCAAAGATTTTACTAAAGTAAGTCGAAGTTTTTATCATAATAAATCATTGTTTTTAATACAGTAAAAATAGTTTTTACTATAAAAAAAGAAAGTTTTTACTGTGATAAATAAAAGTTTTTCGCTACAATAGATACAAATTTTTGCCATATTAAATGAAAGTTTTTGCTATAATAAATGAAAATATTTGCTGTAATAAGTTAAAGTGTTTGCTATATTATTTATATTAATTACTTAAGGAGAGGAATATTTCAATATTTACTTGAAATAATATTAATGTTAAGGAACTGACGTTGAAAAAAAATACTGTTCAGCCATGTAAGATGCTTTTTGAATTCTCTGCTATTGTAATAATCCAAATTATCAGCTTCTTGGCAATTTTGTAAAATGTCAAATTATTGGCTTTTTCGACTATTTTGTTAAACCTCTGATTATTTACCTTTCAACTATTTTGTAAAATGTCATATTATCTAGTTTTCGACTATTTTGTAAAATGTTAAATTATCATTTTTTTCTCAGGTATTTGGTAAAATGTCAAATTATCTACTTTTTGACTTTTTGTAAAATGTTAGATTATCAGCTTTTCAGCTTACCGTATTTGTTAAATGCCAAATTTTTGGCTACTCAGCTATTCTGTAATTTTTGAATCATATATGCTTCTTGGCCGTTTAAGTCAATGTTGTTATATTCACCTCATGGTGGGTGGGTGGTTCTCAAGACAAAATAACGAGTATCTGAATTGCAAGTACAAGTCAAATTTGCCTTGAAGGCCACCTTTGTAAAGGGCACCTGCCTATAAAGGCAATTCAAGCATAATCTTAATTAACTTCTTTTTTATGATGAATAAACCTCTTTACAAAGGCCATCTGTGTATAAAATCTACTTTTGCCTGTTATCTTGAGTAGCTTTTATAGACAAGTTGGACTATATGTGGATATTTCCAAATTATAAGGCCTTGGATAATCATGTCATTTATAGTACCTGTAAAATGTGACATCATGGTCTCGATTTCTGTGTAAATTTTCCATATGCCATTGAATTTGATTCCCATTTTCTTTGAAGCATGTTGTTATTCCAGACAGAACAGATTGTATTAGTTTCATTTCCATATTTAGACAAAATCATTTTCATTTGTTTGTTTCATTGTTTCACATTTATGTTAAGTTTTATTAGTTTATTTCTATAACATTTCCAACTTAACTGTCTGGGTTATTGTAATTCTATAAACTGTAACAAAAAGACATGTTTATGATAATAGTTTAATCATGAACTGTAACACTAAAACATGGTTTTTATAGTTCAACAAAGAACTGTAACTTTCGATCATGTTTTTAATAGTCAATCTTTGAACTTGAAACTTAAAGCATGCTTTTATAGTCAATCAAGAATTTAATTTAAAACGTTTCTAAAAGTCAACCATGAATGTATCTTTAAACATTTTAACAGTCAATCAAGAACTGTAAGTTTAAAACATGCTTTGATAGTCAGGGATTAAATGTATTCTTAAACATGGTTTTGATAGTTCAGTCAAAAGAACTAACTTTATAGTATGTTTTAATAGTTCAGACATGAACTGTAACTTTAAAGTATATTTTAATAGTTCAGTCAAGAACTTAACTTTAATTATATTTTAATTGTGAAATCAAGAACTGTAAATTTAAAATATGTTTTAATAGTTTAACCATGAACTGTAACTTTTGAAAGTATTTTATAATAGTTCAATCAAAAGAACTGTAACTTTAAAGTATGTTTTAATAGTTCAACCATGAACTGTAACTTTTAAAGTATATTTTAATAGTTCAATCAAAAACTGTAACTTAAGAGTATATTTTAATAGTTCAATCAAGAACTGTAACTTTAAAGTATGTTTTAATAGTTCAACCATGAACTCTAACTTTAAAGTATATTTTAATAGTTCAATCAAGAACTGTAACTTTTAAGTATATTTTAATAGTTCAATCAAGAACTGTAACTTTAAGTATATTTTAATAGTTCAATCTTGTATAATTTACAGTGTAGGTTATGCTTTATACAGACAGTGTTTGTCATCTTTATTATTGTATTTAGAATTTTTTTATGACAGTTATATGTTCTTAACCCATTCGCCCCTACAGACACATTTGGACTGGCCAAAAGTCATTGATTTACAGCAGAGTTCATTATTTGTCAGTGGAGTTGATGGGTTAATTAAATATGTACATTGTCAGAAGCATGGAGTAAAATGATTTATTTAATTTCTTGTTCACTAACTTGCTAAAGATTTTGAGAGGACCCGAGTTATTGATAGTATGTGCATGAGAGTAGATTACCTCCCCTTTTTTATAGCTGTGTTATATTTGATGTCAATGACATCTTATTTGACTGAATAACAAATTATACACCGATAGATCCACCCTGTATGATAATTAACACAAAGTTAAAAATGACATTGATATTGTTATTAGATATGTTATTGAAGTCAGAACTTTTAGTTTTTTTCTTGTTTTGTTATTTTATGGAGGTCCTAGAATCTCAAGGATAACTTTAAACTCATATATGTGTTTCACTCAACTGTTTGTAATATTTAAATATTTGGTTGAAGTTTTTTTATCACAATAAAATACAGTTAACTTCTTTTTGCCAAATTTTCGTTTCTTTATTCTTAATGAAAATAAAACTCTTAAGAAATGACTTCCTGTAATTGAATGAAGGAGCAACTCCAAGTATGTGGAAGGCCTATGTTTTATGCCATGTTACACTATAAATGAAACTAGGTAGCAAAATATTATAATATGAGTCAAATGTTTGAGAAATCTTATACGAAGAAAATATGAAGTACCAGTGGATAATAGAAATTCAAGTCCATTAGAATACGACAAATTAGATATACAAATGGTCTCAACATGAAGATCAATTGTGAATCTCAAACGGGATAGGACCAGATATCTGGAAGGCGTCAATGTCCTCTGTCAGCATGTTACACGCCTCGCATATGTTACACGAAAACCTCTCAAGTTCAGTGAAAAGGTCCAGTGCAGTGAAATTGTCATCAGTTCATATTTGTTTTAAGTACACGAATCTTTCAAAGTATAATGAAAAAAAAAACCAGTTGATATCCTAAACTAAGTCCCCTTTCCATGATAAAAATAGGTCTGAATTACATCTGCATTGCCCTCTTTTGATGTACGTACAACCGATACTGATTTTGAGTTACAATAATCATACTGGATACCAGTTCCTATACTTCCCCAAACTCCAAACAGAGACAGATAAATTGTGTACAAATGCTCCGATAAACCTTCATCATCTTTACTCTTTACCAAGATACTGACAGCCATTAAGGAGAAACTTCAGCAATACTGTAGAGTTGCTTACTTCAGAAGCGGTTTAAACGTATCAGATGTGGATACTTAAAAATTCTAAACAGCTTTTAGAAAATTTAAAGACATTTTTTCTCAAATCCATAGATAGTATACAATTCCGCATGTAAAAAACATTCTTTTTTGCTGTTTTACAAAAAAGTGGTCCCTAAGTTTAAATAGTCATTGGATATCTGATAGCATCCACTTTGATCCAACACATACATGAAGCTAATGTAGAAGATCTGCTGGATTTTCTAATACAACGTATATAACATAAATGAAATGTTTGGTAGTCAGTTCTTTCAGTAAAGCGTCGGCATTCCCATGGGAACCAATTGTGTCCCTCTATTGGTCTACCTTTTCCTATATTCATATAAAGCAGATTTCACTCGTCTGAATCAAAAGAATCTAGTTGTGACGTTTAATTTTACATGATACAGTATGTCTTTCGTTCTGTCAGGCTGTTGGTTCACCAGGCATTTATACACCATATCGATAAAATTCGGATAAAATCGTTCTAGAAATATGTCTAACTTCCATACTTACCTGACTGAAGGGGGAACAATACTGGGGGCTTATGGACAATTTTCTAGCTGTTTGGAATGACCTGTTTCTCGGCATTGTTATTTCATGTGTGATATCGTAGTCAATGTACATGTATACAAGATACTGTGTTTTCTTGACCACTTGTAAGTTATAGGTTAAAAGACTAAAATGTAATTACATACCAGTTAGTACTATTTTGTTGTTATTAATTGCGTTTGGGAGTAGAACTTCGACTAAACTCGAACCCGCTTAGAAGACCGTCTTGCATATAAGACCTCCTCACTTATGAGACCAACTCCGTTAGGAGACCAACTCACATATAAGACCACCTCACTTAAATGACCACATCGCTCAGAAGACCACATCGGATATAAGACCATCTCATAGAAGACCAAATCTGATGTAAGAACAACTCCCTTTGGAAACCACCTCGGAAATAAAACCACCTCACTTAGAAGACAACCCCACTTAGGAGACCACCTCGCTTAGAAGACCACCTTGCATATAAAAAGACCTGGCATGTAAGATAATCTCACTTAGATGACCACTCCGCTTAGGAAACCACCTCGCTTAGAAGACCATCTTGTTTAGGAGACCGTCTCGCTTAGAAGACCATCTTGCTTAGGACACCATCTCGCTTAGAAGATCACGTCGCATTTAAGACCAACTCTCTTATGAGCCCACCTCGCCTATAAGACCACCTTAGTTAGAAAAAACACCTCGTATATAAGACCACATTGCATGTAAGACTGTAGATATTCAATCTCTTGAAAACGTCTTCATAGATATTAAGTAGATCCAGACCCTCACAAAAAGACCTCATTAATCAGACCACTTAAAACGTCTTGATAGATATTAAGGAGATCCAGACCCTCACTAAAGAGACCTCACTAATCAGACCACTTAAAACGTCTTGATAGATATTAAGGAGATCCAGACCCTCACTAAAGAGACCTCACTAATCAGACCACTTAAAGTGTCTGATAGATATTAAGTAGATCCAGATCCTCACAAAAGAGACCTCACTAATCAGACCACTTAAAACGTCTTGATAGATATTAAGGAGATCCAGACCCTCACTAAAGAGACCTCACTAATCAGACCACTTAAAACGTCTTGATAGATATTAAGGAGATCCAGACCCTCACAAAAGAGACCTCACTAATCAGACCACTTAAAGTGTCTGATAGATATTAAGTAGATCCAGGCCCTCACAAAAGAGACCTCACTAATCAGACCACTTAAAACGTCTTGATAGATATCAAGGAGATCCAGGCCCTCACAAAAGAGATCTCACTAATCAGACCACTTAAAGTGTCCAATAGATATTAAGGAGATCCAGGCCCTCACAAAAGGGACCTCACTACTTAGATTTAGGAAAATGCACGATGGCATAAAGCTGTCATCGACATGTTAACATTAATCTGACTAGTTATGTCGGCATGATGTGATAATTAATTGCGTTATGTTGACAAAACGACCTAATTTTGACGACATATTCACATAAATTATTCCGACATAACCTCACATTTTTTTATCAACATGTCAACATATTGATATGGATTATGTCGACATAATGTCACCAAATTATATCAACATGTCGACAACAAGTGGTTTTTATGAAACTATGTTTGGCACTAAACAATTACAATCATCAATACATAATGATTACATGTTGCAATAAATTATCACATAAACGTGGCGTAGGAAGTAATTCGAAAATTTCATTTTGTTTTGAAAATGATTCTGCAGTAAAAAAAATGTTTTCAAATTTTTGCAACTAATACATGCAACAGTGGTGGATCTATAAATAATTTAAAAGGTTAAATGGTGTTTTAAGGCTGATTACATAAAATTATACTTTTCTGTGATGCAATGCATACATCATCAAAGGCAAACTTAGGATTCAAAGTTTGAACATGTATTTGCCATATTGTTGATAGGCCTAATTTAAAAACTCTGAGAATCTCGAAACTTTACGATTTACTGCGCAAAACATAGTGTCGTAAAAATAACTTTTTGTCGACATATTGATAACTTGGTGACATTATCTCGACATAATCCATACCAATAAGTCGACATGTTGAGAAAAATGTGAGGTTATGTCGGCATAATTTATGTGAATATGTCGTCAAAATTAAATCGTTTTGTCAATATAACGCAATTAATTATCACACCATGTCGACATAACTAATCAGATTATCTTGACATGTCGAAAACAGCTTTATGACTTCGTAAAAATGATCAAATACTTGTCATGATTTAAACGGGCACCAGAGAGATATACGATGCTGAACATAGATGACATGACCAGAGAAGAACGACAAACAATGTATATAAATCCAAAGTCCAAGTAGCATAGGAAAAGCACGAGTTGGAAACAGGAAATTACAAGTACCTGGTAAGAGGCCCTCCCTGTGTTTGGCGTGCTAACACTCTGTACATAATATAAAGAGGTTCAAGGTGGGGGAACTATGGGGCGCCGTTTTAGTATTTATTCACTATTTTCTGATATTTTTTATATCGATATATAAAAAAGAATTTTTGATATCAAACAATATTTTCTAATATCAGAAATTCGATTATTTGATATCAAAAAATGAAGTTTAGGTATCAGAAATTAGTGAATAAGTAATAAATCGGCGCCCCGTAGTTATGACCTGGACTTGACTAAAACAAAGAAAAGGAGAGAGAGAGAGAGAGAGAGAGAGAGAGAGAGAGAGAGAGAGAGAGAGACCTTTATATGATGAATAACTATTGAAAACTATCTAAATGTAACAGCGACCTTAAATGTTATTTATTCATCGATTAGGGAGACACAGGTACGTGCGTATTTATAAACTGATCAATTATTGGTAAATTGCCAAGACATTTTAAAATCAAAATGAATGCAAAATTTGTTAGAGAAAACAGGTCTAGCCGATGATTGCTATTTTTAAAAAATGGTTACGACCCTCTGTCCCACAGTAAGGCGACTAACGTCCATCCCACCCCGCGAATAATTTTACTTCAGCCGTCGATTTTATATAGCATAGTGTCTAAAACGTCATTCAGCAGTTTGTTGTCCTGACCTTTTCTAATGTGACCACTGCAATGGTCACCTACAGTATAATGTTTATTTGATATTTTAAGTTAACATACTACGCTATTTATCCGCCTACCGAAGTAAATATGGTAAATTTTATATAAAGAAAGTAAAATTCATGTTTATTTGTGTATGACTATAGAAGGTTACATATCCGTCCGACAAATGTCACATTGCATTGCAATGTGATTTAAAAACGTGCCGGAATGCATGATAAATATCTATTTATAGCCATGTAAACCAGGTAGATAGTCGGGTGATCAGCAAATCTTTTGTTGATAACCGAATAAAATCATTGCAAACTCAAGGACAGTTGCTCAAACATTTAACTGCGCAGGTTTGATGTCATATGACTGCAGCTTGACGACAACGCCCCACTCCACAAACAAACCGACATCGTACCAAGGCGGACGCAAAATAAATTTCTGCGATCAACTAACAATCTGCCGTGTGACGGTCCACTAGAAAACAAGGCAATTTGTCAAGATAAAAGTGAGTATATGAATCTTAGCATTTTGATATAGGGATAAGACGGTTTGGGATAAAAATGGGGCTACGCCCACTTCTAAAATGAATGGATGAAAATCGTGTTCTCGATTCTTTTCTTTTTCACCTCTGGCATGATTTGAATTTTGAACTGGTGGGTAACTGCAACTACATGAAAAAATATAAAAGAATTTTAAAAAAGTAATAATGGTCAAACTCGGAAATTTTTACTGGCTTTAGTATGGAATAAATTCAATAGAATTATAGCGATAGAAAACAAATCCAAGATGATAATTGAGTGGTGTTCCAACGTGTTACTTTTGTCATACAATTTTACATACATTTACATGTATATTATATACCAAAGTTATAGTTTAAAAGTGAAATGTAGAAATGCTCAAGACGCGTTTGTCTTTGACAATAAGACTTCATCAGCTCGGGGTTTAATTGAAGGGACATTAGCTGTGCTTTTATACTTTTATATACTTTTACTTCTTGTACTTGAGATATACAAAAACATAAATATCTTAGATTCTTTTACATTTTGTGAAAATTAAGTCATGTCCAGGATTTTATGCATTTACAAGTAGTCAGTTCAAGTGAATAATTGCCAAACTCGTTTTTTCATGCAATTTTCTATGATTTTATATATACATATATTTTAAACTTTTGACCAGAAATCGAAAATATTTAAAACGATTTTGTATACTTTACGTTTTGAACAAAACCTTAAACTCCGAAATTCTGAAATCGTTAAATATTTTATATTTTAACTTCATAGTGAAAAATCCAATTATCTGAAATTCAAAAACGTTTTGCATTTTTTAAAGTGCTATATTGACTTATAAAAGGTGAAATTTTAAAACTAAATTAATTTTAAAAAAGGTCTTAAAATATTCTCAAATTGGCCTGCGTAGCCAATCAGATTTCTTGGTAAGTCAGTATTTATTAAAAAATTAAACTTAAGTAATTCTTCAGTTTTATGGTATCAGGCCCCGGTGTTTAATATTAAAAAACGGCGAAATATTACTTTTGTATAGAATTATTAAACTTGCACCAAAATACACCTAGGCCTACTGTATTTAAGTATCACCCCGGGAACTCAAACGGAGTTGCAGTAGCAAAGACTCAGTGGTTTTAAATTTTATAATCATAGATACCGACGTTATAATTTTGAAAAAAAAAAGTGTAAATGCTTAAGGCGATATTTTCTGTCGATAATATTTCATAAGTTTAGCTTGAATTAAAAATAGATGCAAATTCTGAAAGCAGAAGAGGTATAATTACAAGGCCAAATATTTTGGGAAAACACCCCCGCTTTTGTGCACAAAGAAAGCGATGCATTGTATATTGTATATCCATCGCCTTCTCTAGAATGCTGGGATCGAGGTCTCGAATAAATCTTACACCAAACTTTAGACTGCAGACGACATAATTTCATTGAACAGAGAATAGACGTTATTTTTGTGGTAAGATGAGGTAATGTTTTCCAATGGACGCTATGATTGAGATGACTTATGTGGACGACAAATTTACATCAGTATGGTGAAACTGATTTGTAACTTGTCTGCGTCAGTTTTTAGAGTAGAATCATTTCAAGAATTTCAAGAGATCTAGATTGACTTTTGTTGAACAAAGTCACCACAGTATATCTCCGGAAAGAGAAAATGGACCAGCCAATTCCGCATATTCTCAGTATTCAATAATCATGAATATCTTACTGAGTTTTACCTGGGCCAACTGCAGTTGTAGTAAAAGATTTTTCAGTTTTCATATGAAATCGTACCACAAAAATCAACGTTATGGTACACAATTATCTACATGAACCCCATTAAAATTGGAAGCAAGTAAGGCTCCAAATAAATTACCATCATACAGGGATAAAGATGATATCCCTCCTATAAGTTTAACTCAGACATAGGCGTCGGAAGCAAATTGAAAGTGTGTGTGTGGGGGGGGGGGCTGAACCAACTTAAAACAAACACACGCCAAAAAGGGGGGGGCTAAACCAACTTGTCATGGACGCTAAGCCCCAATTTTCAACACCTATGCCTATTTTTGCAAAAAGGGGGGGACTAACCCCCCCCCCCCCTAGCCCCCCCCCGGCTCCGACGCCTATCTATGTCAGAGGTTTCATGCACGATGGTAATAACGAAAATACAAAAAAGTGTAATAGAATCTATTGACCTAGTTGTTTCCCCAGTCTTAGCAACAAAGTATGACGTGTTAAGGTCAAATATATATTTTATGTGTAAGACGGAATGTGGCATATTTATACTGTAGTGGATCAAGGGTTTTGTTTCGAGATATTGCAATAGGCAGTGGTCTAAAAACCACATCTGCAAGGTACAAAACACTGATATTTTTGGTTATTTGAAAATGTTGCACCTTGGTCAACTCTACTTTTTAAATCGACCTACTGATCATGGAAACTGAAACATAGAATGGAAATATCATATGTTTAACTCTATTAGAGAGAGAGAGAGAGAGAGAGAGAGAGAGAGAGAGAGAGAGAGAGATTCATTTACCATACACCGCACAGTCAACCAAAATGACATGAAATATTGGCATATAATAAAGATGTTTTTAATTTTCCTCCTTTATCAGAATGTAGAAAATAAATAAAATTATTAGATAAATGTGTTGAAGAAACATAATGAAATATGAATAACGATGACCATAACAAAAATAAATATACAACATGGACAATGGTCCGGCAACAATATGACGTATACATGTGCCTGCTGACCTCTAACTTTAACTGGAAAACAATTCTTGGTTGGAGGTTGATTCATATTTAATAAATATCTAATATTATTAAAACACGTGCCCTAATCTAACATCACGTGAAACACACTCCCCTTCTTCTAACATATCATGTGAAACACGCGCCCCTCCATCTAACATATTACGTAAAACACGCACCCCTCCATCTAACATATCACGTAAAACACGCACCCCTCCATCTAACATCACGTAAAACACGTGCCCCTCTATTTAACATATCACGTAAAACACGTGCCCCTCTATTTAACATATCACTTGAAACAAGCGCTCCTCTATCTAACACATTACGTAAGTAACACGCCCTCCTTCTCACATATGACTTAAAACACGCGCCCCTCCACCTAACATATCACTTAAAACATGCGCCCATCCATCTAACATATCACATAAAACTTGCGCCCATCCATCCAATATATTACGTAAAACACGCACCCCTCCATCTAATATATCACGTAAAACACGTGCCCCTCTATTTAACATATCACGTAAAACACGTGCCCCTCTATTTTTAACATATCACGTAAAACACGTGCCCCTCTATTTAACATATCACGTAAAACACGTGTCCCTCTATTTAACATATCACTTGAAACAAGCGCTCCTCTATCTAACACATTACGTAAGACACACGCCCTCCATCTCACATATGACTTAAAACACGCGCCCCTCCATCTAACATATCACTTAAAACATGCGCCCATCCATCCAAAATATTACGTAAAACACGCGCCCCTCCATTTAACATATCACTTAAAACATGCGCCCATCCATCCAAAATATTACGTAAAACACACGCCCCTCCATCTAACATATCACTTAAAACATGCGCCCATCCATCCAAAATATTACGTAAAACACGAGCCCCTCCATTTAACATATCACATAAAACACGCGCCCTTTCATCCAATATATTACGTAAAACACGCACCCCTTTATCTAATATATTACATAAAACACGCACCCCTTTATCTAACATATCACTTAATATAATATAAAACACCCGCTCCTATATCTACTTTAATACAATGTACGTAATACTCGCGCCCCTCCATCTTACATATCACTTAAAATACGCACACCTCCGCATACATCTCGCATACATTTAACACATACACCCCTCTTACATATCAGCACCTCGATCAGTCTTACAAATATAAATCTACGCGATCCTTACTCTCACATAATTATTTGTAAAACGTACGACTCTCCTTAAATTTACGTATACAAAAATAAACGTGCCCCTACATCTAAGCAAAAACCCCAATCCAGCTAGATCCTGCTATATTTCTTCCACCTGTGAGATTACACATACATATAATTCAACATCTAGATAATAAAGGATCGGGGCAACAAGTCACAAATCCATACTCAATACTCAAGGACCGGGGCCATTAAGTCACCAAGTTTACTCAATACTCAAGGACCGGGGCATTAAGTCACCAAGTTACTCAAGTCCAATTCTTACTTGATTATTTTGACTACAAATTAATTTGCTAAATTTGAGAGTGTACTCAATTAGATCTATCTTTTATATTATTTCTTAATTTTTCTTCAAATAAGATTTTTCTGCATGCACAAAGTCCTTGATCCACCCCAGATATCTACCACGATAAAGTTCAATGTTAATGATGCATATAAAAAATAATGCATATGACACATGTCACTCAGTGTCAAACTTTGATATGAAACAGATTTAATTTCAAATGTTACTGCAGAAAATATAATCTTTGTTTTGTCTATTTCAGCTCAAGAGATGGATTCCGGAAATGTAAAGTGCAGCACCTGCGACACGACAGACGTAGAATCATACTGTCTTGTCTGCAGAGGACTTTTCTGTGAAAACTGCACGAAACCACACGGACACTTGGGTGCCACAAAACACCACTGTGCTATCAACATTAAGTCCGGAGAAATCCGTAATCTTGAAGAAGGTCATCTAAAATGTTTATCGTGTAAAAGCCAAAATCTGGAGTCAACGGCAACATTCTTCTGTCTGTTGTGCCTGGAACTTATGTGTCCGACGTGTAATTCATTTCACTCCAAGTTGATGATAACAAAACAACATCGAGTAACCAAATTATCACGTGACGGAAACAGAACCACAACTAAAGCTCCAAGTAAGATGGCGGGTAAGGTACAAAAAGAAAGTATTGACGACGGTCAGTTTGCCTCCGATTTCGAGGGCGCGGTACACATTACTGGCGCCACCAACATTGACTTTACTGTGGCCCAAACACCACTGTCAGTCTTGTCCAGTGGTGCCGTGACAGTAGATAAAGTTGGTGGTGCCAGTAATGTTACATCTCAGTCCGTCACAAACATGTCGTATGTCGGTGACTTTGATGTTAAGTTAGACACAGATAGAAAGAGGTGTAGTATAACCGGCATCACGTGTTTGTCTGACGGACGAGTTGTCGTCTGTGATTACTACAACGAAAAAGTGAAAGTTTACAACACCGACTGTAAGTATCTCTACAGTGTACAATGTTTTGGTTATCTCTATGGCATTACTGTGGTGTCATCTAACACAGTGGTGGTCATAGAGAACCCCACCACACTGAGATATTTACAGTTGGACCCACAGCGTGGTGTCAGGTTAGATAAACACATTGATATCTCTCCTGGTGCCTTTGCTGTGTCGTACGCGGTCCGCACGTTCGCCGTTCTGTATCCGCTGTCTGACCCCAGTGAAGTTGTGATGATAGACGACAGCGGCGTCAAACTGACCGTCGTCAAACTTACACAAGTCAAAGGTTACATACCTCCCGCCATCTTACTGGACAGCAGTGGCACCAGATTTTATATCTGTGATAACAAAAGTCACCGTGTCTTGTGTTACAGATGTCAACCCGGGCACACGGGAGTCCTCTGGGAGTGCAGTGTGTCCCCTAATCCTTTCTCTGTGGTACATGTAGGGGACAGTTTAGTTGTTTTAAGTCAGAAGAAAGTACACGAGATAAACAAATCCGGACATTACCTACAGGAAGTTGTTGTTCACGGTAAAAACTTTGATATTTCTCGTCCTGTCGCAGCATTTCAAACCAGTTGTCGTAAACTTGTTGTCACGTCTTGGGGGACAGGAAATAGTAAAGTTCAAATATTTCAACTGTAAATAACATTTATTTATTTATAATTCAACTTTATAATTGACTTTGTTTATCATAATTGTTATCAGAGATAATTACAGATTGATTATAATTAATTAAAGATGACACTGAACTGTTTTGTTGTTGTTTTATTTTGGAGTTTGACAGCATGTTACAGACGGAAACATGGCGTCTGATAATAGAACGCATATGAGGAAACAGGTCAAAAGTTTTTGATCTATAAATGGCAATGAAATCTGAGTATTCCTATGATCATGGATGTATGCAGCTAAAATATTTCAAGTCTGTCTGTCTGTCTGTCTCTCTCTCTCTCTCTCTCTCATTATGAAGACCTGAAATGTCAACACAGGGAATGATTCGCTGTTCCTTCCATAATTTCTGTAGGAGAATTGAAAGTCGTGAGACTTGAAACTGAATGATTCACGGTATCGGAAAGTGGTTAATTTAGATATGGAGAATAAAAATAAAAATGAAGTCCCCTGTAATTATATTTCGTATATGACACAAGCGCTGGAAATACATATTTCGTTAATTATGTCGTCTGGTGTGGAGTTTGTCGTCCAGAAATTTACCAGTGGATTTTGACACGGCGTCACCAACTCAGTTTATATTTTAGTTAAATTTTTATTTTATAATTTTAATTTTAAAATGTTTTGAAAATATCAAGGCATGTGATTGCTGAAAAATTACATGCATTTGTTTTATTCAGGAAAAATAATACGAGTTTTAATGCCTTGTTGAAATGAAAATAAAAATACCTCGATTATGGTACTAAAAGAGTACATTTATTATCGTCCTTATATATTCAAACTATTTTGTGTATATACATCTGATTTTAATGAACAATTTATTTACATAAACACACATTTTGCACAATTTTAATTCAATATGTTAAAAAATAGTTAGAACAGGAACTGAATTTGGCGGCGGCGTCTAATACATTTTTCATACAGTAACGAGGAATGGAATCATCACAAGGTCGCACGAGTTATCTTTCTTTGATTGTCCTGGCATTAGCCTCAAGGACCGGATCACTGACATGTTATTGATTTTAAAGCGGCATTAGGTGTGTTTACCAAAACATATTTCGATTTTTTCTTCTTTTACTTCTCGGACTTGAAGTACAAGAACAAATAAGATCTATAAACACGGAAAAACACATCTTATGTTCCTATATTTTTGTGAAAATATGGTCAGGTCAAGTGTGGTATGCATATACAAATAGTAACGTTGGATTAATGAATTGATGAATTTGAAAAAATGAAAAAGTGCCAAACTGGGTTTCACGAGCAAGTTTAACAAAATAATTAGGAAATAAATTAAGAATTCTTATTCCTGTGCATCTCTCTTTTTTGTTATTGTATGTTAAAGACAGCTATGTCCCTTTAAAAAAGAGTGAATGGAATGCATGCGACAGTTAATTAAAATAATGATGATGATGATGATGATGATGATGATGGTGGTGATGATGATGAACAATTATAATACACTACAAATAACAGAAGACTTATGCTTTATTCGGAATCCTAGATAGGAAGATCTGTATTTCGGGGTATTAAAGAGGTTAATAGATTCTTACTCCTTGACAGGCTGGTTTTTTGCCAGGCCAGACGTGAATGTTCTGTCCACATCCTAGCAGTGGCGGATACAAGGGGCGTACGCCTCTCCCTTTGGACGCCAAAGTATAGATGTTTGTACAAAAAAGTCAATTCAAAAGCGCAGAAGTTAACAAATTTGTTTAAAAACTATACATTTTTAATAAAAAGGTTGGAAAATTAATAAAAATAAATTACCAAATTTTTCGCGCATCTCTATGCACGGCAAAACCATTTATATACCATTCCTTCCCACGGCTAGCTTGGAATCCTGTATCCACTCAGTGTTTTTCTGTATATTTTGGATTTTACGGCTAATGACTTTCTTTGTTTCAATAGCGTTTGCCCTACATATCTGTAAAGAAATTTTCTATTTCGATTTTTAGCATGTATGAATATGAAAATTTATTTGTGAACTTGGAAAAAATGTGCATTGTATCCAAACGTAAGTTATATCTTGCCAATTCTTTACACAATACATACATGTAGGCGTGGAACATGGACGGACGGGGGCGGCCTCTCTCCTCTCCACACTTTTTTCACATACCATTTTTTCATACACTATCAGCACGATGGGATTCCAGATTTTTAAAAAAAAAAATCCGAACTCCCTCATCATACCATGTATTTATGTTTACTGAAACTCAATTTATTTCAGATAAATAATACGTATGTCAATTTAATGCAATATTTGGCCGAATTAAAAACGAACCGAAATGTGATAATTAACTCTCTGGGGTTTAATAATTGAACATTTCTGGGAAGCATACCTTGGACCACGGGAAAATGGTGATTTTTGTGTCTGGAAGCTAGAAAATACCTCATCGGTGTTCCGAATTGATCTATCAACGATATTTTTAACGATAAAGAGTTCATAATTAAATGTCTGCGGGATATTAGACCAAATTTCTGTTCCAATTTTATGTAATTTTTTGCTGATCCAACCTTCATTTTAGAAGGACAATCATAGGAGATTACATACCGGATTGCTATGCGTATTTTCGCGTCTGGATGTAGAAAAAGGGATTTCAAATTAAAAAAAATTATCTGAAATGTTATAAAAAGGTGAACGACTAATGAAACATTGCTTCATAATCAATCTAACATTTGAGGTATGCATAGCAGAAACAGTACCACCACTTTTGATTTGCTTCAATCGCGAAGTTGAGTTTATGTTGCTGAAATACCCATACATACATGTGTAATTTTGCGTCAATATAATGTGTTATTACTGCCATATTGCAAGATGTGCTTTGACTTGTTCCCAATAAACAACTTAACATTACAAAACTGCGTTGATGTTCCATCAGCTCGTAAAAATGAAGCCTTCTGATATGACACAAGCACTGGAAATATATATTTTGTTAATTATGTCGTCTGGTATGGAATTTGTCGTCCAGGAAATTTACCAGTGGATTTTGACACGGCGTCATCAACTCAGTTTATATTTAAGCTCAACTGTTATTTTATAATTTTGATTTTGAAATGATTTGTAAATTTGCCAGAAAATTACAGGTTTTTTTCATTTTCAAAGAAACGTAATTTGTCTATTCATAATAATGCCTCAATTAGGGTACTTCAAGAGTACATATTATCAAACTATTTTGTATATATACATCTGATTATGATGAGTAATTATTTCCATAAACATACACAATTGTCAATTTCGCACGCTTTCATTTCAATGTTTAAAAAAATGTTGAGCTTGAATAGGATTTGAATTTGGTGGCGGAGTGTAATATTATTTCCGTAAAGCAATGAGGAATGGAATCACTACAAGGTCGCACGAGTTATCTTTCTTTGGTTGTCAGAAATATAAAATGGTATTCTGGATAACGGCTACAGACAGTGACCTCGATTCATCAATCATGCTTTTCATCGAACTTGACCTCATCACCAAACTTGACCTTTTACCGAATTTGACCCGTTCATCGACGGGTGTGGCATGCCAGCAGAAGACGCTGACTCCTTCCTGACACCTGGGCACGAAATCACCAAATTTACTCAGTACTCAAGCTCAACTTAATCGTGTAATATTATTTCCGTAAAGCAATGAGGAATGGTTTCACTACAAGGTCGCACGAGTTATCTTTCTTTGATTGTCAGAAATATAAAATAGTATTCTGGATCACTGTTACCAACGATATATAAAGCTAATATTAACTTTATATATCGCTGCTGTTGCAGACAGTGACTCCGTTTCACCAATCATGCTTTTACCCGATCAGATTTTTCAAAACCAAAATTTGAACTTACCATACAATATAACATGTTTTATACACCTAATTTGGCAGAATTCTGTGCTGAATCACAATACCTTAACTCTGAAGTCATAAAATGCCCGTGGAGTAAGAACTTTGCAAATCACTTGATGTTTTTAAAAAATCTGGACTACCATGTTTTCCCTAAAATTTAAGCATTATCATCTTTAAAGTCATATCTAGGGCAAGTTGGGGCTTTTTAGTAAAAATATTAAATCACAAAAAAGGTATGCAACTGTAAAGCATGGTAGGAAAATCCAAAAATGGATGCCAATTTTCCAAGTGGGAACTATTTTCATATACCATACCTGTAAAGATACCACATTCATGAAGAAAATACACCTGTAATATCTATTTCAACATTTGGATGTAATGCAATTAATTTTTTTTTAAAAAAAGCTAGAAATATTCATCATAATAAATTCTACTTACTTTATTACCATGATGTAAAAATAGATAATACAGGGCATAGCATTTATACAAGTGAAAAAAGAGGGGTATTGAATAGCATTCAGATAAAGTTTATGTTAGATATGCAGCGTATTCTTTGGGTCTCATGCCACTTTCAGAAATTTGGTATGAAGGCTTTAATATTGACTTTTTTAATTCTCCCTCCTGAAAAAGTGAGAAAATTAAGAAAATTAAAGTTTCTATTTTTTTTTTAAAAAGAGTTAGATATAAGTCGAATGGATAAAATTGATTTTTTGCATGTACAAATAAATTCTTCTTAAATGTTTTGTTCTTAACATGTTCAAACTGCTTCATGACCTCAGAGGCTGAGAAAAAATTACACTGAGATGTAATATTAAATAACAGAGACATAGGGCCTATATAACACATTATAGGTACATGTCTCTGGGGATAAGAAAAAGCTTCACAATATTTTTGTCAAAATATGTGGCCTTCCATACAATTTAGTGATGGAAACAAAAAAGTTTAAACTATTTCTTTTTTATTTGCTATAAGGATTTAATTTATCATTTAGGTAGTTAATCATCCCATGTTCACTATTTCTATTTGAAACTATTTTCAGTTTAAAATGAATGTATATTTGAACCAAACATTTTAAATTTTGAATTTAGTTCATTACTTGAAATCTCCCAGATACTGATAGCTAAAATGATAATATTAAAAAACTGCAATATTATTTTTGATTTTTGAGAAGTTAATCAATTTTTCTGTACAATTATAGATGTTACCGTAATAAAAATCAGTGACAGCAAAGACTACAATGAAGATTAAGAAAATAACCAACTGTTGCTAAAGATGTTGTTTTATTATTGAATATCTCTTCAAATAATTTTTCATGTAACAATGTACAGTTGTCACCAGAAGTGCGACAAATTTTGACCAATTCTGTGGACTAACACCGATGTAGAGTTTTACGCACCGAGCCGACTGGGGGTAGGTCACTATATACACGTAGTTTAACTGTTAAGCTTAGCCGACTTCTAAAAAAAACAAAGACACCATCCTGGGATGGGTAACTTTATAGATTGGTTATTATGGACTGAACTGACTTGTAGAAAAAAGGACACCAAAATAGGGTATGTGACTTTATAACTCAATTATTACGGGCTAGTATGACTTAAAGAAGATATGACATCAACCTGGGATAGGTAACTATGTAGCTTAATTAATGGTATTACGGTCTGAGCCGATTTATAGAAAAAAGGACACAACCCCTGGGGTAAGTCACTTTATAGAATAATGACTTCGAACTGAGCCGACTCACAGAAAAAAGAACAAGACTCTAGGGTAGGTCACTAGTCCGTAATAATTAAGGGAATTAAGGGAATGTGAAGTAACGGGCATTGCTTGTTGTCGCTGTAGATGGATACAACAAAAACGTAAAAGTATAGGACAACAAGAGCAAGTATCTGTACTATATTCAGTGTTCTGGTTATCTTTATGGCGTAGCTGTGGTATCCTCTGACAAGGTGGTGGTCATAGAAGATGCTACACTGCGGTACTTACAGTTGGACGATGATTATGGCGAAGAGATGGACGAACACGTAGACACCCCCTAGATGCTCGCGCTCTGTCCTACACCGTCCACACTTTCGCTATCCTGTTTATAGAACCTCGCAAAGTTGTAATAGTAAGCGACAAAGGCGTCAGGCTTTCTGTCGTCAAACTTTCTCATGTCAGAGGTCATTTGCGCCATCTTATTAGATTTTAGTGGTTCCAGATTTTATATTTGTGATGGATACAGTCACCGTGTATTGTGTTACAGTTGTCAACCCGGGCACACGGGAGTGCTCTGGGAGTGTTGCGACTCAATGGTACATGTAGGGGACAGTTTAGTATTTTTCTGCAAGGACAAAGTATACGAAATAAACAAGTCGGGACAGCGCTTACAGGAAGTTGTTGACCATGGCACAGACTTTGATATTCCTGTTGCTCTTGTAGTATTCAAAATAAATGTCGTAGACTTCTTGTCGCCAGATTTTTCTTGTGCCGCTACAAGTTTGTTAACCCTAGCGATTTCCGGTATGTGTATTTGCGTCGCTCAAGAAATAAAATGCTAAAGAATTCATACAATAGATCAAAACCTCAAAACATCCCATCTTTGTTATATTAATCAGACGTTAACTTAATTCGCTTTTACACAAAATAGACTGACAATAATATGACCTTCAAATATAACTGGATTTTATTTCATCATCGACGGAAAGACACATACCGGAAGTCGCTAGGGCTAGCAAAGTTGAATCGGCTCACGAAAAATCTAGATCCGAAAACGGATTACATAAGAACTCGAAAATGTTCTACTAGAGGTGTGTTTGTGTTCTCAAGCCTGTTCTATCTTTGTTTTACAATATCGATACTGTTAATCCCATGAGGATCGTAGTTTGACTCTTTGTAGACGATTCTTCAACACAACATCAAACAATGGTATTCAACGGTTACATTCAAGATTGGTCATATCAATGGCTCAAACCCGCTAAGTTGTATTTTTCTCATCCACACCACTTGATGTTAAATCAAACATTAAAGGAAATAATTCACCCTTCGTTAGTAAGGGCACATTTACAGTCCAGTGGATCAAAGTATCAAATCGGGACATGATTTGATTTTCTAACCCTTTCTACCCTACACACCACAATAGACTGGTCGTTAAAAAAAGAAAGAGCATACCATTCGGATATTCAGGGTCGAAAGTCATAAATCATTACTGACTTATTCTGAATCTAGATTTGATAGAAAGTTAGAAACTTGTATACTTTTGTTAACTAATTCATCAGAAAATCCGACGAGAAATTAAAGTCGTGTGTAAATGCGAAAAATATATTCATTTGACAATCTCATCAGACAATCTGACGAAAAAGTCATGTGTCAATGACAAGAATATGTGTACATGTATACTGTAGACTCTGCTAGAATATAAAAAGCAACATCTTATTCACGCATACACAGTGGATCTAGTCAAACGTTTGGTACAAATATAAACAAAATAAAAGAAAATAATGAACACGGAAAGAATAGAACATCTGAATGTAATTGATCACGGTGCCTGAAATATCTCGGGTCCGTGAATTATTGAAGAAAACGAAGACAAAAAGAAATAGTTCAACCAAGAACTGTAACTTTAAAAGTATATCTTAATAGTTCAATCAAAAACTGTACTTTTAAAGTATATTTTAATAGTTCAATCACGAACTGTAACTTTAAAGTATATTTTAATAGTTCAATCAAGAACTGTAATTTAAAGTATATTTTAATAGTTCAATCAAGAACTGTAACTTTAAAGTCTGTTTTAATAGTTCAACCATGAACTGTAACTTTAAGTGTAAGGGTTAATTAAATATGCACATGGTCAGAAGCATGAAGTAAAATGATTGATTTAATTTCTTGTTCACTAAATTTCTAAACATTTTGAGTGGACCTGAGTTATTGACAGGTCTGTGCATGAGTGTAGATTACCTCCCATTTTTATAGCTGTGTTTAATTTGGTATCAATGGCATCTCATTTTACTGTATAACAAATTATACACCAATAGATCCACCCTTTATGATAATTAACACAAAGTTAAAAATGACACAGATATTGTTATTAGATATGGTATTGAAGTCAGAACTTTTAGTTTTTTTCTTGTTTTGTTATTTTATGGAGGTCCTAGAATCTCAAGGATGACTTTAAACTCATATATGTGTTTCACTCAACTGTTTGTAATATTTAAATATTTGGTTGAAGTTTTTCTATCACTATAAAATACAATAAACTTGTTTTTGCCAAGTTTTCGTTTCTTTATTCTTAATGAAAATATAACTCTAAGAAACGACTTTCTGTGATTGAATGAGGGAGCAACTCCAAGTACGTGGAAGGTCTATGTTTGATGCCATGTTACACCACTATAAATGAAACTAGGAGCAAAATATTATAATATGAGTCAAATGTTTGAGAAATCTTATACGAAGGGAAAGAAGAAGTACCAGTGATTAATAGAAATTCAAGTCCATTAGAATACGACAAATTAGATATACAAATGGTCTCAACATGAAGATCAATTGCGAATCTCAAACGGGATAGGACCAGGTATCCAGAAGGAGATAGTGTCCTCTGTCAGAATGTTACACGCGTCGCATATGTTACACGGAAACCTCTCCAGTTCAGTGAAACGGTCCAGTGCGGTGAAACTGTCATCAGTTCATATTTGATTTAAAAATACACGAATCTTTCAAAGTATAATGAAGAAAAACCAGTTGATATCCTAAACTAAGTCCCCTTTCTATAATAAAAAAAGATCTGAATTACATCTGCATTACCCTCTTTTGATGTACGTACAACCGATACTGATTTTGAGTTACAATAATCATACTGGATACCAGTACCTATACTTCCCAAAACCCCAAACAGAGAGAGATACATTGTGTACAAATGCTCCGCTAAACCTTTATCATCTTTACTCCTTACCAAGATACTGACAACCGTTAAGGAGAAACTTCAGCAATACTGTAGAGTTGCTTATTTCAGAAGTGGTTTAAACTTATCAAATGTGGATATTTAAAAATTTTAACAGCTTTTAGAAAATTTAAAGACATTTTTTCTCAAATCCATAGATAGTATGCAATTCCGAATGTAAAAAAACATTCTTTTGTGCTGTTTTACAAAACGTGGTCCCTAAGTTTAAATAGTCATTGGGTATCATGATACTTATTTTCGCATCCACTTTGATCCAACACATACATGAAGCTAATATAGAGGATTTGCTGGATTTTCTAATATATCGTATATAAAGCGTCGGAATTTTCATGGGACCCAATTGTGCCCCTCTATTGGTCTACCTGTTTCTTAATTCATATAAAGCAGATTTCACTCGTCTGAATCAAAAGAATCTAGTTGTGACGTTTAATTTTACATGATACAGTATGTCTTTCGTTCTCTCAGGCTGTTGGTCCACCATGCATTTATATACCATATCGATAATATTCGGATAAAATCGTTCTAGAAAGGACAAGATCCATGTTTAGCGATATAGGCCCTGTGATATCTTAAAAATTAAAGTAGAATGAATTGAAATAAAATTGTTATCATAGGTTAGTCAAGACTTGGTACTATCGCATCATGCCAAAATTTCCCCGCCAAATCGTCATCTTGCTGAATTCTATAATAGACAAAACCGATATCGGACTAGTTTTCTGCAGAAATCTCCATTTTTTTCTACTTTGATCACGTTTTTCAAATAAAGCACACCCTCTGATCTAAAAAGTAATTGCAGTCCATTAAATCTTATCAGCAAAGACATTTTTTTCAAGCGAGAATCTTTAGATCAGAAGGTGTGCTGTTGATGAAAATTAACATTATACTAAACCAAGGAGCAATCCGGAATGAGCTATTTTACATATGTAAACGAACATATCAATCGTTCAGTGCACAATATTTACTTTAAAAAAATATCTACATGGAATTTGAATGAGAACAAAAAAAAATTAGGAGTTTGGTTTCTTATCTTTTTTCTGAATACACAATCTAGATTTAGATGTTTCTCTGGGACTCAACCTATTTTAGACTGATCCTACACTATCGTCTGCAACGTCATAAATCAGTTGGACGTATCGCACCCGGCACCCTCTAAAACATTTAATTTTATTGTCTTAGTTTGTTTTAACACACACTATAAAATAACATTTTATATAACAGATAGATCTAGGCATATTTAGCAACAGTACATCTACTGTGGTTGCCTCGTGAGTAGGTTACTGGTTAGAATTTGTAGTATCTTGGCTACTAGTACTGCAGTTGCAGGCTAGTGATCAGAGGGGGCAGATATCCAACTTAATAGACATATTCACTGTAAAAAAAACGTACACAACACAGGCCAATAATAATGGAGAAAGAAGCAATTAAACATTGTATGTTTTAATATTGAAAATAAAATACAGAAATTATTGGAAACCATCGAACGAATTTGTCTAACTCCCATACTTACCTGACTGAAAGGGAGAACAATAATGGGGGTTTATGGACAATTTTCTAGCTGTTTGGAATGACCCGCTTCTCGGCACTGTTATTCATGTGTGATATCGTAGTCAATGTACATGTATACAAGATACTGTGTTCTCTTGACCACTTGCAAGTTATAGGTTAAAAGACTAAAATATAATTACATACTAGTTAGTATGTAGGTTGTTGATACGTCTGTACCAATTGTGACGAGGATACACTCCTCACGTGTTTCACTGGACTTGACTGTGGACTCACGGCGGGTGTGACCGGTCGACAGGGGATGCTTACTCCTCCATGGCACCTGATCCCACCTCTTGGTTTCCAGAGGTCCGTGTTTGTCCATTTTTTATCGGATTTGTATCTATGTCCTGGACATTCTATTGATTTACACTTTGGTATCTGAGGTTTTTATATTAGTACTATTTTGTTGTTATTTGATTGCGTTTGGGAGTAGACCTTCGACTAAACACGAAGCCGCTTAGAAGACCATCTTACATATAAGACCTCCTCACTTATAAGACCACCTCGCATATAAGACCAACTCCGTCATGAGACCAACTCAAATATAAACCCACCTCGGTTAGAAGACCACATCGCTTAGAAGACCACATCGTATAAAATACCATCTTGCATACAATACCAAATCGCATGTAAGAACAACTAAAGTGTCATAAAAAAAACTGTCAACATGTTGATATAATTTCGTCACATTATGTCGATATAATCCTTATCAATATGTTGAAATGGTGTAAAAAATATGAGGTTATGTCGTCAAAATTTAGTCGTTTTGTCAATATAACGCAATTAATTATCACACCATGTCGACATAACTAATCGGATTATCTCAACATATCGATTGCAGCTTTATGCCTTCGTAAAAATGAACAAATACTTGTCATGATTTAAACGGGCATCAGAGAGATACAAGAACTAGAGGCTCCCAGGAGCCTGTATAGCTCACCTAGGTAGATGCAAGACGTAAATTAGCCTATTTTGACCCTTTATTTCCTTAATAACTAGATGCAACATCAGGCACAGGTGGAAGAAACTTTTTCCCTTCACTCCAGGCAAGTTAAAATCCAACCTTTTTAATCTTACCAGCAAAAAAAAAACACTGACAGGAAGTGGAAAAAAAATATGATAAAGGGAGGTAATATATAGAGAGAAATTGACAAAATAATACCTGCAATCCCGACACTGTCTTTCTATTATATATATTGATGTGAACTTGAGCAATTATGAATTCCCATTAACAAACTTTTGTTTAAGTTTGATGCCATACATTTTAACATAATTGCCTCATCATGTTTCTTTAATTCTATTTTGTTAACTACTTCAAAGAAAAACTGAATTTGTTTCAATATGCATTATTATACCTTTACTTGTCAGATTCAGATAAAATGACCAACATCAAATCTAGACACACTCTGGTATCTCTTAAAACCCATACAGGATATTATAACACTGTCATACCACTATCATACTGAGGGCATTCATACTTTTGTACAGCAACTGTTAAATTAACTAAATCATTTTTGTTTATATGTAAATTAAATTTGAACCAATTCCCATAGGGTCCAATGTTAAAATATCTTCTCCACTGACGGCCATCTTGGATTTTGTGCGGCCCTAAAGAACACCAATGTTGTAGGGGGCCACCCAAAGACTGTTGTCGGCCAAGTTTGGTTCCAATTGGCTTAGGGGTTTTAAAGAAAAAGATCTTTGAAATTGTTCCCATAGGGTCCAATGTTAACCTATGTTCTCCGTTGGCGGCCATCTTGGATCAGGTGCAGACTTAAAAAACACCAGTTTCAGAAGGTACCATCTAAGGACTACTATAACCAAGTTCGGTTCCAATTGGCTCACTAGTTTTCAGAGAAAAAAATATCTTTGAACGTATTTTCCCATAAGGTCCAATGTTAAAATATGTTTTACACTGGTGGCCATCTTGGATTCGGTGTAGCACTCAAAAAACCCAACGTTGAAGGGGGCCATCCAAAGACTATTGTGGCCAAGTTTGGTTCCCATTGGCTAAAGGGTTTTAGAGAAAAAGATCTTTGATATTGTTCCCATAGGGTCCAATATTAACCTATGTTCCCCGCTGGCGGCCATCTTGGATTAGGTGCAGACTTAAATAAACACCGGTTTCAGAAGATACCATCTGAGGACTACTGTGACCAAGTTTGGTTCCAATTTGCTCAGTAGTTTCAGAGAAAAAATATCTTTGAACGTATTTTCCCATAAGGTCCAATGTTAAAATATGTTCTCCGCTGGCGGCCATCTTGGATTTGATGTGGCCCTCAAAAACCATAATGTTGTACGGGGCCATCCAAAAACTATTGTGGCCAAGTTTGTTTCCCATTGGCTAAAGGGTTTTAGAGAAAAAGATCTTTGATATTGTTCCCTTAGGGTCCAATGTTAACCTATGTTCCCCGCTGGCGGCCATCTTGGATTAGGTGCAGATTTAAAAAAACACCAGTTTGAGAAGGTACCATCTAAGGACTACTATGACCAAGTTTGGTTCTAATTGGCTCAGTAGTTTCAGAGAAAAATATCTTTGAATATATTTTCCCATAGGGTCCAATGTTAATTTATGATCCCCACTGGCGGCCATCTTGGATTAGGTGCGGACATGCCGGACACAATTTTTAAAGTAGACCACCCAAGGACTGTTGTGACAAAGTTGGGTTGCAAATGGCCCAGCGGTTTCTGAGGAGTTGATCTTTAACGACGGACGGACGACGGACGACGACGACGCCGACGACGACGACGGACGCCAAGTGATGGCAAAAGCTCACATGGCCTTTTAGGCCAGGTGAGCTAAAAATTTGATGCAAAGCATCAATTCGCCGCCAAAGGTATTTCAAAGGAAGTTTGGGAATAAATGAATGCAAGTTTTCAGTTACTTAATATCTATTACGACAAAAAGTCCCACAAGATAACATTTTTGTGAAAATAGAGTCAACAGAACTAATTTAACGGCGATTTATCGTCAACTAACACCAAGTTCATAGACAGTAGTGAGAAATGGAGTGGTCATCATGTTCCTGGTCAAATTCATTCATTTTAGTAGTGTTTATATAGCAATTGACATCAGCGATGTAGAAATGTCTTTATATGTAAAAGTTTACAAAATGACAGTTGCAGTAATTTTCACTGTTCTGCATAATGGTTGTCAACAATGGTGAAGAACTTGGATTTTTTTTTTAAGAAAATGTATTAAATATTAGTATATATCAAGAATATAAAACGTAATTTAGAAAAACATTTATGGAATAATTTAGAATTATTTTTTAAAAACAAATCCATATTCCAGTCTGTTTCGTTCAATGTTGGCCTAGCCGGCTAGAGTGGTTCGATCTTGTTTAACATGATAATTCTGACTTTATACATTATAACACAAAACACGTGTTAAAAGTAACATTTTATTATATGTAGACTTTAACATGTACTACATGTACTACAGTTTTTATGTCGAATTAAAAGTAAAAATGGTGTGTTTCGGTAATTAAGGTCTGTTTCGGTAAATCGTCCGACCCGTTTTCACTTTGTTGTTCTCCCAATCATCAATATTTCATACGACACATTTCGTTTTCGGTGTTATATTTATTCCGTTTTGCACAAACGAAATCATTTTAAATGATAAAAAACATTTCGTTCCAAATTTCCGTCGTCCCCTAAACTTATATAATAGGATATCATGCTCTTATCAAAATCAAAAGCAATCACGTAATGATTGCTCCCATCATTTCGACTAATGTCTCCCACTTATCGTTATTTCAAAAATACGAATCGTGGTATTGACCCTTAATCGCATTTAAAAAATTTAGATGCTGATTATTTATGAAACAAACCAACATCACTTTCATATCTGAAATTTAATAGCGTTTTTGCCTCAAATAAAATTACTACGTCATTAATGCGCGTTCAAAGAAACTAACAGCTCCTTCCATATACTACTTCCTAACTTAATTTGAAATATATTCGCTGGCGGCGAATAATAAGATACTGAACATAGCAGATGACATGACCAGAGAAGAAGGACAAACAATGTATATAAATCCAAAGTCCAGGTAGCAAAGGATAAACACGAGTTGAAAACGGGAAATTACAAGTACCTGGTAAGAGGCCCACCCTGGGTTCGATGAGTTGTAAGAACCCAAATACATGAAGTAACGAAGTGAAAAAGCTAACACTTTGTAATAATATAAAGAGGTTCAAGGTGGGGAAACCATGGGGCGCCGTTTTAGTATTTATTCACTATTTTCTGATATTTTTTATATTCAAATATTGTCTGATATATAAAAAGAATTTTTGATATCAAACAATATTTTCTAATATCAGAAATTCGATAATGAAGTTTTGGTATCAGAAATTAGTGAATAAATACTAAATCGGCGCCCGTAGTTATGACCTGGGCTTGACTAAAACAAAAGGAGAAAGTGGATCGAGAATATTTAATGATGTTTATGCTTTCAACTTTTTGATGATTTCCGTCTACTACATGGATGAGAAATTAGGTTTTAGCCTTGCAAGAATCAGCCATTACATAACAAAATTTCAAACTATTGAGAGAGAGAGAGAGAGAGAGAGAGAGAGAGAGAGTTTTATATGATAGATATCTATTGAAAACTATCTAAATGTAACAGCGACCTTAAATGTTATTTGTTCATCGATAAGGGAGACACAGGTACGTGCGTATTTGTAAACTGATCAATTATTGGTAAATTGCCAAGACATTTTAAAATCAAAATGAATGCAAAAACTGTTAGAGAAAACAGGTCTAGCCGATGATTGCTATTTTAAAAAAATGGTTACAACCACCTGCCCCGCAGTAAGGCGACTAACATCCATCCCAACCCGCGAATAATTATGGACCATGTTATCCTCCTTCAGCCGTCGATTTTATAAAGCATAGTGTTACTGTAATCATATCTAAAACATCATTCGGCATGTTTGTTGTCCTGGCCTTTTCTAATGTGACCACTGCAATGGTCACCTACAGTACAATGTTTATTTGATAATATTTAAGTTACATAGTACGCCAGGTATCCGCCTACCGAAGTAAATGGCAAATTTCATATAAAGAAAGTAAAATTCGTGTTTATTTGTGTATGACTATAGAAGGTTACATATCCGTCCGACAAATGTCACATTGCATTGCAATGTGACATTTAAAAACGTGCCGGAATGCATGATAAATATTTATTTATAGCCATGTAAACCAGGTAGATAGTCGGGTGATCAGCAAATCTTTTGTTGATAACCGAATAAAATTATTGCAAACTCAAGGACAGTTGCTCAAACATTTAACTGCGCAGGTTTAATGTCATATGACTGCAGCTTGCCGACAACTCCCCACAGACAAACCGACATCGTACCAAGGCGGACGCAAAATAAATTTCTGCGATCAACTAACAATCTGCCGTGTGACGGTCCACTAGAAAACAAGGCAATTTCTCAAGCTAAAAGTGAGTATATGAATCTTAGCATTTTAATATCGGGATAAGACGGTTTGGGATAAAAATGGGGCCACGCTCACCTGCAAAATGAATGGGTGAAAATCGTGTACTTGATTCTGAGTAAATTATTTTTTTCTTTTTCACCTCTGGCATGATTTGAATTTTGAACTGGTAGGTAACTGCAACCAGAAGAAAAAAATGAACTTGAAAAGGGAATAATGTTAAAACTTGGAAAATTTTTACTGGCTTCAGTATGGAATAAATTCAATAGAATTATAGCGATAGAAAAAAATCCAAGATGGTAATTGAATGGCGTTCTAACGTGTTACTTTTGTCACACAATTTTATATACATGTACATGTATATTATATACCAAAGTTATAGTTTAAAAGTGAAGTGTAGAAATGCTCAAGACGCGTTTGTCTTTGACAATAAGACTTCATCAGCTCGGGTTTAACTTTAAGGGACATTAGCTGTGCTTACTTCGACTTTTTTATACTTTTACTACATGTACTTTATATATATATATATATATATATATATATATATATATATATATATATATATATTTATATATATATATATATATAAATCTTAGGTTCTTTTACATTATATGAAAATTAAGTCACGTCCAGGATTCTATGCATTTACAAGTAGCCAAGTTGAATTAATCAATAACAAGTGAATAATTGCCAAACTCGGGTTTTTCAAGCAATTTTCTTTGATTTTTGATATATATTTTTTAAACTTTTGACCAAAAATCGAAGATATTTAAATAGATTTTGTATATTTTGTTTTGACCAAAACCTTAAACTCCGAAATTTTAAAATGGTTTTAGATATTTTGATATTTTCACTCCCTAGTTAAAAATCCAATTATCTGAAATTCAAAAACGTTTTGCATTTTTATTTTTTAAGTGCTACACTGACTTATAAAAGGTCAAATTTAAAAATTAAATTAATTGTCAAAAAGGTCTTAAAATATTCTCAAATTGGATTTCTGGATAAGTCAGTTTTGATTAAAAGCTTTAAACTTAAGTAATTCTTCAGTTTAGTGGTATCAGGCCCTGGAGTTTAAAATTTAAAAAACGGTGAAATATTACTTTTGTATAGAATTATTAAGCTGAGACTTAAATACACCTAGGCCTACTACATTTAAGTATTACCCCGGGAACTCAATCGGAGTTGCAGTAGCAAAGACTCGGTGGTTTTAAATTTTATAATCATAGATCGAATACCAACCTACGTTATAATTTTGAAAAAAAAGTAAATGCTTAAGGCAATATTTTCTGTCAATAATATTTCATAAGTTAAGCTTGAATTCAAAATAGATGCAAATACCGAAAGCAAAAGAGGTATAATTACAAGGCAAAATATTTTGGGAAAACACCCCCGCTTTTGACCACAAAGAAAGCGATGCATTGTATATTGTATATCCATCGCCTTCTCTAGAATGCTGGGATCGAGGTCTCGAATAAATCTTACACCAAACTTTAGATTGCAGACGACATAATTTCATTGAACAGAGAATAGACTTTATTTTTGTGGTAAGATGATGTAATGTTTCCCAACGGACGCTATGATTGAGATGACTTATATGGACAACAGCTGTACATCATCAGTATGGTGAAACTGATTTGTAACTTGTCTGCATCAGTTTTTACAGTAGAATCATTTTAAAAGAATTTCAGTAGATCTAGATTCACTTTTGTTTAACAAAGTTACTACAGTAGATCTACGGAAGGAGAAAATGGACCAGCTAATTCCCCCTATTCTCAGTATTCAGTAATCATGAATATCTTACTGAGTTTTACCTGGGCCAACTGCAGTTGTAGTAAACAATTTTTCAGTTGTCATATGAAATCGTACCATAAAAATCAACGTCATGGTACACAATTATCTCCATGAACCCCATTAAAATTGGAAGCAAGTAAGGCTCCAAATAAATTTACCATCACACAGGGGTGAAGATAATATCCCTCCTCTAAGTTTAACTCAGAGGTGGCATACACGATGGTAATAACGAAAATAGAAAAAAAAATCTAAAGTATAATAGAATCTATTGACCTAGTTGTTTCCCCAGTCTCAGCAACAAAGTATGACGTGATAAGGTCAAATATATATTTTATGTGTAAGACGAAATGTGGCATATTTATAGCTGTGGTGGATCAAGGGTTTTGGTGTGAGATATTGTATTAGGCAGTGGTCTAATAACCGTTTTAAACATCCGCAAGGTACAAAACACTGATATTTTTGGTTTTCAAAATGTTGCAACTTGGTCAACTCTACTTTTTAAATCGACCTACCGATCATAGAAACTGAGACACTGAATGGAAATCTCATATGTTTAACTCTATTACAGAGAGAGAGAGAGAGAGAGAGAGAGAGAGAGAGAGAGTCAATCATTTGCCATACACTGCACAGTCAACCAAAATGACATGAAATATTGGCAAATAATAAAGACGTTTTTAATTTTCCTGCTTTATCAGAATGTAGAAAATAAATAAAATTAATCGATAAATGTATTGACGAAAGATAATGAGATATGAATAACGATGATCATAACAAAAACAAAAATATAACAGGGACAATGGTCCGGCAAAAATATGACCTATTCATATACCTGCTGACTTCTAAATTAAAGTGGAAAACAATTCTTGGCTGGATGTTGAGTCATATTTAATACATATCTAATATTATTAAAACACGTGCTCTAATCTAACATATTACGTAAAACACGTGCCCCTCCATTTAACATATCACTTGAAACAAGCGCTCCTCCATCTAACACATTACGTAAGACACGCGCCCTCCATCTCACATATGACTTGAAACACGCGCCCCTCCATCTAACATATCACTTAAAACATGCGCCCATCCATCCAAAATATTACGTAAAACACGCGCCCCTCCATTTAACATATCACTTAAAACACGCGCCCCTCCATCCAACATATTACGTAAAACACGCGCCCCTCCATTTAACATATCACCTAAAAACGCGCCCCTCCATCTAATATATTACGTAATACACGCGCCCCTTTATCTAATATATTACGTAAAACACGCGCCCCTTCATCTAACATATCACTTAATATAACATTAAACACCCGCCCCTATATCTACTTTATTACAATGTACGTAAAACTCGCGCCCCCATCTAACATATCACTTAAAATACGCACCCCTCCATCTCGCATACATTTAACACATGCACCCCTCTTACACATCAGCATCTCGATCAGTCTTACAAATATAAATCTACGCGATCCTTGCTCTCACATAATTATTAGTAAAACATACGACTCTCCTTAAATTTACGTATATAAAATAAACATGTCCCTACATCTAACCAAAAACCCTAGTATATCCAGCTAGATCCTGCTATATTTCTATATAATCCCACCCATGAGAGTACACATACATTTAATTCAACATCTAGATAATAAAGGATCGGGGCAACAAGTCAAAAATTCATACTCAATACTCAAGGACCGGGCCATTAAGTCACCAAATTTACTCAATACTCAAGGATCGGGACCACAAGTCACCAAATTTACTCAATACTCAAGTCCAATTCTTATTTGATTATTTTGACTACAAATTAGTTTGCAAAATTTGAGAGTGTACTCAAGTAGATCTATCTTTTATAATATTTCTGAATTTTTCTTCAAATAAGATTTTTTTCATCTGTATCTATCTGTATGCCGAAAGTCCTTGATCCACCCCAGATATCTACCAGAAAAAAGTTCAATATTAATGATGTACATTACAAGAAAATGCATATGACACATGTCACTCAGTGTCAAACTTTGATATGAAACAGATTTAATTTCAAATGTTTACTGCAGAAAATATAATCTTTGTTTTGTCTATTTCAGCTCAAGAAATGGATTCCACAAGCGTGAAATGCTGCACCTGCGACACGAAAGACGTCGTAACATTCTGTCTTGTTTGCAGGGGACTTTTCTGTGAAAACTGCAGGAAACCACACGGACACTTCGGAGCCACCAAAGATCACTGTACTGTCAACATTAAGTCAGGAGAAATCCGTAATCTTGAAGAAAGTCAACTTAATTGTTTCTCGTGTAAAAGCCGAAATCTGAAGTCAATGGCAAACATTCTTCTGCCTGTTGTGCCTGGAACTTATGTGTCAGAAGTGTAATTTATTTCACTCCAAGTTGATGATAACAAAACAACATCGAGTAACCACATTATCACGTGACGGACACAAAACCACAACTAAAGCTCCAAGTAAGATGGCGGGTAAGAAACAAAAAGAAAGTATTGACGACGGTCAGTTTGCCTCCGACTTCGAGGGCGCGTTTAACGTTACTGGCGCCACCAACATTGACTTTACTGTGGCCCAAACACCACTGTCAGTCTTGTCCAGTGGTGCCGTCACAGTAGATAAAGTTGGTGGCGCCAGTAATGTACAACACAGTCCGTCACAAACATGTCGTATGTCGTTGACTTTGATGTTAAGTCAGACACAGATAGAAAGAGGTGTTATATAGCCGACATCACTTGTTTGTCTGACGGACGAGTTGTCGTCTGTGATTACTACAACCACAAAGTGAAAGTTTACAACACCGACTGTAAGTATCTCTACAGTGTACAATGTTCTGGTGATCTCTGGGGCATTACTGTGGTGTCATCTAACACAGTGGTGGTCATAGAGAGACCCACCACACTGAGATATTTACAGTTGGACACACAGCGTGGTGTCAGGTTAGATAAACACATTGATATCTCTCCTGGTGCCTGGGCTGTGTCGTACGCGGTCCGCACGTTCGCCGTTCTGTATCCGCTGTCTGACCGTGAAGTTGTGATGATAGACGACAGCGGCGTCAAACTGACCGTCGTCAAACTTACACAAGTCAAAGGTGGCATACCTTCCGCCATCTTACTGGACAGCAGTGGCACCAGATTTTATATCTGTGATAGAGACAGTCACCGTGTCTTGTGTTACAGATGTCAACCCGGGCACACGGGAGTCCTCTGGGAGTGTAGTGTGTCCCCTAATCCTTACTCTGTGGTACATGTAGGGGACAGTTTAGTTGTTTTAAGTCAGAAGAAAGTACACGAGATAAACAAATCCGGACATTACCTACAGGAAGTTGTTGTTCACGGTAAAAACTTTGATATTTCTCGTCCTGTCGCAGCATTTCAAACCAGTTGTCGTAAACTTGTTGTCGCGTCTTGGTTGACAGGAAATAGTAAAGTTCAAATATTTCAACTGTAAATAACATTTATTTATTTATAATTCAACTTTATAATTGACTTTGTTTATCATAATTGTTATCGGAGATAATTACAGATTGATTATAATTAATTAAAGATGACACTGAACTGTTTTGTTGTTGTTTTATTTTGGAGTTTGACAGAATGTTGTTACAGACGGAAACATGGCGTCTGATAATAGAACGCATATGAGGAAACAGGTCAAATTTTAAAGTTTTTAATCTATAAATGGCAATGAAATCTGAGTATTCCTATGATCATGATGTATGCAGCGTAAACATTTCAAGGGTCTCTCTCTCTCTCTCTCTCTCTCTCTCTCTCTCTCTCTCTCAAGAGGACCTGAAATTTCAACACAGGAAATGATTCGCTGTTCCTTCACCAAGATTTCTGTAGGAGAATTGAAAGTCATGAGACTTGGAACTGAATGATTCACGGTATTGGAAAGTGGTTAATTTAGATATGGAGAATAAAAATAAAAATGAAGTCCCCTGTAATTATATTTCTGATATGACACAAGCACTGGAAATATATATTTCGTTAATTATGTCGTCTGGTGCGGAGTTTGTCGTCCAGAAATTTACCAGTGGATTTTGACACGGCGTCACCAACTCCGTTTATATTTTAGTTACATTTTTTATTTCATAATTTTAATTTTAAAATGTTTTGAAAATATCAAGGCATGTGATTGCTGGAAAATTACATGCATTTGTTTCATTCAGGAAAAATAACAACGAGTTTTAATGCCTTGTTTAAATGAAAATAAAAATACCTCGATTATGGTACTTAAAGAGTACATTTATTATCATACTTATATATTCAAACTATTTTGTATACATACATCTGATTATAATGAACAATTTATTTCCATAAACATACATTTTGGACAATTTTAATTCAATATGTTAAAAAATAGTTGGAACAGGAACTGAATTTGGCGGCGGCGTGTAATATTATTTCATACAGTAACGAGGAATGGAATCATCACAAGGTCGCACGAGTTATCTTTCTTTGATTGTCCTGGCATTAGCCTCAAGGACTGGATCACTGACATGTTATTGATTTTAAAGCGGAATTAGGTGTATTTATCAAAAATATTTCGAGTTTTTCTTCTTTTACTTCTCGGACCTGAAGTACAATAACAAATAAGGGCTTATAAGCAAAAACACATCTCGCATACATTTAACACATACACCCCTCTTACATATCAGCACCTCGATCAGTCTTACAAATATAAATCTACGCGATCCTTGCTCTCACATAATTATTAGTAAAACATACGACTCTCCTTAAATTTACGTATATAAAATAAACATGTCCCTACATCTAACCAAAAACCCTAGTATATCCAGCTAGATCCTGCTATATTTCTATATAATCCCACCCATGAGAGTACACATACATTTAATTCAACATCTAGATAATAAAGGATCGGGGCAACAAGTCAAAAATTCATACTCAATACTCAAGGACCGGGCCATTAAGTCACCAAATTTACTCAATACTCAAGGATCGGGACCACAAGTCACCAAATTTACTCAATACTCAAGTCCAATTCTTATTTGATTATTTTGACTACAAATTAGTTTGCAAAATTTGAGAGTGTACTCAAGTAGATCTCTATCTTTTATAATATTTCTGAATTTTTCTTTCAAATAAGATTTTTTTCATCTGTATCTATCTGTATGCCGAAAGTCCTTGATCCACCCCAGATATCTACCAGAAAAAGTTCAATATTAATGATGTACATTACAAGAAAATGCATATGACACATGTCACTCAGTGTCAAACTTTGATATGAAACAGACTTAATTTCAAATGTTACTGCAGAAAATATAATCTTTGTTTTGTCTATTTCAGCTCAAGAAATGGATTCCGCAAATGTAAAGTGCAGCACCTGCGACACGAAAGACGTCGAATCATACTGTCTTGTTTGCAGGGGACTTTTCTGTGAAAACTGCAGGAAACCACACGGACACTTGGGAGCCACAAAACACCACTGTACTATCAACATTAACTCAGGAGAAATCCGTAATCTTGAAGAAGGTCAACTTAATTGTTTCTCGTGTAAAAGCCAAAATCTGAAGTCAATGGCAACATTCTTCTGCCTGTTGTGCCTGGAACTTATGTGTCAGAAGTGTAATTTATTTCACTCCAAGTTGATGATAACAAAACAACATCGAGTAACCACATTATCACGTGACGGACACAAAACCACAACTAAAGCTCCAAGTAAGATGGCGGGTAAGAAACAAAAAGAAAGTATTGACGACGGTCAGTTTGCCTCCGATTTCGAGGGCGCGTTACACGTTACTGGCGCCACCAACATTGACTTTACTGTGGCCCAAACACCACTGTCAGTCTTGTCCAGTGGTGCCGTCACAGTAGATAAAGTTGGTGGCGCCAGTAATGTTACAACACAGTCCGTCACAAACATGTCGTATGTCGGTGACTTTGATGTTAAGTCAGACACAGATAGAAAGAGGTGTTATATAGCCGACATCACTTGTTTGTCTGACGGACGAGTTGTCGTCTGTGATTACTACAACCACAAAGTGAAAGTTTAACACACGACTGTAAGTATCTCTACAGTGTACAATGTTCTGGTGAACTCTGGGGCATTACTGTGGTGTCATCTAACACAGTGGTGGTCATAGAGAGACCCACCACACTGAGATATTTACAGTTGGACACACAGCGTGGTGTCAGGTTAGATAAACACATTGATATCTCTCCTGGTGCCTGGGCTGTGTCGTACGCGGTCCGCACGTTCGCCGTTCTGTATCCGCTGTCTGACCGTGAAGTTGTGATGATAGACGACAGCGGCGTCAAACTGACCGTCGTCAAACTTACACAAGTCAAAGGTGGCATACCTTCCGCCATCTTACTGGACAGCAGTGGCACCAGATTTTATATCTGTGATAGAGACAGTCACCGTGTCTTGTGTTACAGATGTCAACCCGGGCACACGGGAGTCCTCTGGGAGTGTAGTGTGTCCCCTAATCCATACTCTGTGGTACATGTAGGGGACAGTTTAGTTGTTTTAAGTCAGAAGAAAGTACACGAGATAAACAAATCCGGACATTACCTACAGGAAGTTGTTGTTCACGGTAAAAACTTTGATATTTCTCGTCCTGTCGCAGCATTTCAAACCAGTTGTCGTAAACTTGTTGTCGCGTCTTTGGTTGACAGAAAATAGTAAAGTTCAAATATTTCAACTGTAAATAACATTTATTTATTTATAATTCAACTTTATAATTGACTTTGTTTATCATAATTGTTATCGGAGATAATTACAGATTGATTATAATTAATTAAAGATGACACTGAACTGTTTTGTTGTTGTTTTATTTTGGAGTTTGACAGAATGTTGTTACAGACGGAAACATGGCGTCTGATAATAGAACGCATATGAGGAAAACAGGTCAAATTTTAAAGTTTTTAATCTATAAATGGCAATGAAATCTGAGTATTCCTATGATCATGGATGTATGCAGCGTAAACATTTCAAGGGTCTCTCTCTCTCTCTCTCTCTCTCTCTCTCTCTCTCTCTCTCTCAAGAGGACCTGAAATTTCAACACAGGAAATGATTCGCTGTTCCTTCACCAAGATTTCTGTAGGAGAATTGAAAGTCATGAGACTTGGAACTGAATGATTCACGGTATTGGAAAGTGGTTAATTTAGATATGGAGAATAAAAATAAAAATGAAGTCCCCTGTAATTATATTTCTGATATGACACAAGCACTGGAAATATATATTTCGTTAATTATGTCGTCTGGTGCGGAGTTTGTCGTCCAGAAATTTACCAGTGGATTTTGACACGGCGTCACCAACTCCGTTTATATTTTAGTTACATTTTTTATTTCATAATTTTAATTTTAAAATGTTTTGAAAATATCAAGGCATGTGATTGCTGGAAAATTACATGCATTTGTTTCATTCAGGAAAAATAACAACGAGTTTTAATGCCTTGTTTAAATGAAAATAACAATACCTCGATTATGGTACTTAAAGAGTACATATATTATCATACTTATATATTCAAAACTATTTTGTATACATACATCTGATTATAATGAACAATTTATTTCCATAAACATACATTTTGGACAATTTTAATTCAATATGTTAAAAAATAGTTGGAAACAGGAACTGAATTTGGCGGCGGCGTGTAATATTATTTCATACAGTAACGTGGAATGGAATCATCACAAGGTCGCACGAGTTATCTTTCTTGATTGTCCTGGCATTAGCCTCAAGGACTGGATCACTGACATGTTATTGATTTTAAAGCGGAATTAGGTGTATTTATCAAAAATATTTCGAGTTTTTCTTCTTTTACTTCTCGGACCTGAAGTACAATAACAAATAAGGGCTTATAAGCAAAAACACATCTCGCATACATTTAACACATACACCCCTCTTACATATCAGCACCTCGATCAGTCTCTTACAAATATAAATCTACGCGATCCTTGCTCTCACATAATTATTAGTAAAACATACGACTCTCCTTAAATTTACGTATATAAAATAAACATGTCCCTACATCTAACCAAAAACCCTAGTATATCCAGCTAGATCCTGCTATATTTCTATATAATCCCACCCATGAGAGTACACATACATTTAATTCAACATCTAGATAATAAAGGATCGGGGCAACAAGTCAAAAATTCATACTCAATACTCAAGGACCGGGCCCATTAAGTCACCAAATTTACTCAATACTCAAGGATCGGGACCACAAGTCACCAAATTTACTCAATACTCAAGTCCAATTCTTATTTGATTATTTTGACTACAAATTAGTTTGCAAAATTTGAGAGTGTACTCAAGTAGATCTATCTTTTATAATATTTCTGAATTTTTCTTCAAATAAGATTTTTTTCATCTGTATCTATCTGTATGCCGAAAGTCCTTGATCCACCCCAGATATCTACCAGAAAAAAGTTCAATATTAATGATGTACATTACAAGAAAATGCATATGACACATGTCACTCAGTGTCAAACTTTGATATGAAACAGATTTAATTTCAAATGTTACTGCAGAAAATATAATCTTTGTTTTGTCTATTTCAGCTCAAGAGATGGATTCCGCAAATGTAAAGTGCAGCACCTGCGACACGAAAGACGTCGAATCATACTGTCTTGTTTGCAGGGGACTTTTCTGTGAAAACTGCAGGAAACCACACGGACACTTGGGAGCCACAAAACACCACTGTACTATCAACATTAACTCAGGAGAAATCCGTAATCTTGAAGAAGGTCAACTTAATTGTTTCTCGTGTAAAAGCCAAAATCTGAAGTCAATGGCAACATTCTTCTGCCTGTTGTGCCTGGAACTTATGTGTCAGAAGTGTAATTTATTTCACTCCAAGTTGATGATAACAAAACAACATCGAGTAACCACATTATCACGTGACGGACACAAAACCACAACTAAAGCTCCAAGTAAGATGGCGGGTAAGAAACAAAAAGAAAGTATTGACGACGGTCAGTTTGCCTCCGATTTCGAGGGCGCGTTACACATTACTGGCGCCACCAACATTGACTTTACTGTGGCCCAAACACCACTGTCAGTCTTGTCCAGTGGTGTGCCGTCACAGTAGATAAAGTTGGTGGCGCCAGTAATGTTACAACACAGTCCGTCACAAACATGTCGTATGTCGTTGACTTTGATGTTAAGTCAGACACAGATAGAAAGAGGTGTTATATAGCCGACATCACTTGTTTGTCTGACGGACGAGTTGTCGTCTGTGATTACTACAACCACAAAGTGAAAGTTTACAACACCGACTGTAAAGTATCTCTACAGTGTACAATGTTCTGGTGAACTCTGGGGCATTACTGTGGTGTCATCTAACACAGTGGTGGTCATAGAGAGACCCACCACACTGAGATATTTACAGTTGGACACACAGCGTGGTGTCAGGTTAGATAAACACATTGATATCTCTCCTGGTGCCTGGGCTGTGTCGTACGCGGTCCGCACGTTCGCCGTTCTGTATCCGCTGTCTGACCGTGAAGTTGTGATGATAGACGACAGCGGCGTCAAACTGACCGTCGTCAAACTTACACAAGTCAAAGGTGGCATACCTTCCGCCATCTTACTGGACAGCAGTGGCACCAGATTTTATATCTGTGATAGAGACAGTCACCGTGTCTTGTGTTACAGATGTCAACCCGGGCACACGGGAGTCCTCTGGGAGTGTAGTGTGTCCCCTAATCCATACTCTGTGGTACATGTAGGGGACAGTTTAGTTGTTTTAAGTCAGAAGAAAGTACACGAGATAAACAAATCCGGACATTACCTACAGGAAGTTGTTGTTCACGGTAAAAACTTTGATATTTCTCGTCCTGTCGCAGCATTTCAAACCAGTTGTCGTAAACTTGTTGTCGCGTCTTGGTTGACAGAAAATAGTAAAGTTCAAATATTTCAACTGTAAATAACATTTATTTATTTATAATTCAACTTTATAATTGACTTTGTTTATCATAATTGTTATCGGAGATAATTACAGATTGATTATAATTAATTAAAGATGACACTGAACTGTTTTGTTGTTGTTTTATTTTGGAGTTTGACAGAATGTTGTTACAGACGGAAACATGGCGTCTGATAATAGAACGCATATGAGGAAACAGGTCAAATTTTAAAGTTTTTAATCTATAAATGGCAATGAAATCTGAGTATTCCTATGATCATGGATATATGCAGCGTAAACATTTCAAGGGTCTCTCTCTCTCTCTCTCTCTCTCTCTCTCCTCTCTCTCTCTCTCTCTCTCTCTGAGCAAGAGGACGTGAAATTTCAACACAGGAAATGATTCGCTGTTCCTTCACCAAGATTTCTGTAGGAGAATTGAAAGTCATGAGACTTGGAACTGAATGATTCACGGTATTGGAAAGTGGTTAATTTAGATATGGAGAATAATAATAAAAATGATGTCCCTTGTAATTATATTTCGTATATGACACATGCACTGGAAATATATATTTCGTTAATTGTGGAGTTTGTCTAGGAAATTTACCAGTGGATTTTGACCCAGCCTCACCAACTCGGTTAATATTTTAGTTAAACTTTTATTTTATAATTTTAATTTTAAAAAAATGTTTTGAAAATATCAAGGCATGTGATTGCTGGAAAATTACATGCATTTGTTTCATTCAGGAAAAATAACAACGAGTTTTAATGCCTTGTTTAAATGAAAATAAAAATACCTCGATTATGGTACTTAAAGAGTACATTTATTATCATACTTATATATTCAAACTATTTTGTATACATACATCTGATTATAATGAACAATTTATTTCCAAAACATACATTTTGGACAATTTTAATTCAATATGTTAAAAAAATAGTTGGAACAGGAACTGAATTTGGCGGCGGCGTGTAATATTATTTCATACAGTAACGTGGAATGGAATCATCACAAGGTCGCACGAGTTATCTTTCTTTGATTGTCTTTGCATTAGCCTCAAGGACTGCAGCACTGACATGTTATTGATTTTAAAGCGGAATTAGGTGTATTTATCAAAAATATTTCGATTTTTTCTTCTTTTACTTCTCGGACTTGAAGTACAATAACAAATAAGAGCTTATAAGCAAAAACACATCTTATGTTCCTATATTTTTGTGAAAATATGGTCAGGTCCAGTGTGTTATGGATTTACAAATAGTAAAGTTGAATTAATTAATTGATGAATTTGAAAAAAAAAAGTGAAAAAGTGCCAAACTGGGTTTCTCAAGCAATTTTCACAAAATACATAGTAAATTAAGAATTCTTATTCCTGTGCGTATCTCTTTTTTGTTATTGTATATTAATCTTAGTAGTAAAAAAGGAAAGACAATTTTTGAAAAAAAGACAGCTAATGTCCCTTTAAAAAGATTGAATGGAATGCATGGGTCAGTTAATTAAAATGATGATGATGATGATGATGATGAACAATTATAATACACTGCAACTGCACCAGAACGTATCGATAGTGTGCACTTGAAACGCCCAGTTAGAAGCGTTAAAACGGAAGTCGTTAATCCATCTGTTGGTCTGAATTTTTCCTTGCCTTTTTTGGGGGGGATCCGACGTCATAATAAAATATGGCGTCAATGACAGTCAATTTCATGACGACGTCAGGTTTTGTCATTTACAACCAAATCTATGGGACACTGTATCATTATTATTACAAATTGTCTGTTTATTGATCATCAATAATTTGAATTCTTAATCTCAGTAATTCGATTTTTACATCACTAAATGAACTGGAATTATTGATACCAAAGATGGAATTGTTGATACCAATGATTCGAGATAAAAAAAAATTATTATAATTATCTATATCATAGATCTCAATAACTCGAACGTACTGATATTAACATTTCTTATTATTGATGTCAATCAAGTCAATGCGTAATTTATATCATTAATTAATATTATTGAAATCATTAAATCCAAGTATTAATATCAACAAATACGTTTGTATAATTGATGTCAATATATCGATTTAATAATTGATGTCAAAATTTCGATTTATTGATAATTATTCGATTTATTGATATCAATAATTATTACTGACTTCAAAATAAACCGATTTATTGATATCAGTAATTATTTATTGATATCAGTAAATAAGCAATTTAAAGTAAAACGGCGCACCATACAAGTTCACTTCAACCCCACCAAAATCCTGTGATACAGGACGCGTTGAATTGTTTTAAAATAAGCCAAATCTGCGTTACATAAATCGCATTTAAATTACAGAGATATCATATTTTGTACATTCCACGATGAATAAAAGGAAAAATAGTTGCGGATTCAGATTTTTTCAAAACACCAGTCTGCTTATACTAAAGGACGCAATATTGGAATAAATGCTAGATTAATTATAGACATATTTGAATATTAACTTTCAAAAAGAATTTGATTCAGTTGAATGGCCTTTTATGTTCCAGACTTTAAAAAAAATTAATTTTGGTGAAAATTTTGTGAAATGGATAAATATTTTATATAAAAACCCAATATTCAGATTAAAAAACAACAATTGGTTGTCAAAATCTTGTAAAATGCACAAAGGAATTAGACAAGGATGTCCTGTTTCTGCAATAATATTCCTTTTTGTGGCTGAAGTATTATCTATAAAAATAAATAAAAATAAAGAAATAAGTGGTTTCAGAAAAAAGGCATGAATAGTGAAATCAAAATGAATATTATATAATATCGAATTTTCCAATATTTTATAAAGAAATTTTTCTTAATTTTAATGTTTGCAAAACAAATACAAATATCCAACAAATTAACTTACATAATTTAATGTGTCAACCTCTATGGTGTAACAAACCTAGAACATACAAAGGAAAAAGTATTTTTTCGAAAGCTGGATCCAAAGTGATTTTAAGTTTGTAGCTGACATCATAGATGATAATGGTTTAAAACCATTAAAATGGTTCTATGAAAAATCTAAAAATGAAAAATAATATATTATGTGAGTATAAAATAATGCAACAGGTATTTAAAAATTTCAAAAGGTTTAATTTCAAAGAAATTATATATCAAAACCTAAATTTTACAACAACTTTATTTTTATTAACAAAAAACATGTAGACGTAGTTGATACAACGTCCAAAATATTTTATGAAATTTTAGTTTTAAAAAAAATTCATACTCCAAATTATCAATCATTTTTTACAAGAACGTTAGATATAGACAAATCATCTTGGATATTTATTTATAACAAAATAATGAAACAAATATATGATAGAAAGGTGGCCGAATTTAATTTAAAATTTTTTAATCATAGGCGTCGGAAGCAAATTGAAAGTGGGGGGGCTAAACCAACTTAAAACACACACACGCCAGAAGTGGGGGGGGGGGGGGCTAAACCAACTAAAAACACACACACGCCAGAAATTTTCAACACCTATGCCTATCTTTGCAAAAAAAGTGGGGGCTCAGCCCCCCCCCCCTAGCCCCCCGGCTCCGACGCCTTTGCTACTTAATAATCTTTTAAATAATCAGACAATTTAAAAAAAAGATACAGAAATCAGAGACTGATATATGTAGTTTTTGTAAAGAATATACTGAAGATAACGAACATTTAATATTTTCATGTAAATATATAAACAATATCTGGAAGAAAACATCCAAAATTTAAAAATTTGATGTTTGCTGGAAACATATTATAATAGGCTTTTATCTTGAAGATAATCAGAAAACTTTTGAATTAAATAATTTGATATCTACAATAAGTAATTTAAATATAAAATGTAATGCCGATTGAAAGACTTGGAAGAAAATCCAGAAAATATTATTTTACATGTTAAAACAACTTTAAAAAACTATTCACATATTTACAAAAGACTGAAATTGCATTGTAAATATATTTTTGAAAAAATAAGCAATGTACTGTGAGTCTTTCACCTCCAGGGAGCCCCTGGCACGCCTGGGGAAGATTATACTGAGGGCTTCTGCGGAGGTATCGCCTCAAATCTTTTGTTGTCAATTTTTAAAATAAATGTTAATTAAAAAACCTATATTTTTCAGCGAATTGGTATTTTATTTTTTGTCATTTAAAAAAGCAAAAATATACGAATTAAAGAAAAATAAAGATGTTCCATCAACTCGTAAAAATGAAGTCCCCTGTAATTATATTTCGTATATGACACAAGCGCTGGAAATACATATTTCGTTAATTATGTCGTCTGGTGTGTAGTTTGTCGTCCAGGAATTTCACCAACGGATTTTGAGACAGCGTCACCAACTCAGTTTATATTTTAGTTAAATTTTTATTTTATAATTTTAATTTAAAATTGTTTTGTACATTTGCCAGAATTTTTTTTTTCCATTTTCAAAGAAACTTAATGAGTTTATTCCATAATTGTAATGAAAAATTGCCTCAATTATGGCACTTAAAGAGTACATATTATCAAACTATTTTGTATATAATGAGTAATTATTTCCATAAACATAAACAATTGTCAATTTCGCACGCTTTCATTTCAATGTTTAAAAAATGTTGAGCTTGAATAGGATTTGAATTTGGTGGCGGCGTGTAATAATATTTCCGTAAATCAATGAGGAATGGAATCACTACAAGGTCGCACGAGTTATCTTTCTTTGATTGTCAGAAATATAAAATAGCACTCTGGATCACGGCTACAGACAGTGACTTCGTTTTTCACCGAACTTGACCTCATCACCAAACTTGACCTTTTTACCCAAGTTGACCCGTTCATCGACGGGTGTGGCATGCCAGTAGAAGACGCTGACTCCTTCCGGACGAAATCACCAAATTTACTCCGTACTCCAGCTCAACTTTAATTTCATCATTTTGATTATATAATCGTTGATAAAAATTTTGGGTTTGAGTGATTAGGAAACATATTATTGTTTATCATCATTCACATATAATCTTTTGCATCACATTTATGATTTTCCTGTAAAAAATGAATAAATGTGTTGAGTACGTACTCAAACAATTTTTGAATAATTCTAAAGTTTTCTTCAAATGAGCAATAATTTTTATCATTATTTACCGTTGTATGCTGTCAATATATAAACATGTCCAGCTACAGAATAAATTTTGTCTGAATTTATTTGACAATCATGAAAAGTTAGTTGAATTTGAGTATTGAGTAAATTTTGTGACTTTGGTGCTCAGGTCTTATCCCGTTTGGGATTCGTAATTGTTCTTCTTGTTGAGACCATTTTCACATCTAATTCGCCGTGTTCTAATGGACTTGAGTTTGAATTCCTTCAGTTTTACTTTGCATCGGGGCCTCAAGAACTGACACTGCATAAAACATCTTATTTCCCTATATATTTGGTGAAAAAGTTCCAAACCGTGTTTCTGAAGCAATTTACTCAAAATACAATGTATATAGAAATTAAATAATTCTTATGCCTGTGTATATCTCTTTTTTGTTGTTTTATATTAATTTAAGTAGTAAAAAAGGAAAGATAATTAAAAAAAACACACAGCTGATGTCCCTTCAGGTTCCTTTAAAGTCAAATTTGACTGATTTTTCAAAACCAAAATTTGAACTTATTACAGAATATTACATGTTTTATACATCAAAATTGGCAGAATTCTGTGCTGAATCACAATACCATAACTCTGAAGTCATAAAATGCCCGTGGAGTAAGATGTTTGCAATTATATCACTTGATGTTTTTAAAAAATCTGGACAACCATGTTTTCCCTAAAATTTAAGCATTATCATCTTTAAAGTCATATCTAGGGCAAGTTAGGGCTTTTTAAAAAAAAAAAATTAAATCACAAAAAAAGGTATGCAACTTTAAAGCATGGTAGGCAAATAAATTTTCCAAATAGGAACTACTTTCATATAAATGTATGGAGGACCATACCTGTAAAGATACCACATTCATGAAGAAAATACACCTGTAATATCTATTTCAACATTTGGATATAATGCTATTAAAAATTTGTTAAAAAGTGCTAGAAATATTCATCATAATAAATTCTACTTACTTTATTAACAGGATGTAAAAATACAAAAATACAGGGCATAGCATTTATACAAGTGAAAAAAGAGGGGTATTGAATAGCATTCAGATAAAGTTTATGTTAGATATGCAGCGTATTCTTTGGTTCTCATGCCACTTTCAGAATTAAACAACTTAGCAAAACATAACTGCGTTGAGGTTCCATCAACTCGTAATATTAAACTGTTGTATAATGGAAAGTTCACCAGAACTCAAAGTATGAAAACCATTTAGCACAGGAAATGTACATGTACAATATTTTTCATTTATTTTTTTTATTCTCAAGCTTTTAATATTGATACGAGATCGTTTTTCTTTGATATATATATATATATATATATATATATATATATATATATATATATATATATATATATATATATATATATATATATATATATGATGCCAGTATTAGCGATGTGCAGTCTAGACTGTGACCCCCCAGTATATATAGAGGTACATGTAATTGTATTGGAATTTTATAAAAGTAAAGATATTGAGTGTGCACTTACTGAATTTTGCAGGTAAAGAGAAGTGTTCCGAAAGATATGACGGATTTATTCGAATTTCAGAATACTTTCATTTTATATTTACGGCATGAAAAATATCCAATTTGAAATATTGGTTAAAACTACTCACAACGAACAACTGTATTTAAAAGTCTGTTTATGATTGTATGCGCTATTTAATTAGATATGTATTCATAAGGTTTTGCTAAGTGGTGTAAAACGTATAATTTTATTAAATATTGACCTTGAAAATGTTTGGTTGGCACAATCTGTTGAAGACAAAAATAGATTTCAAATAAATGTCATATATATGCAACTAATTTAGGAAATTTTTAATGAACGATTATTTAGATGAATCGTCAAAATGTTTTATATTTACGAATTCAATTAAATAATATGCCTTAGTTTTTGTTTTATTTTGGATTTTGTTTGTTTTTGTTTTTAAAGCATTTCCAACTTACATATATGATGTAAGCCAAATTTTACATCATCAAATTTATATGTGTTGTCTGGGTATCAAAAAATATGTATTTATGCGATTTCAAATTTGAGAGAGAGAGAGAGAGAGAGAGAGAGAGAGAGAGAGAGAGAGAGAGAGAGAGAGAGAGAGAGAGAGAGAGAGAGAACGAGAGAGATTGTATATATCTAAATATTTACACACATCCATACCTAACCGTAAGATAAGAGGATAGACAGACATACACACAGCATAAATACACAAAAATCAATACACGAATCTCTTAAGATACAAAACACACGATATTCAAAGTTAAATTACAAAGAGTAACGCGTGAAAATGGTGCGCTTATTCTGTGTAAAGAATTGGATATCATCGATGACAAAACGCAAACGAAAATTTCTTTACTGATATGTACAGCAACACATTTAACCCTTTCAACCCTACAGCCCACAATAGACTGGTCTTAAACAATACAAAAGATCATACCACTCAGATACTCAGGGGTGAAAGGTTTAAAGATAACTTTAAATAAACCAAAGCGTTGTCAAAAGCCATAAAATCGAAAATATACAGACAAATCTACGGTGAATCCAGGATTAACATTTGGTTACAAGGAAGAATATATTATTGTTCCCACGGAGCGTAGCGAGTCACGAAAACATTGGAAATTTATTTATATTAATTTCCAAATTTTTTATTCAAAAAATATATATAGGTTTTTAAACATTCTGGTCAACTTCTTGACATTTGATTTGATTTTTCCTCACGGTATATACATCTTTACTTTGGCCTCCAAAGGTGCGGGAAGTAGTCGCCCTTTACGCCCCCTTGAATCCGCCACTGGCCCCAGCAGCTTTTTTTTTTCTAAACGACGATAACTCTATCAGGAAAAGAAGGGATATGGTTGGGTGTAAACAATTTACAATATTTTTCAAAGCATTTCAATTTTTTTATATAAATCATAAATCAACTTCTATGTTCTGATCAGGGAATTTGATCTTTAACATAAACAAGATAATTATGTCAACGTTTTACAGCAGTTTTTACATTTGACATTCATAACAGCATACCATGACGACAGTAATGAGTTTGACTTAAACATTTAACCACTAACTGCCATATGTCATCCGGAAAAGAGAAATTATGATTTTTTTTTTGGGGGGGGGGGTTCAAATTTGAGAATATTAATGACCTTTTTATTATCAAACTTCAAAACATGTCATAATGACCCATTAACCTGTGACCTCAATTTTTTTTAACATCAATCATATCTGTGCGTATATTTTGCATAATTACATGTATATCTTAAAAAGGAACGGATTCAATTTATTCCTGTACACACGAGATTTTTCTTCACGTGACATTGAAAGTATGCAAAGGACTTATGTCATTGAAATTCGAATGAAATATAAAAATTTCAGACACCAAAGTATAAATCAATAGAATGTCCAGGACAAAGATACAAATCCGGTAAAAATGGACAAACACGGACCTCTGGAAACCAAGAGGTGGAATCAGGTGCCATGGAGGAGTAAGCATCCCCTGTCGACCGGTCACACCCGCCGTGAGTCCACAGTCAAGTGAGGAGTGTATCCTCGTCACAATTGGTACAGACGTCTCAACAACCGCCACTTAGTGAAACAGAGTAGTCGCAAACAAGACTATTATACCGACCGAAAAATTTGCGGAACGTTGACATTAAACGCGGTTTTCGATATCCCTGTATCAATAATTTGTCAGTGAGTAGATTACCGCTGTATATGAAATCTTCATATGTTGCGCACACCCTGGCATATCGGATCATTTGTGAAATATAAACTCCATATGCGGGTGACTGAGGGATATTACTACTTAAATGTGGAAAATGTACGATGGGAAAGCCGAAATCGTCGCGTTTATCGTATAGCTTAGTTGCTAATTTCCCGTCTGTGTTTATATTAAGTAAAGTATTATAAAACCTGGTTAAAATATAATATAACAAATACAGTGAAACTTTTATATAATGACCTCCTTATGGACACACGAAAACCAGTCTTTATAGGGAGGTGGTATTTATACAGAGGTTGATTTGTACTCAAATGGTACTGTTGGGGACAGCAAAAAAATGTTTTTGTGACTAGGTGGTCTTTATACACAGGTGGTCGCTAAAGCAGGTTTTACTGTACATGGGTAAAACATTATACAATACATATCTGGTTAAAATATCATATAACATATACCTGGTGAAATATTATATAAGATATGCATGAGTAAAATACTATATAATACATAACTGGTTAAAATATTTCATATGTATACAGTCCTTTTTATTCGATAAACCGCTAACACGTGGCTAGTTTACAACAGATCATGTACACCGGTTTTCCATGCTACATAGATTTCCGAAAATTATCACGAAGGAATCCCCTCTGCCTTCGTATTCCGCATGCACAGTAAAGCTGATATGACAGGTAAACAAATCGTTGTCAACAAACGTGCGTCTGCATACACCACAATGTATATAATATGCCTAACAAAATAACTCGGCGTTTTGCATGTTTCCGACGATGCTTTGACAAACTTTTGGTAGAAAATATTTAAAAAAGCACCAGAACACGAGTGATTTTGTATTTATTTGTTTTATTTTTTCCCAAGAAATGTATGCAGTGTAACGTTCAAATAGCAGTGTAAACAACAGCACAAAAAGTTATAATTCGAATCTAAAGTATGTCACTAGAATACATGATAAACCAATTATTGACTTTTGCGGTGGTTAATATGATGTGATACGGACTTAATAAACTGATATTGACCTCGGCGTTTTTGAGGTTCATATTTCATCATATTCACCACCACAAAAGTTCATAACATATACCTAGTTAAATATCATATAACACATACCTGGCTAAATATTATATAAAACATATCTAGTTGAATATTATATTATTCCTATCTGATTAGATATCATATGAGTCATACCTGCTTAATATATTGTACAACACATACATGATTTAAATATATAACAAATGACTAGTTAAATATTATATGACACATACCTAATTAAATATCACAAAACACATACCTGGTTAAAAATATAACACATATCAGATTAAATATTAAATAACACATATCTATTATTATATAACGCATACCTGGTTAAAATATTGTATAACACATAACTGGTTAAAATATTATATTATACATACTTGATTCAAATATCATTTAACACATACCTGGTTAAATATTATATGACACATACCTGGTTAAAACACTATATAACACATACCTGTTTAAAATATTATATAATACATACTAGAATCAAATGTCATATAGCACATACCTGGTTAAATATCATATGACACATACCTGGATAAAACATTATATAACACATACCTGGATAAAACATTATATAACACATACCTGGATAAAACATTATATAACACATACCTGGATAAAACATTATATAACACATACCTGGATAAAACATTATATAACACATACCTGGATAAAACATTATATAACACATACCTGGATAAAACATTATATAACACATACCTGGATAAAACATTATATAACACATACTTGGTTAAAATATCATAATTGTCATTTGCTAACTGCCGTTGAATGCTTTTATGACGGGGTGTATAGTACACGACAACAAAATACCTTGTAGGTGTTGGTTGTGGGACTTGAAAATAGACGAAATGAAGTTTAGGTCTTTTTATTCTATATCTGTTTATTCCGAGATCAATATCAAAGTGCTTAAGCAAATACATGTAATATACAATTTAAAAACCAAAGTAAAATATAAGTGAGACAAATTATCATATCACCAGTACATAAAAATTAATCAAAATTTAAACATAAAACAAGTGCAATTTAACCTCTTAAACTATAGATTCGGAAGTGATTTAAATTTAATGCAGTAATACCAAACCAAAATTTAAAAATTAATTTAATATAAAGATCAGTAACACTTTGTGATACATCAAATCTACTTTACAGCAACTTACATATACAGCTGGTTGCTAACTAAACTAAATATGTCAGTTTACCATGTAGATTATGTAAATTTAAATATTTATAGATAGAAAATAAACAAAGCATCATTTATAAGTGCTACTCCCGATAGTATTTAAAACATTAACTCACAATTTTAGACATTATGAGGCCTGATGTTATACGCAGTTGTTTTATCATTTTCCAAAATGATATGTAGAAATGCTTTAAAAGACTTTAAGATTATTTTCTAAATTATCAATACAGAATAATTTAATATTGTCAAATCGTAAATACCTGTAAAAAGACGAATGAATCTTTAAGTGGAGTTTAGGTCTGTTTATTCCGAATCAATAGCCTAAACGGAATTATTTTTTGAGATTTTCTAAGAATTGACCAATCATATCTTTTATTTCAGGATGTATGAATATAAAAAATTATACATTAATTCACACAATAAACACGTGAAACGCACATGCGATGCTTGGACCACAGGATACCCCGAAATCCCGAAAACAAAGACCATATTAAATCATCACATGACCACTTAGCATGTCTTTGGGTATCTGGTCACCAAGAAATAACTACATGTGATACTGATATTTGCTTGTCAATGTCCACTTCACCAGCGTGTCATTAGCGGACATTGATTATCCTGAAACAAAAGATTTGATTTGTACCTGTCTTTTTAATCTAAGCAGCGATAGTAACACTTCATTAATATGCAACATAGAATTACGGATCAATTTCTCCAGCTGCAACTCGGAGAAAATCATCAGTAAAATGAATAACTAATTGAAATCTATCCGAAAAAAGTAAAAATAAGAATCGAAAAGTTAACAATTTAATAGAATTCAAAAATAAATTTAAAACTATTTACAAACAAACAATATTTTCTTCGTGGCATAATTATAACACACACCTGGTTAAAATGTTAATTACTAGGCCTAGCGCTTCTAAGCATGGTAGCATACACTTTAATAAAATATTCTAAATTATTTGGATGAGAGTAAATTTAAATTGAGGCTAGAAAATTAATGTATTTTTTAAAATCATATAATGTGTGTTGAGAAAATGGTATTAAACTTTTTGGTTAAAACTCGAACTTACTGGATGTGGAGAAAACAAATCTTCCTCATTCTCTTGCATTTAATTTTTATTCAAATATTTTTTTTATTTTGTAAAATGCATCTACTGACTTGCAATACTTTGTGAGAGTTATTCGCCTTTGGCAGCCATATTGTAGGTGAACTTGGTAAGTTTTCTTCTTGAAGCCACCAAATTGTATTACATAGTCTTAGCGGAGGGACATCTGAAGTATTACAAAGTATTAGCGGAGGGACATCTGAAGTATTACAAAGTATTAGCGGAGGAACATCTGAAGTATTACATAGTATTAGCGGAGGGACATCTGAAGTATTACAAAGTATTAGCGGAGGGACATCTGAAGTATTACATAGTATTAGCGGAGGGACATCTGAAGTATTACATAGTATTAGCGGAGGGACATCTGAAGTATTACATAGTATTAGCGGAGGGACATCTGAAGTATTACAAAGTATTAGCGGAGGGACATCTCAAGTATTACATAGTATTAGCGGAGGAACATCTGAAGTATTACAAAGTATTAGCGGAGGGACATCTGAAGTATTACATAGTATTAGCGGAGGAACATCTCAAGTATTACAATGTATTAGCGGAGGGACATCTGAAGTATTACAAAGTATTAGCGGAGGGACATCTGAAGTATTACATAGTATTAGCGGAGGGACATCTGAAGTATTACAAAGTATTAGCGGAGGGACATCTGAAGTATTACATAGTATTAGCGGAGGGACATCTCAAGTATTACATAGTATTAGCGGAGGGACATCTGAAGTATTACATAGTATTAGCGGAGGAACATCTCAAGTATTACAAAGTATTAGCGGAGGAACATCTCAAGTATTACATAGTATTAGCGGAGGAACATCTGAAGTATTACAAAGTATTAGCGGAGGAACATCTCAAGTATTACATAGTATTAGCGGAGGGACATCTGAAGTATTACAAAGTATTAGCGGAGGGGCATCTGAAGTATTACATAGTATTAGCGGAGGGACATCTCAAGTATTACATAGTATTAGCGGAGGGACATCTGAAGTATTACATAGTATTAGCGGAGGAACATCTGAAGTATTACAAAGTATTAGCGGAGGGACATCTCAAGTATTACATAGTATTAGCGGAGGAACATCTGAAGTATTACAAAGTATTAGCGGAGGGACATCTCAAGTATTACATAGTATTAGCGGAGGGACATCTGATGTATTACAAAGTATTAGCGGAGGGACATCTGAAGTATTACATAGTCTTAGCGGAGGGACATCTCAAGTATTACATAATATTAATTTTAAATTCAAATTTTCATCAGAATGATCCAAATAAGTTTTTAAAATTAATGAACTGGAGGTCCCATGTTACAGTAGGTGGCAGCACGTTAAAGAACCCTCACTTTTCAATGGCCGTAAGTGCCCAGCATAGGCCAAAATTTGGTGTCGTCTCATTATAATTGAAAACTCCTTGAGGTAAACCTATGGAAAGGTCGAAAGCATTCATCGACAGTTTTACATGTTCAGTTAATCCCTTTGGGGATTATGTCGTGTTGCCCTCCGCCAGATTTCAGTGTCTTTATCACGTAAATGTCCCGGTCATTCACTCATTGTTTTAAAATAAAATATTGAGTGGCTGTCTGTTTGCTTGGTGTTAAAACTTAAATAGAATCTATGTGTTATTTATTAGTCATGAATTAAATGCAACATTATGTTTTATGCTACATATTAATCTATCCCAGCGTATCTATCACTTTGTGCAGTTCACATTAACTGAATAATGGTTGCGTTTCGTGATCGGGGTCAATTATTTCTTAGTCTCAGTCTGCAAAACGTTCGCTATTAAGGTACTTAAGTAATGACTTTGCAATTCCGACATATTGTATATGTCTTGCGCAAATTCCCGATGTGAGAATAATTTTTATCATTAGTACGGGTCCTCGGATGTAGTAGGAACAGAAATGCGAGCTTCTCTACATATTTGAGGGCTTCGCTCCTATTACCCCATTCCTCATTTATTCATTTTGTAACTATGCTAGACCGATTACCCATTATATATATATATATATATATATATATATATATATATATATATATATATATATATTTATATACAAAAGTGTAGAACTTCACAATTTCTTTCTTTCTTTCTTTATTCCGTGAGCGCTTTCACCATCGTGGTTCTTCAGACGGAAATTTGAAAGCGCTCACGGAATAAAGAAAGAAAGAAAGAAATTGTGATGTTCCACACATTTTAATTTAAATATTTATCGCTGTACCAAGAAAACTAATATCAAATATAATCCGGTTTTGGATCCTGATTTTTCTTTCTCTGATTTAACTTTGTTATGCTTAGCGATTTCCGGTATGTGTCTTTGCATCGATCAAGAAATAAAATGCTTGATTTCATACATAACATCAAAATGTCACAATATTTCATTTTTGGTGTATAATTCAGACATTATCCTCAATATTGTTTTTGACTAGTGACAATAATCTGGCCTTCAGATATAACTGTGTTTTATTTCTTGATCGACGCAAAGGCACAGAAATCCTCAAGCATAACAAAGCTGAATCGGCGCATGAAAAATCCGGATCCAAAAACGGACTACGTAAGAACTCGAAAACGATCTATTCGTCATAAGAGAGTGAGGTTATATAGAGCAAAGTAGGGCATCAGTATATTCCGGATAAGCAGTTTATCTCCTCTATGATCATGGATATTTATATCATGAAGTATTAGGTGCTAGATTTGAAATTTGATTACAGGAAAGTGATGACACTTTGCATATTTACAAGAGGGATAATTTAACTAGAATTAATTCCTGGCAGATGAAGTGAAATAAGATAATGTTGAATATGAAACTATTACATAACATGAATCGACCTAACCTGAATAATCCATTCGTTATATTTCGCTCACTTCGATCACTACATTAAGAAGAATGAAGAGTTCCGATCGAGGGCGTTAATAATTCACGTTAGAATCTAAACTGGTACCCGGATGTATTTTCTCTTCGCCTCACTCGCTCTAAAACAACCTGTACAGCCCAATCTCATTCTTGCAGAAATCTGCCCGGGAATTTGAACGTGATTTGACGTTACTTTGTTTCATAACAACGTATACAACATCAAACGTCTTCTTTGAGCCTCTTTGGAAATAGAATACTTTTTCAATCTGTAGTAGGCCTTGTTTATTTGCTATAGTGCCTAGCCTAAAACTTTCTAATATAGTAGCATAAAATAAAATGCAATGTATTAAATGATAAACGGACTTACCCCTGACTATTTGAATGATGTATTACCTCAAGCACATATTCAGCAACATACTTATAGTACTAGACACTCAAATAACCTAGTAAGTATCCAATGTAAAACTACTTACTATTTCAACAGTTGTATTCCATCAAGTATCAGATTATGGAATGAACTCCCTTTAAATATTAAACAATCCCCTTCATTAAATTCCTTTAAAAAATTGCTAGCACAACTTGATAATCTAGTTCCAGTCCCGCAATACTACAATACTCTTCAACGACGTGGTCAAATCCTTCACGCCCGGCTACGTATGCGATGCAGTAGCTTAAAACAACATCTTTTCCTTTCAAATCTAGAACTCGATCCTTATTGTTCTTGTGCTTGACGTGCAGTAGAATCCAACTCCCATTTCTTACTTGAATGTACTAAGTACAGTGACATAAGACGCCAAATGCTAACTAATATAGGGATTCCCGTTTCATGTAATGTGCTCTTGTTTTGTGACAACTCTTTGTCTACCCAGGAAAATATACAAATATTCTCGAATGTTGAAAAATTTAATTTGAACAGTAGAAGGTTCTCATAGATTAAAATTGATGCTTCTCACACTTTTTCTCATATATATATTTCATGTCAAGTTGGCATCTTAGGTTTTTTCTATTTATTTTTTTTTATTTTTTTTTTATTTTTACTATTTTTTTTCTCTCCTAAAGTTCACTGATTTCCTCAATTCTGTTGATTTTTTTTTTTTTTTTTTAATTGTTCTATATATAATTTACACCGACTAAGTAAATATTGTACATTTTGTACGGAGAGGAATTTATATAAGCAATATGCTTGTTTTCCAATGCCATGTATTTTGTTTATGAAATGAATTGAAATAAAAATATGTTTAAACCAAAATAAAATGCGTCTATATGTTTACAGATTGAAGTGCTATCTTTGTGGAATACGACGCGTAATTTGATTGGCCGATATGAATATGCCTCTTGACCAGTCAGATTCAAAAATTCATTGGATCATACCGGCTGTCTATGAACGCAGTGTTGTAGTCAGACGGGGACCAGCTTAGTTAGAATCAACCTTGCCCAACATTCAGATGACGTCACGTTGTCTAAGTACAAACTATTGTGACGAAACTGAACGGAATCGAACAACTCGAGAATGGTCTATTCACTGTGTATACGAGCGTTTTTACATATCGCTAACAGTTGTGACTTTTACGTAATTAACATTATATATTTGGTTCCAGTTAACCTGGCATGCAATTCTTCCTTACTGTGGTGCAATTTAGATGGGCACCAGTGAATATTTATAGATTAATTACAATCACATGATTAAAGAGAGCGTCTGCTGCTGTGCTGGATGTAAGGTACTACCAGAGTCGTCCGAAGGCACTAAAGTTCGTTCTAAAATAGTATTCAACATTATGACATATTAAAAAGATATTTTGGAATTAAGCCAAAATTTTATCATGTTTTTCATTTTTTTTTAAAAATGAGATGAATATCTATTATTTTCCGTGCATGGCAAAATTTCCAGCAGTCGATTTAAGACGCCATATTGATAAAATTTTAAGGGACAAATGGATATTTATATATTTTGTCAGATTAAACAGTAACACTTTCTTGAAACAATCTATACACTTTCCATTCGGGATCTCTGGTGATGACCTACATTTATGATGTCTACGAAGTCATATTTGCTCCTGGTAACAAATACAGTCAAACGACTTTGATAAGGTTGAGGAAACATGTGGATATCAGAGTTTAAACCATAATTGCATTGTGGATATCAGAGTTTAAATCATAATTGCATTGTGGATATCAGAGTTTAAATCATAATTGCATTGTTGATTCAGCGCACAGTAATAAAATGTGTGTCAGCTGGTTGCTGAAAAATGACTTTACATGTGTAAACAAAACAATTTTCAAATATCGTAATTTATATATATATATATATATATATATATATATATATATATATATATATATATATATATATATATATATATATATCACTACATCAAATCACACACAAGCGGTTTCATTAATTACATATTAAAACTCGCTGATGGTGTATTCGGTTGATTTGTGTTGATTCATATTTATTTATTCAATTTAGGTGAAATTATATATATATATATATATATATATATATATATATATATATATATATATATATATATATATATATATATATATATATATATGAATATGATAATATCACTCATTTCATATATCGCCGATGGTAATTTTCTCTATTTTGAACGACATAGATATTTATCTATAGAGTCCGGACGTCATTCTATTGGTCAATTGAGATCTCTATATCAGTAAGATTTTTTTTTCTTATATATGATTTCCACTAAAAATCTTAACTCTTTCAACCCTACAGAGTATAATAGACTGATCTCAAACTATAGAAAAGAGCATACTATTTGTAAAATCTGGCGTGAAATGGTTCAATAAAGTCGTTATTTTGATATAATTGCCATCAACATTCTAATAAGTTTGACAGAGAATGATACGAGACGATATGCATCCGGCCTGGCTCAGTCGGTAGTGTGCTCAAAACTTGATTGTAGGGTTGTGAGTTCGAGTCCATCCGGTGACAGGCTTCGTGTCTTGCCGTTCGGATGAGACAGTAAAAACCGAGGTCCCGTGTCACAGTAGGTGTCGGCACGTTAAAGAACCCTCACTGCTTAATAACCGTAAGTGCTGAGCATAGGCCAAAATTTGAAGCCCTTCACCGGCATTTGATGACGTCTCCATATGAGTGAAAATTCTTTAGTCGAACGTTAAACAACAACAAACAAATAAACGATACGATATGAAATTAAAATATGAGACCAGTGTTGTAACCATGGAAGCGCAGAGTGTGATTTTGTAAAATAAAGTTAAACTGTAGACCATGTACATACTAAATAAGAATTTTAATGAGGCCGATGTTAATGAAAGGGGTATTGGCTACCCTGAAAATTGTTTGTATTTTTTTTAGTTTACTACGTGTACTTGTTATACAAGGAAAAATTGAAGAAATAATCTTATATAATCTTATATTCCTATATTTTTGTTAATTTAAGGTCAGGTCCAGTATGGTATTCATATATAGGTAGTAAGTTGGAATTCCTCGATAGACCTTTTTTCTAGTTGTCACATTCCGTTCAGTTTTGTGGACTAATTTACTCACATCGCGTGACGTCAACAGAAATGTGACCTAGGTAATTTCCGGTTTTGTAATGTTTACGTAAACGACATTCAATGATATATTGTTTCAGGTCATTTGAGTGGGATTAAAGTTAAACTAATGTTCATTCTTGTAAAGTTGACAAGTGCCATGCCTTTACTTTCGGCTACATCTAAAATCTGGTTTCTTTCACTGTACGTATTACATATGCGATTAACCGGAAGTTATGTAGGACACATTTTTCATTGAAGGTGCATGATACTATTACGAACAATGCCGGAACGGAACAATTCGGAAAAGGTTTATTGTAAGTGAAAATGTGGCATAACCGGGTTTCTGAAGCAATTTTCACAAAATATGTAGGAATTTATGAATTTTTATTCCTGTGTTAATGTTATTGTATTTCAATTTAAGTAGTTATGTTTGAGACAAACACAGCTAATGCCCTTTAAGCGACCACCCCCCTAAATTTAAAATCTTAACTGCATATTTGGAATACGCGCTCGCTCACACAATCACACACACACACAAACACACACACACACAGACACAGACACACACACACACAGACACACACACACAGACACACACACACAGACACACACACACACACACACACACAGACACACACACATAGACACACACACACAGACACACACACACACACACAGACACACACACACAGACACACCCACACAGACACACACACACAGACACACAGACACAGACACACAGACACAGACACAGACACACACACACAGACACACACACACAGACACACACACACAGACACACACACACACAGACACACACACACAGACACACACACACACACAGACACACACACACAGACACACACAACAGACACACACAGACAGACACACACACAGACACACACACAGACACAGACACACACACACAGACACACACACATAGACACACACACAGACACACACACACATACACACAGACACACACACACAGACACACACACACAGACACACACACAGACACACACACACACACACAGACACATACACACACAGACACACACACACACACATACAGACACACACACACACACACACTGGTGAAAAAACATCGAACTACATATAATGATTTTATCTTTAGCTTTATTTTATCTGAGCACTATGTGTTTGTGTGTGTGTGTGTGTGTGTGTGTGTGTCTGTGTGTGTGTGTGTGTGTGTAAGCGCACGAGGACACTTAACAAAAAAAAAAAACTTGGAATCTCCTAAATCGCATATTCACAGAATCATGAATGTTGTAACTTTTAAATCCATGCGAAGTTGTGATTAGGGATCAAATTGATAGCAGGACAAAGCAGCTTCGGTCAATCCCTTTCCCGTCGTCTGAGAAGAGGAGTACATTCGTGGTCACTTAATACCACTGGACTCCATTTCAAATTGTGATACTCCCTGTGGTCCACATTTCAAATTGTGATCCTCCCTGTGGTCCACATTTCATATGGTGGTGCTTCTCAATCACCATTATGTATATTTTCCAAATATTTAGATTTTAAGGATGAACTATACGGTTGACCAGAGTATATGACCATATCTTTGTCATTTACTGACCTTAACAAGTAACTGACAAAGCGTTAAAAGCGCCTTAGGCGTGTAATCTGTACCCAGATCACTGATGGTACACACGTTTCATAATTAACGACGTCTACGTGCGAAATAGCTCGTTTTTTGTTTGATCGGGAGACACATAGTACATAGAGAGGTCTACTTGCGAAATTGCTGGTGTTTTTTTTTTTTTTTTTTTTTTTTTTTTTGTCTGACCTAGGCGTTGTCAGAAGACGCACAGTACTGACCAATCGATATAATAACGCTAGGCAGGAAAAATAGTTGACGCACAAGAATTAAATTAGTGTTAATATAAAAAATCTCAGATACCAGAGTATAAATCAATAGAATGTCCAGGATATAGATACGAATCCGGTAATAATGGTCAAACATGGACCTCTCGAAACCGAGAGGTGGGATCAGGTGCCCTGGAGTAAGCATCCTCTGTCGACCAGTCACACCCGCCGTGAGTCAAGTCCAATGAAATACGTGAGGAGTGAATCCTCGTCAAAATTGGTACAGATATCTCAACAACTGCCAACGAAAAGGCAACCCAACATTTCTCTTAGTGAAACAGAGTAATTGCAAACAAGACTATTATACCGACCGTAAAAATTTGCGGAACGTTGACATTAAACGCGGTTTTTGATATCCCAGTGTCAATAATTTGTCAGTGAGTAGTTTATCTCTGTATATGAAATCTTCATATGTTGTACACGCCCTGGCATATCGGATCATTTGTGAAATATAATCCCCATATGCGGGTGACTGAGGGATATTACTACTTAAATGTGGAAAATTTACGATGTGAAAGCCGAAATCGTCGCGTTGATAAATGATGATTACTACGATATTCGCTTATGTCAAGTGTTGAATATCATGATTCATATCTCGTTATAACGACATAACATCTTTGTCGCGATAAATACGTCAATATTTTGTTCTAAGAAGATAATTCATATTAACTGTTTCATTTTGTCGAGGATCATTAATATCTTCAATGCCATTATACACAGACTTGTGAATCGGACCATCCGCCATTGTGGTCTTGCTACTGACAGTCCACAGAACCATGGAAGGCAGTCACGTGACTCTTCGATCATACTCGATGATATGGTGACATTCCAGTTCGTGACAAAACAAGTCAATATTAGTTGTATAAATCGTTTTTTCCTACTACATGTGCCACATGTTATCCTCTTTATTTACACGAGTCAGATTCATGTTCGATATCATTATCTAGCCAACGCTGAAAAATATTTAATATGAAGTTTTATGATTTAGGCACACGAATCTTATAATTGTATCGAGTCTAAATCAAAATATAATAGGGGAACAGGCTAGTTTTTTGCACAGATAATGCTAAAATAACTAAGTAATGGATATATAGTTAACCTGTACACCCCTATTTAGGAAGTAGACATAATGAAGACTGATTTGTTAAAAAAATCAAAAAATTATTTGAAAAATTGAAATTATCTAAATTTTGAATTCATGAATTGATAATTGCCTAAAGTTATCAATTCAAAATTATTTTCACACATTGAAATTCTAATTTTATTGAGAAGTAATCAACAGGTTATTCCTATTGACCTTGATCTTTGTTTGATTTGAAATGTGAATAAATTATACATTGAACGCATGATTCATAATGTTCTATATTATGTCCAAAGTTTAACAATCTGTAATAGACCTTTCATTATAACTGCGGTCCTATAAATTTCACCTGCGCAAATAAATAAATAAATAAATAAATAAACAAATAAACAAAAACATAAGTTTCGTACCGAAAACAAATAATATATTATGGAAAACAAATCATACGCAGGGTTCGATTTGTATTTCAATGGGTATGAATTTTCTTTGGTATGAAACATTTCGGGCACGAAACTCCTTGATGCCGCGCGGAACTGTTTGTGCGTAGGTGAAATTAATAGGACTGCAGTTACCGTGGAAAACACTATATTGCAGTAACGCCTTTAAAATAAAACGATTCTACGCGACGACACTCTCAGAGCATTTGCACCGAATCAGGGTGGATAGATTGAATTGCATTTTAGGAATTATTTTAATTATTTCTTATTAATACATTTTCTTCAAGAATTCAAATAAAGGCCGCAAGGAAAACAGCCGTACCAAAACTGAAGGGCGGGGAGGGGTGGGGGCAGTGACCACTCCACACCATCATTCACGCCACTATTCAAGATTCATTTTCTGGTTTATTTCAGACAACTATACTAGCGGAGGAGCGTTCGACTCGCAAATGGAACGTCCCGGACTCATTCTCAGTAATGAATCACACCTAACACTTTCTTGAAAGTGGTAGTGACTGTTATTTCGCCAAGCGCATCTGAAGTAAAAGTCACTGGTCTTCCGGATGGAAATTGACGTCCCGTGTTACAGAAGGCGGGGAACGTAAACCAACCCTCTCTGTATTGGCATCCTTGTGCTAAGTGTTGGTTAATAATCGTGGCACTTCACCGAGAGCGGTTGAAAAAATGTTTGCGGGCTGAAAAACAACAATAAAAGAAACAAAGTGATCGGGTGGTCACGTGTTCTTTATCGAAAAATTATTTGTAAGAAATAAAAAAATGTAAATTTCTGACGGAAGCAAATTCCAGTGTTATAAAAAAAATGAGACAAATGTGGTATGGACTGCAAAATGTACTCATTATTCGTCCCTGAAATAAAGAATTAGAGCCAAAATATTCATTTTACACCTTACCGATCGTCTTTATTTCGTTTTTCCATCTGTCTGTTTGTCTATTGTTATTACACACAAATAGTTTATTGTCGTCTGCAGTGTAAATAAATACTGCCCTTTTCTATTGCAACTCATTATCAATTCCGTCCCGACGGACCTGCAAATTGAGGAACAATTTATGAAGTAATGCATCTTTACCCGGCAAGAAAATATTTGGAACACACCCAGAAGTCGAATTGCAGGTTGACAAATGCCGGCTGACAGTTCCGTAAATCGAATTGGAAGCTGAGAAAAACGGGCTAGGTTCACACTCAGTCTGGTTATTTATTCACCATAGAATTAAAATTCAAATAGTCATGGATATTTCTATAAACTTTTCATTTACAATATTTTCATGTATAACATATATAAATATAGTTCTGTAATTTTTGTTTTGCATTCAATTTTTATCTCAATATCTGAAATCCGTTTATTTACGTTTTACGTTTTGTTGTAATGAAGTATCTTAGTGCCATGTTTCGTATTATGCATTTTGAATATTCAATTTAATTTAGTGTTCCGCATTTGCGTATTCAAAGCATATATCAGATATTTCTGTAAACACATAAGGGTTGTCATTTTTGCTTTGCATAAACATAATTATACTTGACATACACCAGTCCTTTTAAAGCTCATTAAACATTATTTTGTATATTTGATTTGCATAAATTTACAGTAGATATTTACTTACATACATACAAACATCAAAACGTGTAAAACCTGTTCGCGCAAGATGAACGCGTGTATAATTTTGATTTTAAAAAAAAATGTGGCGAGGCACAGTTTAGTGAAATTCGTCTTTTAGTTACTCAATATGAAAATACCTAATTTTGCAAGAAAAGGGTCCGTGGTTCGAGACCTTGTATGGCCCTATGTCAACATGCTCAAAACATTTAGAATTATTCCTAATTCTGAAAATATACTTAACTGCTATGTCAGTCAAATTTCAGAATAAACTACTAAAGTTTAGTGAATTATCAGACTTGGGTATTACTAATGTTTAGAGTCACCGCGTCCACATCCCAGAATAGATCGTTTCCGAGTTCTTATGTAATCCGGTTTTGGATCCGGATTTTTCTCGCGCCGCTTCAACTTTGTTATGCTTAGTGATTTCTGGTATTTGTGTTACATTAAAAGTTTACTTCATTAAAGTTAAACTTATCTATAACAGTTTAGTGGCATACCTACAAGCTGATCCCCCAGAATCACACACAATCGATAGACTCGTGTGAAATTTGCCTTTTCGTCGATCAAGAAATAAAATGCTTGATTGCATACAATACATCAAAATGTCACATTATTTTATTTCTGGTATAGAGTTAAGACGTTAACCTCAATTTGTTTTTGGCACAAATGGACCAGTGACAATAATCTGGCCATCAGATGTAACTACGTTTTATTTCTTGATCAACGGAAAGACACATACCAGAAATCCATAAGCATAACAAAGCTGATCTGCGCATGAAAAATCCGGATCCAAAAACGGACTACGTAAGAACTCGAAAATGATCTATTGAACACATGCAAAATTATCTATTAATTCATGAATATGTTTGTGCTTTCTCTGTACCGTTTATTTGGTTTTGAGATTTCAAATAACCTGAAACTGTAAAAAAAACAGATATGAGTGAGAAAATAAATCTTGGTGAGATGTAAAGCAACAATCAATAATAATCAAAGATTGATATTCATTATTCAAAATACTGTAAACGTGTATATTCCCGCGTTTCTTTTAATTACGCGATTTCCTTATAAACTATACGCATGTTTTTTTGTTTTTGTTTTTTTTTTGTTTTTTTTTTTTTTGGTGATGCCACACCTCGCTGTGGCCAGTTCTGTAAATGTATTAAACGACGATTCCATTTGCACAACTGTGGGACTGGTACGTGGGTGGGTAATTTACACGAAAAACTCTTAAACTCGTATTTATTCCCACGCGTAAATTTTCACGTTTACTGTACATTTTACATAGAGCAAAACTTGATTTTAGTACGTTGATGATGGACATTTTCGGACATCCTGTGTCGGGTAAACACGAGGTTATTTTTATGTGTACGTATTCAAATCGTATGTTTTGGATAATAACTTGGAGTTGATAAGTTAAATCTTGCTCTTTTAATGTACGCCGATATACATGGCCGAAAAACTGATGTATCGAAATGTGCTGCATGGTTACTGGTTCTGTATTCGGAAAAATTACACGGGCATTATCTGTGTTTATTTAACCCCCCCCCCCCCCAAAAAAAAAAAAAAAAAATTCCTTCTTTCTACTTCTTAGATGTTATACAATAACAAATGAGCTATACACTGCCATAAGTATTCTTAAATTTCTACACAATTTGTGAAAATTGGTTGAGAAACCCAGCTTGGCAATTATTCACTTGCAGTTGTATGCATGACCATATTTTCACAAAATGTATAGGAATATAAGACTTCTTTTATGCCTGTGTATACTGCTCTTGTTGGTAATTGTACATCAAGTAGAAGAAGAGAACGTAGACAGAAATCAAAATGATTTATAGGGTAGCTAATGCCCCTTTAAGAAATGACCAAAACATCGTCATTTTTGCAAATTTTGAATTTACCAAGTGGGTACAAATACAAATTAAAACATGATCTACCCGGTAAATGAACAATTTAGGCTACAACATCACCCATCCGGAAAATGACCCTCCAGGCAAAAGTTATAAGATGACCATACCAATAAATACAACATTTACAGCATGACCCACCCAGTAAATACACAATTACAGCCCGATCCACCCGGTAAATTCAAAATTTACAAAATTACCCACCCGGTAAATACAAAATTTACAACATGACCAACCTGGTAAACATAAAATTTACAACATGGCAAAAAATACAAATACAACCTGACACACCCGGTAAATAGAAAATTTACAACATTACCCACCCTGCAAATTCAAAAATTTACAAACTGACCTACCCGATGAATTAAAAATTTATAATATGACCAACCCGAAAATTCTAAATTTACAGCATGACACACCTGACAAATTCAAAATTTACAACATGACTCACCCGGTAAGTACACAATTACACACATGATCCAACCGCCAAATTAAAAACTTTACAACATGACCCACCCGGCAAATTCAAAAGTTACAACATGACCCACCCGGTAAGTACACTATTACACACATGACTCAACCTGCAAATTATAAGTTTTGCAACATGACCCACCTGGCACATTCAAAATTTGCAACCAACCCGGTAAATAATGACCCACCTGGTAAATTCAAAATTTACAAACTAACCCACCTGATAAATTCAACATGAACCCAGAAAATTCAAAATTTATAACATGATGCACCCGGAAAATTCAAAATTTACAACATGACCCACCCGGCAACTTTAAATGTTACAACCAAACCGGTAAATACAGCATTTACAAAATCGCCCACCCGGTAAATTAAAAATCTACAAACTAACCCACCTGATAAATTCAACATGATGAACCCGGAAAATTCAAAATTTACATTACCCACCCGGCAACTTTAAATGTTACAACCAACCCGGTAAATACAACATTTACAAAATGGCCCACCCGGTAAGTTAAAAATTTACAACATGACCCACCCGATAAATTCAAAATTTACAACATGATCCACCCGTTAAATATAAAATTTACAACATTACCCACCCGGAAAATTAAAAAAAATTACAAACTGACCCACCCGTTAAATTTAAAATTTACAACATGACACACCTGGCAAATTCAAAATTTACCACGGTAAGTACACAATTACACACATGACTCAACCGCCAAATTAAAAACTTTACAACATGACCCACCCGGCAAATTCATAAGTTACAACATGACCCACCCGGTAAGTACACAATTACACACATGACCCAAACGGCAAATCAAAAACTTCAGAACATGACCCACCCGGCACATTCAAAATTTGCAACATGACCCACCCGGTAAGTACACAATTACACACATGACCCAACCGATAAATTAAAACTTTACATGACCCATCCGGCAAATTTAAATTTTACAACCAACTCGGTAAATACAAAATTTACAAAATGACCCACCAGGTAAATTCAAAAGTTACAAACTAACACACACGGTAAATTCAAAATTTACAACAAGACCCATCCGGCACATTCAAAATTTGCAACCAACCCGGTAAATAATGACCCACCTGATAAATTCAAAATTTACAAACTAACCCACCTGATAAATTCAACATGAACCCGGAAAATTCAAAATTTATAACATGATGCACCCGGAAAATTCAAAATTTACAACATGACCCACCCGGCAACTTTAAATGTTACAACCAAACCGGTGAATACAACATTTACAAAATCGCCCACCCGGTAAATTAAAAATCTACAAACTAATCTAACTGATAAATTCAACATGATGAACCCGGAAAATTCAAAATTTACAACATGATGAACCCGGCAACTTTAAATGTTACAACCAACCCGGTAAATACAACATTTACAAAATGGCCCACCCGGTAAATAATGACCCACCTGATAAATTCAAAATTTACAAACTAACCCACCTGATAAATTCAACATGAACCCGGAAAATTCAAAATTTATAACATGATGCACCCGGAAAATTCAAAATTTACAACATGACCCACCCGGCAACTTTAAATGTTACAACCAAACCGGTGAATACAACATTTACAAAATCGCCCACCCGGTAGATTAAAAATCTACAAACTAATCTAACTGATAAATTCAACATGATGAACCCGGAAAATTCAAAATTTACAACATGATGAACCCGGCAACTTTAAATGTTACAACCAACCCGGTAAATACAACATTTACAAAATGGCCCACCCGGTAATTTAAAAATTTAAAACATGACCAACCCGATAAATTCAAAATTTACAACATGATCCACCAGGTAAATAGAAAATTTACAACATTACCCACCCGGCAAATTAAAAAAATTACAAACTGACCCACCCGTTAAATTTAAAATTTACAACATGACCCACCCGGTAAGTACACAATTACACACATGACCCAAACGGCAAATCAAAAACTTCAGAACGTGACCCACCCGGCACATTCAAAATTTGCAACATGACTCACCCGGTAAGTACACAATTACACACATGACCCAACCGATAAATTAAAACTTTACATGACCCATCCGGCAAATTTAAATTTTACAACCAACCCGGTAAATACAAAATTTACAAAATGGCCCACCCGGTAAATTCAATAGTTACAAACTAACACACCGGCTAAATTCAAAATTTACAACAAGACCCATCCGGTAAATTGTAAATTTACAAACTGACCCCTCCGGTATTTTAAAAAAATATATATCATGGCCCACAGAATAAATTCCACCTAAGACGGTAAAGTATATTGTCAGTCCGGCACGTGTCTGAAACGGAGGTAAAAAAAAAAAAAAAACAAAAAACAAAAAAACAAAACCAAAAAAACAAAACAAAATGAAACGATAATTTTCAGTAGATAGAAATTTTTGGAAAGTGCATCATTAAATCACCGTCACATCGTCGTCATTTTTGTTAAATTCATTGATTATTTAGTTTTTATGACGAATAATCATCGTTTGATTTTTCGTACAATGCCGGTTTTAACATGCGTACCCTTGCTCACCAGGTTTCGTGTAAAAATAAGTACAGACACTAACTGGTCATTTGCTTATCTATATCTGATCCTTAACCTGTGGCAGTAGGGCAAGCGGTCATTTGATCAGTATGAACGATCGACCGACGCCCTACAGCATCAACCAAAATAGAAAACTGTATGTAAAATTAGAACAGTGACCTGGGTATATAACCTGATTCATCGCCGGATACTTTGCCAATCTCTCGGAACTTGGAACCGGTGCCGCAATGGACACTGCATCCGCACTGTTCAGTCTTTGTCTTCTGATGAAACTAGCGCTCACCTCGGCAGCAGGTAAATTAATTTACTTTTTCGTTTTAATGTTTTAGTGACTCCATATGTCTCATATCTTATATTTTTTTTCTTAAATTTTCATTTTTGTATATATCAGTTATGTATTTAGTGTTTAGTTTAGCCGGAAAAGTAAAAATATTTAAAATGAAAAAAAAGAAGAAAACGAATAGATAAATGAATTAAGTTTTTAATAAATCAATTATAGTTTAATAGGTAGACAGAAGAAATGGATAGATAAGAAAATAGATAAATAAACAACAGAACAACTAACAAAAAGATAAATAAATAAATATTTAATTAGATAAATAAATAAATAAAAAACAGATAAATAGATATATAAACAGATAAATATATAGATAAAAAAAAAAATAATAATAAATAAATGGAAGACAAATAAATTGATTTCACTTTTAATTTACCAGTCGTTAAACCACGAAGGAAAAAAATGACTTCTTTTTACCGAACAGACAATTTGTTTATTTGTAAACATGAAATATACAACATTAGCTGCAGCACAGTTAATTTGTAAACATGAAATTCAAACATATAACATAGCGTATAACACATACAATTTGCATATTTGTAAACATGAATTACAATATAACCTGTTAACAAATAAAGTTATGAATAAGTTATTAATTAAATATAGGAATAGACTATACTTTTTGATATTTGTGCAAAATTTTACGCTTACAGGTATGTGAAAAAAATCTCAAAAGTTTGAGATTTTTTTTACAATCAAGATAAAAATAATTTGCGGGGGGCGGGGCTTGTATTGTATATATAATGGACCTTGAATTCATACCCATGTTCTGTGAAATATTTGGCAGCAATAAGTACATTCTACAAATAAAACAAAATAAAATATCTAAACAAAAATAAAACTAGAGTTTACAAATTTACTAAAACCTATTTCACATCAGCCTTGCGGCAGCCGTGCACCTGTCTATGAACATATTTTTAGGAAACGAAATGGCTTCCGTACGACAGTCCCAAGACCTCCGTACAAATTCGCAAAGCCGCAGGGCTGTCGCAACGTCGCAAACTAAATTTTCGACATGCACTTCGATTTTCAGGCGATTTATACATATTATAGGGCAGCTGCACGGCTGCCTCGGGACACACGCACAGTTGTCGTACGATTTTAATTTATTCTGCAGTCAAAAATTCTATAACGTTTCACTTGCAAACGTCCAACGACAATCGCACGATTGTTTTTTATTACAAGACTGCTGCAAAATCTACAACAATAAATTATTGTACAATAATGGTGCGGTTGTTGCGCGATAGCCGTTCAGTTGTCGCGCGGTTGTCATCCAGTATAAAAGGCAGATCCGCTCTTAGACCAAACACGGTTTCGAGTTTTCAGACAGACAGCATGTTCACATCGTATAACTGTCGTGCAGTGTCTACGACGGGTACGGATCTGTCTGGATTTGTTGCGAATTGTCTTCGAGACCCTAGGACCACCAAATAGTACGATCAAACAATTCGCAAGACTGATGTGAACTAGGCTTACGGCAGTTTTTTTTCAATTCAAAAACTTAAATAACATGGCGTAGACCAAAGTTTACCGAGTCATGTTGTAGAGGGGCTTTCCAAGTCTGTGAAGCATTACGTCACGTCATTTTCTCAGGAAAACTTACCAGTTAAAGAAGCTAGTATTGCTATCGTTTAATCAAAAATTTTCTGGAAACCGCGGAAGAATAGGAAAAGAAAAAACGTTGTATTTAATTAAGTTAATTGTTTATGGTTATACAATTGGTTTTGATTGACATCTAATCTGGAAATAAAGGGGCAACTACCCACTGACAAGCCCATGGAGTTCTTGTCTTTACTACATGTATATGATGAAGTAATGCCGGGTTCATGCAGCCCGCCCTCCTTATTTTACATCAAACATATATTTATGATTGATCCTTCGCGATGATTTTTTACTAAACCACGGTTCACGGAGCCACTTTCTCATTTATATCAAATCCTAATCAAACATCAAAACATATCGATTCACATAACCCCACCCCTTATTTTACCAATCGAAACCTGGCCATGGTTCACGAAGCAACCCCAACCTTATTCTATTTCAGATTATTGTTCATGAAATGCGGTTAATAGTCGAAGTAATTACGAATTTAGGCTGTTCTTATTACTTCTTTTCCTGGGCGATTAACCTTGTTAGCCCGATTAACCTTGTTTTTTGGAGACGCGGTCGTTCATAGCTTTCGCGAAGTTCCGACAATATCGCGTGCTACGGTGAACACGAGACGTTCCGAAAACTTTCAGTTTCGTTTTGTAGTTTCGTTTTCTTCGAAAATTTTCGGAACGTCTCGTGTTCACCGTAGCACGCGTTATATTCGGAACTCACCCAAAGAGTTGCCATCCTTGATTCGTGGCGCATCCCAGTTCACTTCCGTCTAAACTACTTGGCTGTCTCAAAATAATGATACATTTTCGAAACAAATTGCTCAAAAGGGATTTATTACGAACTTTTTGGAATGTGTTTCCATTTATTAGAAGATATGATCCTTAATGATTTGAAAGTCGTTGACGAATTTCGAGTAAGTGGATATTTAAAAAGTAATTTTATAAGAAACCTTTGGGGGAAACTCAGTCTGTGCCTTCGTAGTGTCTTACATTTTTCTTTTCTATAGGTAAGGCCAAAGGGGGGATTTACAGGATTAGCAATTTAGTCGGTCCTGTCCACAAATACATGTGGTTCATGGCGGACGGCTGTTGCCCAGAAGCCCAGAAGCTTCCCTTTACCTGACCATCAATGAACATGCTTTTAACTCATCAATCCGTGAGTAATAATGAACTTTCCTGTAAGTCAATGACTTAGACCAGTCCAAATGTGTCTTTAGGGGTGAATAGGTTTAGGGGGAAATCTTTTTCAAACCACAATAGACTAGTCTAAACAATGGAATAGAGCATACCATTTAGATATTTAGGGGTGATAGGGTTATAAGATAATGTATACATTGGATGAAAGTAATTATTGAATCCAACGTACCGTATTATAAATAACTCTTTGGTGTTACTAAAAATCGAACAATAAAGGGAATGGAACTGAAAATACCAAAATTTATGTACATGACATTGTATAAACTTCAATTCAGCCGGATTCTAGCATTACGTTTTTACCGCTGTGAGTGCCACGGAAAGAATGCATTGAGGCAAACGTCCACAAGGTAATCCGTACTCTAGCTACAACATTTACTTTAATATATCTTTTCTTGTTACATAAAACAATAGTTCACCGAGCCCCTCCCATTCACGATCTCGCTGATGCCGAGATCACAAAATGTCGGCATGTTCTGCTGACGGCAACAGTTCATTGACTTTTACCTTGCATTCACAAATATTCATTTATAGAGTGCACTCAGGAAAGTTCTGCTTGACTGATTAGATTACGACAAATTATGCGGACAGGATTATAATGGAATTAATTTAGCATTTGAAAATAATTACAAAACCAAGGCGCTCTCGCCCTTGTCAAGCCGAGGAAATATTGATGCATGTTAGTCGCGTTTTTTTACTAAATTTAGACGTATTTTTTGTTTTGAATGTAATTTGACTGTATAATTTTCAGACTTTTATTATACGTCTCAAGTGTTTCCCCTTAAAAGATATATGTTCGTCCTAATTTTGTGACAACGTGCACTTTGTTTATTTCACTGTTTTGATGACTCCAAAACGTTTACGGCTTTAGTTTGATCTATAAGTCGTAAATAAAGAACCGGATAGTTTAATACTATTGTTCAACTGATTATATATATATATATATATATATATATATATATATATATATATATATATATATATATATATATATATATATATATATGCAGCTCGAGTTGAATTCATAGAAACATTTGTGTGGTTTTGTATTCATTACATATCCCTTATTTATTCATATGTGTACACAAATTTGAAATAATTCCGCTTTTAATGACACCATCAAATATCTTGAATGACATAAAGTGGATCCCGACATGTAAAATTTCCGTATACAGCTACGGTACAATACGACATTACGTACCGCAAGGCCGAATTGGACTTTGTATTGTAACTGTATCATACACATGCAAGTAAATATAAATACAACACCAATAGCACCAAACAAACAAACAAACAAACTAACAAATAAATATATATATCTTGTCTGACATATTCAGGATAAAATGTATTCCTTATAGTTTGCTGCGCATTGAGTTACACTTTTATGTTTTATGACATGTTTACACAATTCAAAATACCAAAAGTCACAATATCAACGAATCAAATTCAGTATACTATACATTGCATCGTACAAAATAATTATGCGTAAAATACGTTGACTGTGCATTACACTCACTCTATTGTCTGGTTATTTACAACTTTCATCAACTACAATATTTATTATATTTACTTGGAAGTTACAACTTTCATCAACAACAATATTTATTATATTTACTTGGAAGTTACAACTTTCATCAACAACAATATTTATTATATTTACTTGGAAGTTACAACTTTCATCAACAACAATATTTATTATATTTACTTGGAAGTGTTTTTCTAAAATCATGAATCTGTTTATTCATGTAAAACAAGGATTTGTTTATCAGGGTTTATATCAGCTATTTTTATTTCATTTCATTTTATTTTATTTTATTTTATTTTATTTCATTAGCTACTTGAATATGCCGCTAATTATGGTTGAAGCGACACAGAATATGACTGAACCATTACCTTTTGTAATACATGATACGACCTTAAAGCAAATAATATTTACGGTAACCTCTTTATCCTACATTTGATTAAAAAATAAAACCAACTAATCATCAATCAGAACGCGAAACAATCAACAGATCAACAAATAAACCAATCAATAATGCAACAAATCCACACGCCATGACATTACCCACGAACCAAAACACACACACACACACAAACATACACAGATATATACCAACTCACCCATCAATTAAGACCAATAAACAAACCGAATACAGATAAATGAGCAGCTGAACAAACCGTCCAATGAACTCAGTGAACAGCTATATACCATTTAAAACACTCATCAATTCACGACCAATAAACAGATCAATCGCAAATCAGTCAATAAACCGAGCAATGAACAAACCAAACAAATGAATCAGACGTTCAACAAACAAACCAGTGAACAAGAACAAGCCAAACACAAATCAATGAACAGCTCAACAAACCAACCAATAAACAAACCAAATACAGATCAATGTCCGGTTCAACAAACCGACCTATGAACAAGCAAAGTACAAATCAATAAAGTATTAAATCACCGAATCACAAACCAATCAATAAACTGACCACATAATCAATTGGTAATAAACCAACAGCGAACCAATTAACAAACCAATTGTGAACACATCAGTAAATAAACCAACGAACCGACAAATCAATGAACCAACCAATCAATAAACAAACTACAAATCAATAAACATCCAATCTATCAATAAATCAACCAATCAAAAACATCACAAACCAGAGAATTGAATGCAATAAAACAAGCATTATATTAGAACACATTCATCGTTTATTTCTTATATATTTCTCGCCACCAGAATTAATGTAACCCAGAAAAAGTGTAAAACTTGAAAAACAATGTGAAAACAATACGTATGTTAATCTCGTAAATGTTAGTCACATAGTTCTAGCGAGGATCATTAATATGGACGGCGGCAAGCGCCTAAAATGAAAATACACAAAAAATAACAAAGAATCAACTTTGAATGAATTTTTATCTGAATAATTGTAATAAACAATTGTTATAAATTGTTTAGCTTTTATCCGTAAGAGCTTATATAAAATTTCATATGCAAAAGAAATAATCTTCTGGATGTTCAGGATATATATACAAATCTGGTAATAATAGACCTTTTTCTCGTTGTCACATTACGTTAAGTTTTGTGGACTAGTTTGTACTCACATCGCGTGACGTCAACAGAAATGTGACCTAGGTAATTTCGGGTTTCGTAATGTCTACATAAACGACATTCAATGATATATTGTTTCAGGTCATCTGAGTGGGGGAAAAGTTAAACTAAATGTTCATCCTTGTAAAGTTGACAAGTGTCATGCCTTTACTTTAAGCTACTTCTCAAATGTGGTTCCATTTACTGTACGTAATACATATTTCTGGTCACCTATGCGATAAACTCATTAACCGGAAGTTATGTAGGACACATTATTCATTGAAAGTGAATGATATTACTACGAACCATGCCGGAGCGGAACAATTCGGAAAAGGTCTGTTGATCAAACACGTATCTGTTTTTAGATTTCAAACACAATGTAAATGTCATTGTGAATAGTGAATGTTTTATTGTCTTAAACATTTTTCCTAAAGTATTAGAAATATTATTATCAATACCAAAGTTATCGTTAAGAAAAGAGACCAAAACAAATGCTCAAGACGTTTCTGTCAATAAGACTTCATCACTTCAGCTCGAATTTAACATAAATGTAACTATATATCTGAAAGAAAAAAAAGGTAGGAAAGTGTATTTTAATAAGCACGTTATATCTTCATATAATCATAAAATTACGTGAAATACATCATCACTTAAAAGGGTATTTTAAAAATTCCTCTTTTTACCACTTTAGATTGATAAACAATAACAAAAACAAAATAAGGGATAAAACAGATAAAAAATTCTAATTTTCCCATATATTTTGTGAAAATTGCTTGAGAAATCCAGATTTTGGACTGTTTCAATAGAGAACTTTCGAGTTAGCTCGAATTACCGTTATGATCTTGCATTTATTTGCGCCTTCTCGATTTTGTTCCTCATATGTTTTTCCGGTTTTCATATTTACCTTCGCAACGTATGTAAAGTAAATGAAAATATATAAAATTTTTATTGCATTAAATTTGTTTTGTAAAAAGAAACCCAAGAGACTCTTAAAACATACCACAGTGGGTTATCTAGTTGAATGCCATATTACTGAAATATATCAGGCAGAGAAAGATGTGCGGACAGACGGGAATAGAACCTAGGACCTTCATAACACATGTAGGGCGCTTTTACCAATTGTACCATGGAGGCTATCTATATATTATCGAAACAGGAAATAACATTCGGGAACATTTTCAAAGAATCACGCAACTGGCGATAGCAAAAGCAGGATTATAACGGTAATCCGGGCTAACTCGAAATTTCCCTATTGCAATTGATAAAACTAACCTAACTATTTGTATATGAATACCATACTGGACCTGACCTTATTTTCACAAAATATATAGGAAAATAAAATGTTTTATGCCTGTGTATAGGTCTTGCTGGTTAACATACATTAAGTACAAGTATTAAAAGTAAAATAAATCAGAATAACTTTTAGGTAAACACAGCTAATGTCCCTTTAAAATTAACACCCTAATCGGAGCTAGTGAGAGATATAAGATATATAACATAAGTTTATTGTGAACTTGACGTTTTAGCCTAGAATGAAACTAATCTTGATTTATATTTCTGTTTTACATACTTGACACAAAAAATGACCTTTGTCCATCGTCAGGTGGTATACATGTACAAAATATGTGTATTCCTGTTATACATCAAAGGAACAATTATTGCTAATTGTTAAATTATTACTTTTACCTATATAGCTTGCTTATTAATATGCGCGATTTGCTCTCTTTAACACAAAAAATTGTGAACAGATTTAATTACTTAGGACCTTATCTATTAAAGGCTAAGAAATCAAGGCTAATATGCTAATTATAATTCTCAGTTATATTTCAATTTTAGATATATATATCTATCAACAATCCGGAAACGATCATATTTCATTGTACATGACATCTGACCTCTGAGGTCAAATCTAATGATTTACAACGGTGTCAGTTCCACACAGAAAAATAAAATAAAATATTTCAAGTTTATGTTAACTTCCTGTTTCGACTGGATATATGCTGTACTTTAAAATTTGGTAATTTTAAAAAGAAAATTTAAATAAAAATTTCGCTTTTACCCAATTTGTCATACATAAATGTACTTATAATTTAGATGATGGAACCATCACATCGTTTCTGCATTGATTAAAGTAAAGGAAAATAAAATACATATGAATTAATTAAAATAATGGTTCATAAAAATAAAAAAAATATGAATGAATAGTTAAAAATTATATATATATATATATATATATATATATATATATATATATATATATGTGTGTGTGTGTGTGTGTGTGTGTGTGTGTGTGTGTGTGTGTGTGTGTATATATACATGTATATGATCTTTCACGAGTTTTCATTCATATTACAGAGCCAGAGGCACGCAAAATGGAAAATTCAAAAACTCGTATCATAAATGTGATTTGAATGAAAACTTGTGACATATTCTTTTTATCATATGATCAAATATATGCGATAAAAACGACTTTATATGATGACTGGGGAGTGTAATCGATATTCTACTTTGTGTAGAGTTGACAAAATTGTTCCAAATAAGTAAAATACTTGCGCAAAAATAAGTGCACAAAATATATTGTTAATATTGCTTATATATGGACTGGAACCAACATGATAGTTGGGTAAACAGATGAGAGTAGAACACTCGTCCAATGTTCAACAAACAAATAAACTAAAATATTGTTAGCTTATTGTTGTTTAATATTCCACCGGCAATTTTTAATCATGTGAAACGAGGGACCAAAAGTAAAGAACTCTGTAGAGGAATTGCTCTAATACAGCGATCACTGTTTGGCGTGCTTGTATTGTCGGTATAGTATAGGTTATTACCCTTTAGCCTTTCGGCCAATCAGCGCTATGGCATGCACCGAACTCCAGTTTTTCAAAATTTTATTATCTAACTAATGACTTAAAGTACAAAATAGTATATTGCAAGATATCAAGTCATTGCAGGCCCGAGTTATACTACCTTGTCGTGTCGGTTTGCGGGGATAATTAATATCTTTTTTCATCCACACTTTTAAACTTACCATCACCCAAGAAAAATGTTGTGTGTGGTGTGAAAGACGATGAAAAAATATTTTGGTTTATTATCTCTGTCAATCAGTGGCCGAGTGATTCGAGTATCGCACTTGAAACCACACTGTCTCTCACGTCTAGTCAGTGCGTGTTCGAATTCTATTCCTGATGGATTTTAAAGCTGATTTTTGTGAGCAATTTTGCCAGCTTATTTGAGGAAGACCGGTGGTCTCTTTTCCTGGGTTTATTGTATCCCGGATTCTGTCCTCCGTCAATAAAACGTGGCCGTCACCATATGATAGAATAATTGTTGAGTGAGACATGAAACCAAAAAGAAACGAAGAAAGAACAAACACTAACAAATCAATATAAGTGAAAAAGAAATGTTTAGTGTGACGTAAAATACCATGAAACTCTTAATCATTCCCTTGAAAAGGGAGGTAATGTGATACGGATACTAAATTATTTTTGAAACTTAATAGTATCATATCCATCAGTTTCTGAAATTGAGCTATCGCCAAACGTCAAATGACTCTCATTCTATTTTTACGCCATAATCACATATTTTTATGGGCCATTAAATTATGACTACTTCATAGAAAAGCAAAAAAAAAGGTACCGTGTTGGTCTTTTCCCGAAAGGTCAATTAAATGGACCGTCAAAGATTTGAGTGACTATGACACTAGAATCGAATGCACATGGAGAGTAATATGTCAAACATATGGTACGTCAAATCACAATTTATTCAATACCACCCTTCCCCGGGTTTCTTCCAGATCTCTACTGACTGATAAATTACTGACACAGGGATATCGAAAACTGCGTTTGATGTCAACGTTCCGAAAACTTTACGGTCGGTATAATAGTCTTGTTTGCGACTACTCTGTTTCACCAAGTGAAATGTTGAGTAACCTGTTCCATGGCGGTTGTTGAGACCTCTGTACCACTTATGACGAGGATTCGTTCCTCATGGACTCACAGCGGGTGTGACTGGTCGACAGGGGATGCTTATTCCTCCATGGCACCTGACCCCACCTCTTGTTTTCAAGAGGTCCGTGTTTGTCCATTTTTTTTTATAGATTTGTACCTTTATCCTGGACATCCTAGTGATTTATACCTTGGTATCTGGGACTTTTTATATTTGAAGAATTGTTAAGTGTAGCGTTAAAACCATTCAAGATCCAATAGAACATGACCGATTCAATTTTTTCCCCAAATAATCTGGTTCTTCCGGTATGTTTATGTTCCATACACGCATAGAGAATTGATATAAACATACATGAAGTCACATTAATTCTAGAACGCCCCTTTCAATATAAGTGAAAAGTATGTCATTATAAATGACTGTCATAATTGTGACAAGACAAATATAGCCATTGTTTAACCAATAATCAGAACCGAGAATTAAATATATTTACATAGACCGGTCTATATAAACCGCACCATGAACGATTTATATCACACTTGTATGCACATGGAATTACAGAACAGTTAAGAGAAAAGTTTTGAAGATGGAGAGATGCAAATTTCAATTGTCAATAGTTTCAATACTGTTTCTTTGTAGCAGACACTTGGTCATGGCAGGTAAGCCTTCGTGTGGAAGTTAAAGAAATAGACATACATTTTGGTATCTGCATTATATAATAACTACAAATGACGACGATGATGATGGTGATGACGACGATGACCGTCATCATGATCATGGTAATCATAATGATGATGATGGTGATGACAATGATGGTGATTCATCATCGTCGTTATCATCATCATCAGCAGCAGCAGCATCATCGAATAATGATTAAAACGATGATGGTAGTAGAACGTGGGTAATCTAAAGATGTATTTTCTATACTTCATCTCAACCTAATTTTTCTTAATTCAAGTTACCAATTTCAATAATTAACTGATAATACTTGTATTTGATAAAGTTAATGTGTCTGAAACCAGTTAAAAAAACTCTAGGCAAGGGTATAGTTTTCTTAAGATGTGTACTAATCTGGGCATATCAGGATAAGTATGAAAAATTTAATAAAAAAATTCTGCCTGGACTCGAATCCGCGATCTTTGGATCGCGAATAAGACGCTCTAACTATATATATATATATATATATATATATATATAATATATATATATATATAATATATATATATATATATATATATATATATACTTATTAACTCAATGGGACGGATATGATTTCGTTAGACAGTTTGACTCAAATGTTTTAATAAGGCTGATAAAAGAAAATGGACTTTTCATTTCCACGTGTCTTTATGGGTGACATAATTTTCAAAAACAATGTAAAATATATTGACATGTTACTATTGTCAGATTCACATAAGATGGCGGGGCGGGGTAACCTTTTGATTATCATACGGATGATTCTACTCACTTTTCATTTAAGACAAGCTGCACGGAAAAATGTTTCATTTCTCACTGGATACTATCTTATGTATGGCGACAAGTAGAAACGATTACCCTAGTCAGTGTTATTTTAATGTAATTGCTTTATTAACAAAGATTTTAACTCGCTCAGGTCAAGAAAGGGTTCACGAGACCCCACCCCGCCAGGTCTTATGGACTTTAATATATATAAATATATATATATAGTAATCTAAGGAAATATTGTGCAAAAATGCGGATATTTGCTTCTTAATATTACCTCGATGCACTCAAAAATATATAAACTCTTCGTTTACAGTATTCATATTTTTATAATGCGGGAAAGAGTACCCTCCCTTTGTTTTTCAACATCTGTCGTGTACCTTTTGTTTGATTCATAAGAAAAAATATGGAATTTATAACGTCGGTACTTGTCCAAGAAATTTACATAATCAAGGCCCGAAGTGACCAGATTTTCTCAATACTTAAGCTCAACTTTTATCTTATTATTTTATCTGTATTATACTTTTTGTAAAACTTTGGGGTTTGAGTGATTAGGGAATATTTTATAACTTTTCTTCATTCACGTATAAATTGTTTTCGTCAATTTGAAATTGTATGCCATCAATATACAAACATGTCCAGTTACAGAAAAAAATTGCGTGCTTTGCCTTAAAATTATGAAAAGATAGTTGAGCTCAGTGAATTTAGTGACTTCGGGCCCTGACCCAATGTCAACTTATCTATAGATACTAGTTGATTTTTTCATCGCTATGAGATCAAACCTCACACAAACTATACAGGAACTAAACATTTCTTTTCCAATTGCGTAAGCAATTTGAACTATGATACAGCATATTGGCCATCTAAATAAAACTGAAGAAATATCATATAATTAGATTGATTTGGTAATACATTCAGGTTTATTACTTGACCTTGTATGATACCACTTTTATCTTTCGGAATTACACACTGATATTCAATTCGAGCTCAATTGATGAAGATTTATTGACATAAATGACGTTCTCTTGGATTGAGCATTTGTTTTGACCGCTATTGTGAAACTATAGCTTTGGTATTGTTAATATCATCGATGTTTATTTTTAGTATGCACTCAAATTTTCAGTACAGTTCTTATTACATGTGCGTTTGTAAAATTCTATAGAAAAAATGGCTTAATGCTGTAATGTTAATGAAAAAATTCAAACAACTTTAAATTCAAAATAGTTAAATAAAAGCTAATGTTTAATATTTCCTGTATTTGGCAGCGCCATGGCCCTAATCGCCATAACCGAATGCCCATATTTTGTTCTTTGGTCTGTATTGCGATTCAGGCAGAGAAAACATTTCTTGTCACTTTGCATATTAAATTCTTTATAATGTCATTGGTCGATATATATTACAAAAACTCAAAGTGGCAGACACATTAACATAGAGAACCTAGATATTAGGTCATATCGTGCTATAAATATGATCAATCTAGTCTTGAACATTAATTAGGTCGCAACATAAAAGTTTCACTATTGACCGGATAGCATTCTTTTCCGTGTGCGCTACAGCAAAACGATCAATTTCCAATTTAATTTTTGGACGTCCAGTTTCCAAATTAATGGTGTTGGAGGTACATAATATCCAACAACAGACCACTTGCCGCCCCCCCCCCCAATTATCTTGGAAACTTCACCCATTTAAAAAAAATCCTCAGATTGATAGACCGCATATATATATATATATATATATATATATATATATATATATATATATATATATATATATATATATATATATACATGACATCGTTCTACATTAAGGAAACACCACGACGGAATTACTTTAAATAAACATCTGGAATTCATCGCAAGAATAAAACCTTGAGTGTTTTGACAAGTCAAATGGAAAGAAATAATTAAGACAGACGTAAATTAAAGTTAGATATAAACTTACAAATGAGAGCTATTAATACCTACAGTAACTAATTTTCACAACCAGAAATAGATCTCTCATTTGACTTATGCTAATTATATATTTGTGCTCGTATTTTGAATGACTGTACAGGTTTAAACATTTAACAAAACTTTCCTTCACTCAAAGCAGTGTAGAATGGTTTATGCACCGAAAGCACGTGTTTATAGAGGAATTAGTACAGATAATTATAATATATATATAAGGACCTCGCTATTAAGGCCTCCGTACGTGACTGACCCCAAATGGTCCGATTAAAAAGGTGAAAATTTGATTGAAGGTTTGGACCGAGTTATTCAGTCAGTTTAGGCTCCAGCGTGACTTCAACCATCGCTGACCGGAAGTGAACGACATTATAGTTCAAACTGCGATGTTCTTACCACTCGACCACGGAGACGACAAAATAACAAAGTGCAATGTATGTGTTCATTTAAAATGTGTTAATTACTGGAGGCGAATAATCTTTTGAACATCCATTGATATCTATAAAGATTTTATTTAAATACTTAGTCATAAATACGAGGTGGTCTCACAATGGAGGTGGTGTTTAGTGAAGGTTCCAATGTACATACCGTATTTGACCCATTAAGCGCCCAGAGCGCTACAAAAATCAGGAAAAGCGGTGGATGTTTAATGGGACCAATTAATACTCATATTGACGTAAAACAGTTGATTTTTTATAAGGCACAGTGGTAAAGTTGATGTAACCAATCAACATAATTCTGTTGCTGGGGCGCTATAGATAAACTATTACTTACGGTTTTAAGCGTCCACGTCTCCTTGTCAATCAGCGAGAAAAGATTTTCGATCGCATGTAAAAAGGGGGAGGGGCGTTTATAGGGACAGCGGTGAATGGGTTAAATACGGTAGGTATACTATTTGTTAATATTCAAGCGTTCTGTATAGAATTTTTTTGTCTTGAATATGATAACATGTTTATGAAGTATTTTATCAGAATGCATTCTTATCTACACGTTCTGTTTGATAATTTTAAATTTTGAATTCCGGACTGGGTTTTAGCAATTACAATTTGATGACATTGCACAGCTTTATTTTCTAATAATCAGTCAGTTTTTGGTAAAACATACATACAGGCTTTAAATGACAATTTTCAAAATTAGTTGTCGATTTGCAGTTCATTTTATATATTTTTTTTAAAAATATGACGACAGTGGATTTTATTATAGAAAAAGGAAAAAAATTAATTATCTTAAAATCGGAAAGTATTGTATTAAATCATGCAACCATATACTGAAGACATATACTAACGAGAAATATATTACTTGTCCCCTTAAAGGGGCATATGGTGTGTTTACAAAAATATATATTTCGATTTTATCTACTTTTACTTCTTATACTTGTTGTACAATAACAAATAACAGCTAAGCCTGTGTATATTTCAGTTTTGCAAGTTTATTTTATATCAATCCAAGTAGTAAAAAAGAGGGAAAAATTGAAAAAAAAAAAAACAAAGCTAATGCCACTTTAATATTATGTTGTCATCGGATATATCGTAATAAAGACATGTCACTAATACCGATATATTGGTATTTTAAAGAAAGGTTTAAGACCACATTCCTACTACGCACCACTCCAAATACATTGTTTTCACACAAAGGACGTTCCATCACAGCAATTTTGATGTGGCAGATTCATACATGAGATAATATTTTGACATCCTTACTCCCCAGGAAATGACTGTGTATTACCATATTTTTGTATAAAGGCTATAACAAATGACTCAGAAAAGATCTGATATCGATAATTTTACAATGCAAGAAAAACCACCTTAGAACATTACATTTATCTTCCGTTTGAGGGTTTTGACCGCACATGTTACACTGTTTAACACTCATATCACATCAGCCATCTAATAGCCAGGAGTATCAGGTATGAACATGTTACCTTGCTTTAAAGTCATCACCACTATTCGAGATTGAATTGGTTTTAAGCATTGTACAAGTGTTTTGTGTAATTAAAAATATCTTAACTGCTCTGTTGTCCTATTTTTTCATTTGTACAAATTTTTGGCTTGGTTTTATCCACCATGTTGTTCTATAAGATATATCCATGGCAGATTGTGACGGGTAGTTGTCGTTCGACATTTTGAAGGGTCGGTGGTTCTTTTCGTTTTAGTATATTAAAACTTTTTATATCCTACCAACAAGAAATGGCTGGGATCGTACGACTGTTAAAGCCACATTCCGGGGAGTAATGTTCATAAATAAACTTTTCTGTACCCTCTTAATGCGTATTCGTATGAACTTTCGTCGTCCTATTCCAATTAATTAGTTCATCCTGAAACACCTAATACATTGGATCCATTTATAAACGGAAGGTGTTGCCTCATCTGACAATCCAGACAAGTGGAACACCAATCAAATGCTCTGGAACAATATCCTGGGCATGCAATTTAGCGATAAACTTACGTGAATTATGTAAATTTTATCGACATCTTTGACATAACTACTTCCTGCCCTGGTACATTCGATTGTAACATGTTCTGAGACTGTGTCGGAACAGTACTCTCGTGGTGAATCGAGCACACCCTTTATACCACTCGTTCACCAGGGTAAAGTTAAGAATTCCTATGAAATCCCCCCAAATAACTCCATAAATACATCGAGTTTTTAAAAACATTTTCCAATTTCGTTGGTTAGGAGTGTTTTTCTAATGAAAATGTAAAAAAAAATTACAGTAATTAACGCCCAGACAACCACAATAACCCCGGAATGTGACTTTAAAATAACTGGTAAAAATAATATGTATATGTTTTTTCTTCTTCTATTTTTAGCAGATGAGTGGAGTTACAGCGGAGACCATGGTAAGTTGCTTCATTTTCTCTATGAAAATAAAGTAAAATTTTGTTAAATGTTTCGGGGTGTATCACTCAAGGTATACTGACAATCGAAAACATTTAAAACTTTGTACTCGAAAATAATTTACAGAGAATGTAAGAAAAATTGACATTAAACCAATCATATCTTACACTAACAGATGGCATTTTCAGCGAAATTGTCCATTTCACCGAACACACCAGGTTTCCATGTAACATTTGCAATGGGTGTGTCATTCTAGCAGGGGGCATTGACTCCTCCTGGCACATGGTCCCATCCCGTTTGAGATTCGCAAATTGTTTTTCATATTGAGACCGTTATAGTATAAATATTATAAACATAAAACCAAAGTTATATTGCTCAAGACGATATCGTTTCTGTCAATTACACTTCATCAGTTGAGCTCCAATTTGAAAAGTATGTGTATTTTCAAAAGATAAAGTGGTATCATACAAGGCCAAACAATATCTCTAAAAGTATAGCCGAAATCCGTCTAAGAGTAATCACTGTAAAAAAAAAACTATCTTAGCTTTAGAAAATTTTCGAATTTAAATGGTGTTAACAGTGCCAAATATTACTTTAGTATAAGATGAACAGCTGGTACCGAAATACCAGGTACTAGGTTTATGTATACCCTCGGGGACTCAAACGGTCCACCAGCAGTGGCAACGACCTAGTGGTTATAAATATTATAAAACATAATACCAAAGTTATATTACTCAACACGATATCGTTTCTGTCAATTAGACTTCATCAGTTGAGCTCCAATTTGAAAAGTATGTGTATTTTCTAAAGATAAAGTGGTATCATACAAGGCCAAACAATATCTCTAAAAAGTATAGCCGAAATCCGTCTAAGAGTAACCACTGTAAAAAAATGACTATCTTAGCTTTAGAAAATTTTCGAATTTAAATGGTTTTAACAGTGCCAAATATTACTTTAGTATAAGATGAACAGCTGGTACCGAAATACCAGGTACTAGGTTTATGTATACCCTCGGGGACTCAATCCAATAATTCGTGTTATAATGGCGTTTCGATTATTCATTCGTTCTTCTTCACATTTTTACATTAAAATAATTTATTTAATTATTTGACAAAGTCCGGTTTTACGTAATAAAGATATATGACATGATAATGTAGTCGTTATCATGATTTTAGTTTTTGAGATTTTAAACATATAAATTTCAATTCATTCATAATGTCGCACTGAGCTGAAGCTTCCTGTTGTAAGCTTATTCAAGTTATAGAAATATCTGAATCGGTCTCATTGTACATCATTTCTATAAATACGTCATAGGGCAGATTTGAATATACATGTATAGAGTTTTAAATTGAATTGAGCGGATTTAACATATTAAAATCAATAATATAAAGCTACGGCTTTAAATTTAATTGTCCACATGGCTGGAAATACGAGAAAACAAGCGTTTATTTATTTTCCTAGCACACTCCATCCACAAATAGTTTTCGGCACGCGACATATGACTTGTGACTTTTATCCAATAACCTGTATTCTTTTTTTAATGATACTTTGTTTGATTAAATGAATATTTATAAAAAATTAAAGGTCACTTGAGGGAACATGCATAATTAGTCGTTATAGACAGGTGACCTTTATAAAGAGGTCAATTCATTATAAAAATACAAAAAAAAAATGTTTGAAGGGCAAGTTTGACTGTAGTTATACTTAAAACATTTATTTTACCAAAGAAAATGATTAAAGTAAAGTAATCTTTAAATATTGATTCAGGACCAATCCACTGGCAGGAATTTTTCCCCAAATGTGGAGGACAGAGTCAGTCGCCGGTACCGATAGAGACAGCCAATGTGTTTGTGGACAGAAATCTTACGGAATTTCAATTTGATGGTTACGAAGCCGTAGAGAAAGTCAACATGAGTCTGACAAACAATGGTCATACGGGTATGTAACATTTAAGACTTACAAAACAATTAAAAGGTCAATTGACAAACTTGACTTTACATTTTGACTATCTGTTAATATGGCTCCATGGAGGGGTCACGCGTCTTTTGGACAAACACACAGACACAGACACACACACAGACACACACACACACACACACACACACACACACACATATATATATATATATATATATATATATATATATATATATATATATATATATATATATATATATATGAATGTGTGGTATATTATGTATTTTAGTTTCTTAATTCAATTAACAAATATAATTGATGACTTGCGAAATTCATGTTTTAATCATGATATAAATTTCAGAAAATGTGACATATTTTTGGTAATATGTTTTTCCTAGTTGATTTTTTTTTCGTTTAGTAGCGTTCATTTCTATGTCCTCTGGTGATTTAATAATTATTTACCTTTATATTTAACACAACTCGCATTGTATTTCGATTTTAATTACCTTTAGACGTCCAGATTTACGAACGATTCCAGGCAAAATGTGACACAAATGTCTTTTTTGTAAAATATTTAAAGTAGGTCATGAAAAAATAGAGAAAAGAAATCGCACTGGAAAAGTAAAAGTGAATCACATTCTTTTGGAGCGATGACGTAATGTTATTTTCCTATCACAAATATTGTTAGCGGTACCTCATTTTGTGGTTCCGAGAAGTATAGTGATGAGGTGTTGTTAGGGACTGAAAGAGGCACAGCCAAATTATTCCGGTTAACCACATTCATTTCGCGAGAGATTAATTTTCGTGTATATTAGGGAACTCTTCGCGAATTCAAATATATTGGGAATATCTATATATAAATCTTGCGCTAATAAAATTTATTCCACGTATATCAGGATATTATGGAGCTATCCAAGGGTTTGTACCAAATTCCAGAACACTGGAAAGAATGTTCAGTGATTTCCTTTTCTAGAGAAATTTGTAACTTTATAAAAGAAATACATACATACTAATTAATGTGAAAATGATGTTAGCCTCTATTTATATGCATACAGTATATCGCCTGTAATACTCGCGGCGGAAGTTACGACTATCGTAAAATCATGTATTCATGAGTGGATGAAAAGGTGACTAGGCGAAATTAATAACGGATTTAGGATATGCATTGATAGACATAGGCTGTCGCTCTATAGATACTTAAACTAAACAGAAAATGTTGCTCGGAAAGACCCGAAAACCTAGTCAACTGTCGCCTAACTGCTGATACCGAGTTTTCCATCATTTTCGTCAAGTCCCTTAGTAACGACAACCTGAAAACTTATCATATTGATATTACTGAAGGTATAATCAATGGACCCTTTAAGTGGCCGTTGCAAATCACAATGATATAATTTTGGAAAATTGTATTACAAAGATCTTCACTCGCTATAGTTGTGGTGGTATCTACCACAGGTGACTGCTCTACCACTTCAGTTGTTCTATCATTTAAGAGAGATTAGAGGGCTGGAATGTGAGCCGTAATGATTTACTTTTGCAAAACTTGTTTTTTTTTCCTGGTACATTGTAATGTGTGACAGGTTTCCCAACTATCAAGATATAGGCTTAACTGAACAATTATTTAGTACGGTGTAAAAACCATTCAAACCAATGAAAAAGAAACAGCATACCTATAGTCGCTTATGGCAAGGTCCTTTGTAACAATATTGTGACATTTTTAGGTATCCCTGACATTAGAGTCAATCCATACCTCGGGTCAAAATTTGTGGGATTTTACGTAGCCTGGCTGATAATTTACCCATATAAGTGAAAACGTCTTGTCTGAACGTAAAAAAAAAAAAAAAACCAAGAAAACAATAAAAACAATGCACGTGTATCGTGTCCAGGGGTACGTGCTAGTACATGTGTATATAAATTTGACCAAGGTTAATGTAGAGAAAATACATGCATGTACTAAATAGCATCGTCTGTTACAGTTCAAGTGAGTCTAGATGGAAAACTCCTCAGCATTAGCGGTGGTGGACTTGAAGATTCTTATATCGCCGCCCAATTGCATTTCCATTGGGGATTCCTTAACAGTCGAGGGTCAGAGCATACGCTTGACGGAAAGCAGTATCCAATGGAGGTAAGATATTCACCTTAATTTTATACAATTGTCTAGATACCGTACACCTGTAAATTTTCGGTCCAGCTTAATTTTCACCATTTTCGCCCTAAGATTAGAGCAAGAATTTCAAATGAAAACAAAAATTTCGAGTGAAATAATTTAATCACGGACATACATGCCTTCCATAAGACTATCATATGGTGATTCAGGGCGAATATAAGACAGGATGAATATGCTTTCCGTCGCAAAAGGGCGAAAATAGCTAAGGCGAAAACTTCCATGCATACAGTATCTTTGTACCTAAGCAAATGCAAACCGTTCGCGACAATCTGGTGGTTCTCCTTGTGGGTGTACTGCAGACGGTTACTGAATCTAAAACTGTCGTTGCACATTTTACTTTTCTGATAATGTTTAATATCTGAGACTGAGAATATTCACGTTTTGTTTGGAATACCAGTATTTCGGTATACCGGAGTTTACGCCGGATATATTATTTTACAGAATTTTTGAAAAATTCTATTTCAGATGCATATTGTTCATTATTCGTCAAAATACGGCAGTCTGAAGGAAGCTATGGACAAACCAAAAGGTCTGAAGGTTCTCGGATTTTTCTTTGAGGTGAGAAAGGATTTTGAGTATCGATAATTATTTTCTTGGAAACTTTTACTCATACATACCATAAAACATGTATCTTACTGCGCATGCTGGATAGATAAATCTGTACCTAGTTTGATTATGTTGCATATATTACACAGATAATACCACCAAAATTATTGCAATGTGTTTTTTTTAATTTGGAATGGTAATGATATAACTGCGAGGATTGGTACTCTATTTCCATATCCTCATCCTGAATGTATGGATTGGTTATTTTGTTTTTCATTATTTCAATTATAGATGAGTAGATTTTATACTAGCATACAGCAAAATGACCTTAAACTTGTTTTATTTGATTTCCGGTATAGCGCGTGCAAATTGTCAACATACCAGGGGATCGAAAACTATATCTTACTACACAGAAAGAATGATAAATTTGTAACTGACGAGATAATTTCTTATGTTAAACTTTTATAATACTGAAATCGAACAGCTGTGTGCAGAGTTTTTTTTTCCAGAAGTATAGTTTTTTCCTGTTGTAAAGATTCCATCAAACTAGGTCATAGTTACATAACATTAAGGCTTTATCTAAATCGCTTTATCACTTTGACGTGTCATGTCATTATAATAAATGGATAAATCTGCCCTCAGTGTTACTTATCGCACAGGAAACAAATTGAAAGCATTTATTAGAATATAGGCAAAAAAAAAAAAAAAAAAAAAAAAAAAAGTCATTGAAGTCAACAATTTATGATAGTCGCAAATACATAAATGAATACTGATCCAATAACACGCTAAGTAAATAAATTTAATGAATTAAATTAAAGAGGCTAGTGCAATGTTTTCAATCGTTTCGAATGTCTCCATAGCTCGATAGTCATTTCTCGGATTCACAATCGAAACAAGGTACGACAAACTGAAAAAAAAACTGAACATAAATTTGTGGACAGACTTATATATTACTATTTTGGTAATTCATTATTACACCTCATATACTTATTTTTTTCTCGAAGTAAATCAAATCATAAACATATTCTAATATTCTCTTATTTTTTTTTTATCTTTTAGATTGGATCAGAAAACAAGAATTTTGAACCTATTATTTCACATTTTCACGAAATAGCCCACAAAGGTTAGTACATTGAACATTTTACGCCTGAAAAGCTGACAATAATTCTATCTTCAATTGCTTCTTCAAAATAATTGCCCCGTCCTATTTTATACTGCAATCATAAGGTGTCCGTGTAACGCAGTGGTAAGCGCATGCGCTCCCCCTCAATGCGACCCGATTTCGATCCTGGCATTTTACAGGGATGAATGCGAGATGGTATGGCGGTTGGCAGCTTAGACATATTGGATGGGTACTCCGCTTTCCTCTCATAGCAATCATTCCACTGACGTCAACATCAGAGCAACAATTTAAATTGAAAAATCTTTTTTTGTAAATTGTTGTTAAATTAATAAAAATGGTTAATATAGACTTTTAATCACATGAATGCATATTTGGGTAAATAAATCCCTAAACAGACAAATGTACAAAATTCGGATAGCCTTAATCTAACGAAAATTTTTAAGGGGGCTCTTTTTATAGTAAAAATGAATTAGGGAATTGTTAGAATTAAATCCACTTAGTTAAAAAGCAAAATTACAAGTAACTGCACTGACTTTTAATTGGTCGAAGACAAAGTCTTTCTTCATTAGCTTCCTAATACAACTATGATGAATACTTTCTTGTTGAGTTTGCCAAGTTAGAATAAATTTTTGAGAAAAAATATAGTTAATTCTCGAATAACCGCCAATTGATACATCGCCATTCTCGCAATAACGCCATATTTTTCAAGAATGTTTTGTCTCCGTTCTAAAATTCTCATTATTACGCCAAAATCATTATCGCTATCCGCCATTACATTTTTAGAACAAACGTCAATTTCAAAGTCTTATTTATTTCAATATACCGCAATAGATGATCGTTGTCAAGGAAGCGGATAATTGGTTGCTATAGGTTACAGGTGTGAAGCCAGGCAGCTGTAGAATAATTAAATATATAATAAAATAACGTTTTGATATGATCTGTTGTCCGATTTTCTGTTCAAAATGATATATCTAAGATGCCAAAGCACAGGAACTCTATATTTACCGGAAATTCAATTAATTGCCAAACTCAGTATACCGCCATAATATCTAATTAACAAAAGGTGGCGGTTTGTAAAGAATGGATTGTGTGTAAAAATGTTTTCACGTAATGATACTCATCATTTTATTTCCGTATATTGTTTTAATTTTACTTGTGATTTTGTAGACGATCACGTGAACATTGACACAGTGCCTTTGAAATCCCTACTTCCGGATGATTTGAGTATTTTCTATCGTTACCAAGGAAGTCTCACCACGCCACCTTGCTATGAATCTGTTATATGGACACTTTTTAAGGCGACAATCAAAGTTTCTGAAAGACAGGTGAGTTTTTTAAAAGATGATAGAGTTCACACATAATGGGAAAAGGCACACACACAAACACACACACACACACACACACACACACACAGAAACGCACACACAAAACATGTACAGACACAAACTCATGCACACATGACACAGCACACACACACAGACAAACAACAAAGCACACATATACACACACAAACATACACCCCCACAAACACACATATATACAGACACACACACATACACAAACATACACCCACACAAAAAACACACACGCACATACATACAGACACTCACACAGAGACGGACACATACACACACAGATGCACACACACAAACATGTACAGGCACAAACTCACACACATGACACACACAAACAACAAAGCACACACATACACACACAAACATACACCTACTCACAGACACACACTATTTTATTCACAAATAATGGGAAAACACATTCACACACATATATACACTGACACAAATTCTCTCTCTCTCTCTCTCTCTCTCTCTCTCTCTCTCTCTCTCTCTCTCACACACACACACACACACACACTGGCCAAAATTCTCTAACAAACAGCGCTTCGTGAACCGGATCATTATCTTCTTGAAATATGATGTAAGATAATTGTAGGTTATAAATAACTTACCCTTTGACATTTTTGTCTGCCATTTTTCTTTTTGTAAGCAAAAGATTAAAATTCTTTCTATTGTTGAAATTTCTTAAAACTTTTCTATATAATGAAAAATGAAATAGCTCCATGCTTCTAATTTCTTAGAGATCCATTTCTTCTAAATGGTAAGTTATAAATAGCCTTTCTCATCTATTTTCAGCTCCACGAATTCAGAGATAAAGTAAAAGAAAATCTGGCTACCGAACCCGATCGTATTTTAGCTGATGATTTCCGCCCTGTTCAACCACTGAACCACAGAATAATTTTCGCCAACAGTATTTTAGCCCGGGGTCAGAAAGTTGATCCCACTGGTACCAAAACACCAACACTTCAAACTTCAGACCAAAAAGTGTTGGATATGGGAAAGAACAGATCTTCAAAAACCCTGCAGTCGATTTCTTTTTTACTTTTGCTATTGTCGTTTTCTCTTCATGTTGTTTACCGTGAATATTAGAAATTTGTTGTATTTTTACAAATATTCATTTGTAGTTCAACTCGGACAAACTTCACATTCAGTTTTGCTATATTTATATCACAGGCAGATGTGTTACTTCATGCAAAGTGCCTCAAATAATTTCCACCGTTACATAACTCGGCATAGACATCTGCCTCGGACTGAAAGTTATAATGACCAAACTGACAACAAATCATTTTTTAAACTCATTAACCCCTGACAAACAATAGACTTTTCTGTAAATCAATGTATCAGGCCAGTCCAAATGTGACTTTAAGGTGAATGAGTTAAGATTAAAAAAAATAAAGTTTGTTGAATAGAATTTAACTCCGAGAAAGTGATGCAAATAATTCGGTTGAATTGAAGTTTGTTCACGTTGATTATCTACCTTTGAATTCTCAAAAACAATGACCTCAAAGTCCTGATGCCTCGAAATCCACTCATATCAATATCCAATCATTTTGTATTGTCCATTTTGATTCGTTTCCCATGTAGAGTGTAGATACAATGTTATATTGGATGACAATGTACTGTAAATCACTTTTGTTTCGTTTTGATTAATTTTCACGCAAATCCGCAAATTTATATATCTAGCAAACCTCGGCGTAAAAATCGTTTGACGTACACAGAATTACGAGTAGTTTATTTGAATTAGTAAATTTCCAGAAATAAGGATAAATACATAATTTGTTATATAAATCATGTCATGACAGATATATGTATGTCCTTATTTTACATACATGTTCAATATTACGGCCTGTAATTCAAAGATATTAAAATTATTTTTACTTTTACCATAGTGAATTTATGTATTCACGAATATTCCTATATAGCAGAGAGATGCCTCCGTAGCAGAGTGATCTGAACATCGCGCTTTGAACCATAAATTTCTTACTTCCGTTCGCGCAGTTAGCACCTACGGAGCCTATTAATCTAATTTTTTGTGGAAAAAGTTTGTCTCTTTTAATTACGGATGGTGGTCTCTTCCTGGGTACATTGTTACCGGGTTCTCTCTTTCCACTTTTAATTTTGTATAGCTGAATATGCGAAACAAATTCGTAGTGTAATACAATTTATTTACAGCGCGTATACAGAGAGCAACATATACCACAATATATATAATCAGTATGTTCTGTGTCTGAGATTTGTTTGTTCGTGTTTTACATACAAATTATTGTTGATTTACACATGGGAATAGGGATTCTCAAAAGACATGTAATTTCATTCGTTTTATGTTTTATTCTGTTTTAATGTTTTTTTTAAGATTCTACTTATTATATCAGTCTGTTAAACGGAAACACTACCCCGCCCCACCAAAGCCCCCCATTAGTGTTCAGCATGCCTGTAAAATAACTACATTAATTATCCAATTGGAAACTCCATAGAAAGTAAATATTCTGCGCCATGAATCATTTCGAGTTCGCCCTATCGCCAGCTAAATGGGTATCCCATGTAAACCTTTCAGCAGACGAATCACCAACTCCACATTATTTGATTTTTTATCTGACTTAAGTTGTTATTTTTCTAACTGTGAGTTTTGTATCAAGAACCATTTATCAAAGTAGATTTCAGTTTACATTTTCTGTCTATTCTTGTTCCTTTATGGGTCGTCATTTCTCTAGAATATAATTATATTTAACCCTTTCACCCCCAAGTATCTAGATGGTTTGATCTTTTCTCATTGTAAAGACCAGTCTATTATGCTTTGTGGGGTTGAAAGGGTTACACGTGTAACCATCCAAACAAAAACAACTAGCATTAAGTGAGAATAATTGTGATACATGTATATAAAAGAAGAGAAGGACAAAATAATATCATTTAAATATTTATAAAGCAAGCTGAACAAATTAAATAAATGTTGATGTGATAAGCCAAGACATTCATTTTTCCCAGCGTAGGAATACATAGCGGATATACACATATGTTCATAATGGCGTGATGCGCTAGTGCATAATAAGTAAAAATCAGATTCGTTTGATTTCTAAATTTGTTTATGGCAATCTATGTACACTATACATGTAGTGGGGTATACACAGTGTAACATTCATTGTTCGTATTTAGATGTGTCCTCTTACTATTTTGTGGTAAAGAACAATAAAGATATTAAATTTTACAGACTTGTTCCTTTTATTTTAGTGAGACACTGATTTACCATACATGAATCTAATAGATGTAGTTGCTTACTAAAAAGCTCACTGTTCTTGGTGGTATATTGTAGTAAGAGCAACTGACGCACATGCGGGAGGTTCCGGGTTCGACTTCCGGTTCCTGGTCATACTGTCTTATGAGCCATTTGTAAGTTGGTGAAATTCAGCCATGGATGTCCTCATTCAAGCATGTTTGAGTTTCCCCAAATCACAGTTATATTATAGGGCATCACCCAAGACTTTACATGCGGATAAAAAGCGAAAATCACGTGTCTTCTGGACTTTAAACTGTGGCCCCGTGCAACGATAGGAATGGCTCGTTAAAGAGCCCTCATTAAATTGGCATCAGCCCATAGCACAGGTCAAAATTTGTGGTATACTACTTTGCCTTTTAAAGCTATTGACATTTAAAGCAACAAAATGATTAAAAATGAAAATGTCCGACAAATAAATTCATGCCAAAGAGTTGATAAAAGGTTTGTTAATACTCCTTTCATCCCGAATATCTGAGTGGAATGATCTCTTATATTGTTCAAGACCAGTCCATTATGCTCTGCAGGATTGAAAGGTCTACCATTCAGTAGAGTGCCAATCTGTTTAGATACCACAGCAACTGAGAGATATAGTCTAACAAAAGAAGAACTATTTAGCAGGGTTAAATTGACATCTGAAGTTTCCCATATTGTTTTGTACAGCTAAATGGAGAATTAAATTATATAGGAAAAATAATCATACAATAGTACTGAAATGAGCGAAACATGGTGCAATGATTCACCTTCTAGGACATGGTTATTTTTCTACGAGCAGTAATTTGAGATATTTTATCACATTCTAACAAATTTTAGACCTTTTTCGAGTTGTTCCAGTTTGTTCAATTTTGTGGGAATTGTTTGTATGCAGATCACGTGACATCGCCAGAAAGTCAGAAAGTAGGGCAAGGTCACTCCACATTTCCTGACGTTTTACATTGACGACATTTAGTGACATCTTGTTTCAATTTATGTGTGGAGAATAAAGTTTAGATAAATTTTCTGTCTTGTAAAGACAGCAAGTGGCATCACTTTCCTGTGGGCTGCTTTTCAAATCTGGTACCTAGTGCTGCATGATATCCATTTTCTAGGTCATAGACAACCGGAAGTGATGCTGCCATACTTTTTTATCTTTGAAACTGAATACTATTATGAAAAACTATGATGGAACGGAGCAACAAGAAAAAAGTTATTACTAAATCTTATAACAGTTCGCAGGTATATCATAATGATGTCAATTATTGGCTACGTATACATTCAGATTCTTACAATTCAGAATTTTGAAATGTTGACCTGTAACCTAGATTCAAACAATTTTGAAATTCTTATTATAAGACTGGATAATTTATATCCTTGGATTTTAGTTTTTCTCAAATTTCAAAACATTTTGATTCCTTAAAGTTCTATAGCTAAGTATTACACGATCCCGATTTATGGTTTAAGCACGATTATACGTACATTTTTGGTTTAAAAATAGCGAGATTCTTACGATGGAAATTGAAATTGAAATACAAAAAATGTATTATATTTTAATCAACATAAATACTTCGTGTAAACAATTTAAAAACACAGTAATCATTGTGGTCGTTTGTTTGTTTATTGTTGTTTAACGTCCCACTCAAGAATATTTCACTCATATGGACACGTCACCAAATGCCGGTGAAGGGCTTAAAATTTTGGCCTATGCTCGGTACTTACGGCCATTGAGCAGTGAGGGTTCTTTAACGTGCCGACATCTACTGCGAAAAGGGACCTCGGTTTTTACTGTCTCAGTCCGAAGGACAGGAAACCAACCTGTAGCCTGATGGACTCGAACTCACGATCAAGAGTCGAGCGCGCTACCGACTGAGCAAGGCCGACTCCATCATTGTGGTCATTTAGAACGATGACCATTAATATTTCAGACTATGTTATGGCAAACCATTGACCGACCAGAAACATATTTAACCCTTTCAACCCTACAGATAATAATCAACTGTTCTAAAACAATAGAAAAGAAGATACCACTCAGATACTCAGGCGTGAAAGGGTTACATTAGAAATAAGTTGACTCGGGTTTGGTTCATATGTACTAATATAAAAGTTACATTGTTGATTTTTGTATATATCTAATTCATAATTCATTGTGCGAATTTGAAGGTTCTTGAAATGAAAACAATATATAAACTCAAGTCCCCTGCAGTCTGCGATTTATGACTTAATTAATAGAAGAACACAGTAGACGATATCTTACGTAAATACATAGAGGTCGTACAAGTACAGCAATACCTTTATTAATATTTTGGGGCTGTAAAATTTCGACACAATTTGGTATGAAACCAATTTTAAAATTCCTAAACGTATCGGAGTCGAAATATTAGTTCATTTAATAACATTTCTAGTATCATCTGGAACAAATATCCTTTGAGGTTTTATTTGTCAAAAGCTTGCGCATTTAAATGTTATGTCACAAAAGCAAGTGTTGTCATTTTTATGACAAGATGTCCAACCCTATTGATTTACCCAGACCATGGAAATATATTTCAAAGTAAAAATCTCATATCTCTTTTCACCGAACTTAAAAATCAAGTACTTTATGTGTTTGAATAAGGTCAATATGTATACTCACATTTTCAGTATTGTTTGAAACTCCGTTTAAATAAATAAGATGTATGATTAAATTTGGACTAGATTCAAAATAATCTTGAATTATATCATCCGTAGTTATCCCAAAGAAAAAAAAATCGATGTATATTTCAGATTGAAGGATAAATTTTTATGTTTTAAACCATATAATATATGTATGTAGATAAACTGCAAAATTATAACCGATATGGCAAAGGTTATTGTGTTGATATTACTATGAGATTAACCGGTGAATAAAATATTTCCCCCGACTCTCAGATATTTTGCGACCTGCAGGCGTATGTTATAGCACATGAACCTGAAATTGTGTCCGTTTATTGATATACAAATCATTTACCTAGCTGTCTTCTGTAATGCGGAGGTAAACAACAGAAAGGAGTGCAACGCGTTTTGGGGGTCACTCCCGACTCAGACTGTAGTTCCTCGTTTATCTACGTTTTTCACCAAACAGCCGATTGGTACAGCTTACATAGTGATTATTCTATCTGTACACGTTTTTTTTTCGGTTATTAAACAAGTACTAACCTCATTTTTTTCATGAGGGACCTATGATCTTTACAATGTTTCTAGTTACAATCTCTTCTGAAAGAGTTTACTTCCGGTTGGCAGATACTAAAGACCTGATTTTATCCTGAATTTACATGACTGGGCTTTATGTGCATTTAACAGAAAAATAGTATATTAAAGTTGTGGTACTAAAAAAAAACCCCCAAAATCATACAATTTGTTGGTCATATGTGTAGTTCTTATCCTGAAGTTTCATAAAATCACAACTTTATTATACTATTTTTCTGCTAAAACCCAGTTTTTCCAGTGGCTTTTCAAGTGCCACTTCACTTGTAAAATCTGACGAAGGTATTATACAATACATCCTAGACCGTTTAACCTTCAAGAAGATATAGGACAGTGTGGACAAAAGCTGAAAACTCACCTGCAGAACAGGTCCCTGCGTGGTTTGGTCCCTGGCATCGCCATATTTTCCAAGGGGGTAGGTTGCCAAAACGCGGAACGGAAAATCCCAAATATATTAAACTGAAATCGACATTTTAGTATTAATTGTCGCTAGTCCGAAAGGTCTCTTGTTATCCCCCGTTAATAGTCTGTTCATCTGTCAACCAGACATTCGAGAGGATACAGAGAAAATTAATATGTTATCAACTTAGCATATTTTCAAACAACAGAAAGTTCCAAAATTTCACAGATCTTTATACAAGTGTACCGTATGGCATTGTCTCGGATAGTTTTACATTTATAACCAAAGCGCCCTACCCCTATTTACGGAATAGCTTTAGATTAAATACCATAAATTTTGACCTGTGCTATGGACTGACGTCAATACAGTGAGTTATTTTACGTGAACCATGACTACCGTGACACGTGACCTCGGTTTTAAATCTCACCCGAAAGATCCGAGACATTCACTTCGAATGCCCAGCGCTTGGCGAAGGGACAGTCACTACAATTTTAAAAATATTTGGTATAACCCTGTCCGGGAATCGAATCCGGGACCTTCTGTTTGCGAGTCGATCCCTCTACCACTAGACCGCCGCATGCGGTGTATAGTTGATAAATACTCCTAGATCATAACAGGAGTGAGATGCTATTTGTCCGCACAAAAATATAGTTACATAATCCCTTTAAACCGTACAGGCCATAATAGAATGGTCTAAACAATAGAAAAGTTCATACCAGCTAGATACATAGGGGTGAATGGGTTAAAGTGTGGAATCAGTGCAAGGCAAAATGTTTACCTGTACACCCCTATTTTTGACTTGCTTTGGTTTCTGCCAGAACCCGGATGTACAACGTTATCTTGGAAGATGTATAATAACAAAAACATTTGTTTAAGCGAATTAAAAAAAAATATCTTGATCCGGTTCGCATACTACAATCTGTAATATATCATCAGTTATATATAAGGTGATATTTTAAGTATGAAACCGGAGGTCGTCTACTGGTTGAGCGTTGGACTTACAAGCGGAAAGTATCGGCTTCAATTCACGGTATATGACATACTAAATATTTGGTATTTAACAAATGGTAACGACTGTAACTTCACCAAGTGCTTGGCACACGAAGAGAAGTTCACGGATCTTTCCTAGGGAGAAACTTAAATCCAGGGTCCCATGTCATGGTAGGCGTGGCTCGAAGTCCATAGCACGGTTAAAATTTGTAGCACTCCACTGATAACTGGGGCGGCTCCATATAAGTGACAAATCCTTGTACACAGAGAGAGAGAGAGAGAGAGAGAGAGAGAGAGAGAGAGAGAGAGAGAGAGAGAGAGAGAGAGAGAGAGAGAAACTTTCGGTAGTTTAAATCTATTTATACTCTTGACAATCAACAAATTAAATCCATATATAATTACAGTCAAACCTGCTTTCAAGGCCACCTATTTTCAGCAACCACTCCTCTTCAACAGCCAGTTGCTGTTTCCCCAATAAATTTCACTAAATAAACTTACCTAAACCAGCAGCCACCTGGGGGAGCTTAGCCCCCCCCCCCCCACACACTTTTTTGCAAAGACAGGCATAGGTGTTGAAAGTTGGGGCTTAGCCCCTAGACATTTCTGGCGTGTTTTTGTGTTTTAAGTTGGTTTAGCCCCCCCCCCCCCACTTTCAATTTGCTTCCGACGCCTATGCATATTATACAATGTATAGACATTTGTATAATCAATATCATACTTATATACTTGGGAATTTGTGTTAGAAACAGATCTACAACTTTGTTCCTTCATTTGTTATGTGGACTATAATATGGAGTATAAAACCTTATTTCTTGCGTTTTACACACACACACAACACACACACACACACACACACACACACACACACACACACACACACACACACACATCTACTCACACACACCTACACACACTACAAACACACACACATACACACACCTACACATACACACATACACACACCTACTCACACACACACCTACACACACAAACACACATACACACACACACATATATATTATATATATATATATATATATATATATATATAATATATATATATACATACACACACCTACTCTCACACACACCTACACACACACACCTACATACACTACAAACACACACACACACCTACTCACACTACACACACACCTACTCACACACACCTACACACACTACACACATACACACACATACACACACCTACTCACACACACCTACACACACTACACACACACCTACTCACACACACACTACACACATACACACATACACACACATACACACACACACACACACATATATATATATATATATATATATATATATATATATATATATATATATATATATATACAAACATACACACACACACACTCACACACATACACACACACACTACACACACACACACACACACACACACACACACACACACACACACACACACACACACACACACACACACACACACACACACATATATATATATATATCATCCCGGACTTGTGCTGAAATTCAAAAACGACATGAGTTATAAAAAGTAATTTCTAATCAAAATTTATTTCAATACGAGATGCACCTAAATGCCCCCCAAAAACAGTTATATTTTATGATGTTTATAAACATCCTGTTTACGGCTGAAATCAATTCAATTTTGGGGTAGGAGAAAATTTGAATTTGACTGTTAATTTGCAATTCATTTTACAGCATAACTTGTAACGCCTGTGTTTGTATATATTACTCGACGTTGGAATTTATAATGAATTGAAGATAGATAATTTTGTCCTATACTAAGTTTATAAAACGTCAGCTGTGCAAAGTCAAAAAGATCATCATCATCATCGTTATCATCATCATCATCATCATCATCATCATTGGCGTTGTCGTAATCATTAAAATCATAATCATTATCGTCGTCATCATCATAACCGTTGTCATCATCGTCGTCGGCGTCATCATCGTCGTTGTCGTTATCATCATCATCGTCATCATCATCATCATCGTCCATCCGAGAAGAATCAACAAATTAACTATTTGAGAAAATGATTGTTTCATATCAATGTCTGAGAGTTTGTGAGTTTGTGATTTAAGGGTGGGGGTTGCAGAGGTTGTACCCCGCCACCCTTTGAAAAATTCAAAACGTCTGATCCCCTCGCCGGCGCTCGCATTTCGTAACGATAAAACATTCTCAACGCCCCTCCTTTAAAAAATCCAGGATCCGCCCATGCGACTGTTAAACAAAACAAATGCATGCGTATCATTAGAATAAAATAGCCAACCTTTTACTTGTAACTATTAGTTGTAAACTCTCGGTATTTTTACGAAGATTAAGGGGGAGCATCATATATATATATATATATATATATATATATATATATATATATATATATATATATATATATATACATTATTAACATCCTTCCAGTGCTCTGCGTTTCCTAAGCTTGACAGAAAATTTTAAAAATCCCCAAAATGTAAATTAAATTCCTCAACACCCAGTCTACAGGTACTAGAAGAGAAAACTGTATGAAAATTGTGAAATTCAAAAATCAATGTGGTAAATCAACATTATGGCTGTTACACGTGGCAGAAAAAATAGTTCCCTTGGGATTTCAAGCAGGGATCACCAAAAATAAAACTTTATTAACATTTATATTTAAGTTTATATACATATTATTTCTTTTGCGTTTTTCTTCTAAAGAAAGAAATCAGTATTCGTGTTTAATAAGCTGAATAAATAATCCATTTGATTATATGTGGACATATGTAAAGAATACGTTTGACAACTCGGTTTCACAGACAGATTGTGAAATTAGCGTCAGTTTAATGTAATAATGCTGAAAGTTTCTAAAAGCATGCACATGAAACCTTACATTGCCGGCATTATTCCAAATTTATAAATACTGACGGCTGATGTTTAAAACGGAAGAGCGGAGCAACATCTTATCGGAATTTACCACGAATGTTGAAGTAGTTCCGAAACTAAAATAAGTTTATTTAATAACTACTATAAACCACCCCTTTCTAATCTATTTCCATAAAATATTAAACTTTCAAATTGTGTCAATTTTGTCGATCTTTCAACACTGGCACGACCTATCGCGTAGTAATATTGTCATTTGTGATAAGGCAAAGATGGAAGTTGATGGAAATGGAATAGTGAGACCGTAAAATATAGTAATCAGTTGTTACGACCAATCGTGTAAAGATCAAATAATGTCTTATGTTTTTATATACTTCGTGTGTCCTTACAACCGGACTGCATAATAACTAAATAAATGCCCTTTCTTACAGATCCCATACGTAACAGGGACTAACATTGTCAACATTGTCGAGTGTAAAAAAAGTGATGCATGTCTTGAATGACCAGAGTTGGATATTTTTGGATTTTCTTTAAACCACTTAATCGAAATTCGGAATTCTAATACGTGTAGCTGGATAGCACACGGATATAATTTTTAAGTTTTCTTAAACAACTGTAATTCACATTAAGCTGTGCAAAGATATTAAAATCTAATCATTTTAAAATTTCTTTGAGCTCTTTTTATTGTATTTTGTTCTTGTGGACCTGCAGGCCATGTAAACCTTGTTTAACAATGTCTATATTGCATATTAGGGGAGATCTAAATATTGCAGTTCATTTTCAAGATGGCGTCGATGCTCATCCTTAAGGGTTTAGATAATGATAAATGTAAATGGTTAAGAGCTATTTTAAAAATAAAAGCCGTTGATAAAAACTGACATTGCTTTAAGGTATCATGCATATTTCTGATGGGAAATAATGCTACGTACTCGAGTTGTACCAGCCATGTGACCGAATATTAGAGTTGTACCAGCCATGTGACCGAATATTAGAGTTATACCAGACATATGACCGAATATTAGAGTTGTACCAGCCGTGTGACCGAATATTAGAGTTGTATCAGACATGTGACAGAATATTAGAGTTGTACCAGCCATGTGACCGAATATTAGAGTTGTACCAGCCATGTGACCGAATATTAGAGTTATACCAGACATATGACCGAATATTAGAGTTGTACCAGCCGTGTGACCGAATATTAGAGTTGTATCAGACATGTGACAGAATATTAGAGTTGTACCAGCCATGTGACCGAATATTAGAGTTGTATCAGACATGTGTCCGAATATTAAAGTTATACCAGACATATGACCGAATATTAAAGTTGTACCAAACATGTGACCGAATATTAGATTTGTACCAGACATGTGACAAAATATTAGCCATGTGACTGAGTACTCGAGTTGTACCAGCCATGTGACCGAATATTAGAGTTGTATCAGATATGTGACAGAATATCCGAGTTGTTTCTGACATGTGACCAAATATTCGACTTGTACCAGCCATGTGGCCGATTATTCGAGTGGTACCATTCATGTGACCGAATATTCGAATGGTACCAGTCATGTGACAAAAAATTCGAGTTGTACCAGACATGTGACCGAATATCCGAATGGTACCCGACATCTGACCGAATATTTGATTTGTACCAGGTATGTGACCGGATATTCGAGTCATACCAGCCATTTGACCGGATATTCGAGTTCCACCAGACACATGACCGAACGTTAGAGTGATACCAGGCATGTGACCGAATTATTAGAGTTGTAGGTGGTATGTGACCGTATACTCGTGTTGTGTCAGATATGTGACCGAATATTCGACTGTTACAAGGTATGTGACCGTATACTTGAGTTTTACTGTATGGTACCAAATATGTGACGGATTATTTGTATGATACAAGACATGTAACCAAATATTCGAGTTGTACCAGATATGTAACCGAATATTCGAGTTGTATCAGATATGTGACCGAATATTCGACTTGTACCAGATATATGATCGAATATTCGTATATTACCAGACATTTGAAAGAAAATTTGAGTGGTACCAGACATGTGACAGAATGTTTGAGTTGTACCGGACACGTGACCGAATATTAGATTTGTGCCAGACACGTGACCGAATACTAGAGTTGTATCAGTTATGTAACCGAATATTAGAGTGGTACCAGGCATATTAGAGTTTTACGCGATATGTGACCGTATACTCGTGTTGTATTAGAGAAAAGACCGAATATTCTTGTTTTACAAAATATGTGACCGTATACTCGTGTTTTACAAGGTATGTGACCGTATGGTACCAGATTGTTTGTTTGTTTGTTTATTGTTGTTTAACGTCCCACTCGAGAATATTTCACTCATATGGAGACGTCACCAAATGCCGGTGAAGGGCTTCAAATTTTGGCCTATGCTCGGCACTTACGGCCATTGAGCAGTAGGGTTCTTTAACGTGCCAACACCTACTGTGACACGGGACCTCCAGCTTTTACTGTCTCATCCGAAAGACAGGAAACCAACCTGTCGCCGGCGGGACTCGAACTCACGACCTCACGATCCAAAGTCGAGCGCGCTACCGACTGAGCCAGGCCGGCTCTATGGTACCAGATATGTGACCAAATATTCGTATGGTACAAGACATGTATCCAGATTTCGAGCTGTACCAGAAATGTGACCGAATATTAGATTTGCACCAGATATATGACCGAATATTCGTATATGACCAGACATGTGAAAGAAAATTTGAGTGGTACCAGACATGTGACAGAATGTTTGAGTTGTATCAGACACGTGACCAAATATTTGAGTTGTACCAGACATGTGACCGAATATTCGAGTGGTAACAGACATGTGACCGAGTACTTGAGTTGTACCAGACATGTGACCAAATATTCGAGTTGTACCAGACATGTGACCGGAATATTCGAGTGGTACCGAACATGTGACCAAATATTGGAATGGTATCAGCCATGTGACCTAGTACTCGCGTTGTACCAGATATGTGACCGAATATTCGATTGGTACCAGAGATATGATTGAATATTCGAGTGGTATCGAACAAGTGACCGAATATTCGAGTGGTACCAGACATGTGACAAAATATTCGAGTGGTACCAGCCATGTGACTGAGTACTTGAGTTGTACCAGACATGTGACCGAATAATCGAGTGGTAACAAAAATGTGACCGGAGTATTCGAGTGGTACCGAACATCTGACCGGATTGTGGTTACTTTGTATTCGAACGTTCCATTCGCAAATATTTAAACAAAACATTCGTTTCAGCTCTACATAAAAACCGGTGTTGTGGTCGCTGTGTGAGATGGTACGGATTATTAAAAGTATAGAAATATGTTGATAAATGTAGATAAATTGAATTTCTGGTAATTCAATTAAAGCTGGCGATGAATTCGTGTAAGTTAGTGGAACAAAACATCCTGGTTTATGTTTGTCAACATGTATATTATATAATACAAACGGGACACGGCTATTGCGATAAAACTTGCTGAACACTGATATAGCGCATATTGCAAATTGTGTTTTTCCTGTAATAAATAATGCACATCGTTCGAGAAAATGTCAACTTACTGACTGGCAAAATTATTCAATGCATACGTCAGTTGTATAAATTATATTGACATTTTGTGCCTTTTATATAGCGGAATGTCAATACTTTACATCTGATGAAATAGCAAGATGCCCCCACTTTAATGTCAAGAACGGAGGCAAAAACACTCCTATCACTGCTAATCAACTGATAGGACTAAGTATGCAAATCTAAAGAGCTCTCGGAAGGATATGCGAGCGTGCAGCAAAGAAAGATATTTTAACATATTGTACAGATCAACTGATATCACTCCGCCTGTCGGCATCGTCACACAGAGGCACAATGGATATGAAGGAGTTTACCATATCTACGATTTTGATAATTTTGATTTGTTTACTTACAAATGAGCGACGAGTTAAAGCCGGATCCGGTAAGTATTTGGTTTTAATTATTATTATCTTCATTATCAATTAATATTCATATTTATTAAGTATGTTCCGTATATTAAAATCTTTAATTGACCGATCTCTCATTCTTAATTTATGCACCTCTACTATAACAGAAAAGAAGACAGTTTCATAAGAATTCGTCAGGTGCGGATCGATGGTTTTGCCGAATCCGCAAGCAGATGTAATTTCCCATTTTTCAGCCGCAACGAGAGATTGCGATTTAATTACGCTTCCCCCACTTTTGTTCTGTTCATAATTTTCGTAAATTATAATAAAGATGATATACATATATAGTGTACCTCGCTATTAAAACCATATTAAGACTGACTGTGTGGTCTGATTAGGTGGTCTCTGAAGTGAGGTTCTGTACTGATTCTATATTGTATCACTATGATGTACCCGGGAAGAGACGATCGGCCTTCTGCAAGAGTAAACTGGCAACTTTCTAACACTATCACCAATGAGGTGAGGCTCGAAACTGCGACTCCATGCCGGTTATAGCGCAATGCTCTAACCACTTGGTCACGGGGGCCGCTTCTAGTTTTGTCAATTAGTTTTGATTGGTGGGTAAACAATTTAGGCAGGCTCTGTAAATGCTACTAATATTAATTATAGCCTAGCATACCATAATTATATCCATGGACATGCATACCAATGCAACTAGAGATTTTGAATGTGATGGGGGTACAGAACGCTGGTTTAAAGTAACATTCGATAGACCAAACCAACTCATTACTGCCAAGCCAAAGTCATCACCGAAAGTACACGAACATCTCCCCTGTTCATGTGACCATTTTCCATATTCGTGTGACCATATGCACAATATTGAGATACACACACAAAAAAAAACATAATAAGAAGATAAATTAATAAAAATGACTATTTATCTAGCATTTGCTATCGATCGGTTGATGTCAGTTCAGCTTTATAATTTTTGCTTTAATATATTTAGTTGACATGGTGACTAATGCACACTGAATGAGTCTATGAAATTGATAGGCTTAGTTTTAACTAGGCTAAATGCACAATGACATTTAATATAATTATAAATGTATTTTACTTGTTAGTTATTGTTATTCATTTGAAAATGTGTTACCATTATAAAACCTACATCACGTGCTTCTGATAGGAATATGGTAAAACGATCGATGCGGGAAGAACGATATGTCCTTTAGTATAAGTTGTCTCCCTGTATTAGGATTATGATAAAACAATAATATCTAAGTCCAATGGATTATATGGATAAGATCAGTCAGCATCTTATGAAGGAATCAAATGGCAATTAACATTGGTGGGAACAGATTGGCTAAGGCCGATTTCACTGTTCCAGTGCGGTAGGGTCTTCTGCGTATACCGACATCTACCCAGAGTTGGGATCCTTCCCATGATTCAATGGACACCGTAAAAACAAAATTTACAACTGCAATTTTCAAAACTGATAAATACAACAAAATCTTCAGAATCCATGATGCTTCTATTACTAAAACCTTTGACCCCTGAATATCTAAGTGGTATTGTCTGTAGGGTTGAAAGGAGTAGTTTTGGGAAAGTATTTAACAATTGCGAAACGATGATGTACATTAAAGTTATTGTTTCCGATCATCTTTTGAAATGTCTACGAGTTGTGCGTAAAAGTTATCATGGGGGACAACTCGAACCGAAGACGGATCGTACTTTAGACAAAATCGGACCATATGAACTCAAGCGTACCCAAGTTCTCCTGTGTATACTTTGTCCAGAAAATCATCAGATAAAATGAAACTGAAATCCAAATCGGTGATAGTGAGACTTTACTGTAAAATTAATCGTCAGCTTGTCAGACACGATTATATTCGATTTCCGGAACATCTACTTAACAAACCTGAGCTAGTCTAACTTTTATCGTTGACATACACTCATGATGACATGTATAGACACAATCTCTTACACAGAGTTATCGGTCCTTGCACTCCTCAACGATCTGTGTCAATGTCTAGAAAGGAGTCCCAAAACACGTGGTCATGTAACCCACAGAATGTATATAAAACCAAATTACACAGAGTAAGGAAACTTTTCTAAAAAATATAGTCCCTATACTTATATCCAAATTTTAAAAAGTATTTTCACCTCAAATAATATTTCTCCTATGTCAGGACTAAAAATGTATGTAAAAAAGATCGAAACCTTAAAAAGAGCAAATTCTATTATTATAGTAGATTTATATTTTGGTAGAATATGGCAAAAGTCGAAACTTTGACGGAGATTGTTGAGGAGTGGAAGGAACGACAACTATGTATATGAGTTTGGTATAGACAGTCAAAATTTGATGCAAAATTGATGATTTGCTTTGGCTGTTTGACGATTGGTGTACACAAAAATTAACATTTTAATAAGATCAATCATTTGACGATATTTCAATGAAATTTTATTTTTGTCGCGTAATAGATCATTTTCGAGTTCTTACGTAGTCCGCTTTTGGATCCGGCGTTTTCGAGTGCCATTTCAGATTTGTTATGCTTAGGGATTTCCGGTATGTATCTTTGCGTCGATCAAAAATAAAATGCTTGATTTCATACAATACATTAAAATGTCACGATATTTCATTTCTGTTGTAGGGTTCAGACGTTAACCTCAATTTGTTTTTGACATAAATGGACTAGTGACAATAATCTAGCCTTCAGATATAACAAGTATTTTATTTCTTGATCGACGCAAAGACACATACCGGAAATCGCTAAGCATAACAAAGTTGAAGCGGCGCAAAAAATATCCGGATCAAAAACCGGATTACATAAAAACTCGAAAATAATCTATTCACTAAGACTGCAACAGAAATATTCAAATTTAACATAGAGAGTTATGCTGTGTACATGTATAACTTAAGAGGAAAACAAATACAGGAGTGTGTTTTATTAAAAAGTCCTTAGTTCTAAGTGGGCGACCATTTGATTCGGGGGCTTGGGGCTGGCAGATTTTGGAAATAAATGTTATGGCATACGCTCGCCATTTTTTATTGTTTTGTATAGGGTATTTTTGGTGTATGACAATAAGTAGAAACAAGTACTGTGCCGCTTTAAAAGAAAACGAGATGAGTCGACTGGAACTCTATTCTTTATTCGGGTCTTGCCTCTATGTGAGGGTGAAAAACTACAAATAAAAATAAACAATCATAAGAATTTGCTCAGAAAATACAAGGATGTGATTATAACACAAACAACTGAGACCATATTGTAAACATGACAACATGACATAACAACATGACATGACAACATGATTACTATGACAATTAATGGTAATTAATATATTCATTATAACCCTGAAGGGGAATAAACACACCATGAATCTAAAGTTCGCATGTACAGTGTATGTCGTACAACGATTACTGAAATCCCAGAACTTTACATTGGGCCCTAAATCCAACAGATATTAAAATATATCACAAAAATGTGGATATATACACATAAAGGTTGAATGGTGAATTATAATTAAGTAAATACAAATTGTATATTTGTGTATAACGACTCTGATAAATTCGGAATTAAAAATTATAGTGTCCATAACATAACATGCATACACTGACCACGTGGTTCTTAATCCTGAAGGGGGTTTGCAGTGCCAAAAATGCAGGATAATGCTTCGTATGTTAATATCACTATGGAATGCACACAACAGAGTGATTTGTAATGATAATATAAAACTGTTTGTAGCAAAGTGCATGTACTTACTCCTTAGAGGGGCCTGAATCACAAAAAAATGATGCGTGGAAACTCCGCACGCTCAACTACAAAAACATGGTCGCTGGCAAAAACAATCTATAAAATACAAAACCCTGAACGGCAAACAATTCCGGATGAACAATTCCGGATTGGGACACACACTCCCCCTCTGATTTCTATCGGAAATCACTATCTATAATTTCAAAATGATATGATTCAAAAACAAATACTGAAGACAAAAATGACACTAAGTTCCAATAACAAATTGTGGAACACCCTTACATCTTCAAAAATGTTTTCTACACAAACTATCGAAATAAAATACAAGGTCTGGTAACAATTCACACCAATGTCAATAATACGTGTATGTTAGATTGTCAACTAATCATGATGCCCATAGGCTTAAGGTAAAGTTCATGCTTCAAGAACTGTGACCAATTCCGTTACAGGTCTCACATACAAAGAACGTTTTCCATTTTTCATTATAGTGACTTCCACCTTTCGAACAATGTTATCATGACTAGGAAAAGTCCTTTCAATTATTCCCGTTGGCCACTCGTTACGCGCACTTTCACTATCTTTGACCAGAACCAAGTCTCCGCGTTTGAGATTGGTGGTCTCGTTTTGCCATTTCCTACGAATTTGCAATCCGTGGAGATACTCTGATCGCCATCTACGCCAGAATTCCTCTGCTAAAGTCTGAACTTGCTTCCATGTAGATCGTAGCGCGTCCTTTGAACTGAAAGGCGGAAAGGGATTAATTTCGCTAGTGGACTTCATCGTTAGCAACATTGACGGAGTGAGTAACATAGGTGATTCTGGATCGTTAGATACACAAGTTAGAGGTCTATTATTCACGATCGCGCCACACTTCTGCTAGAAACGTTGTCAATACTTCATGCGTAAGGTCTTTTTGTCGATGTTGTAGCAACATGCACTCAGAATCCCCTTTGGCTATGCCAATGAGTCTCTCCCACGCACCTCCCATATGTGGAGAATGTGGTGGGTTAAAAATCCATTTTAGGCGATGTGTTGGAAAGAAAGTCTGTCATTGCTTCACTTTCTATGAAACTTGCATCAATGGAAAGATCCTCTATCGCACCCACAAAGTTTGTACCTTTCAGAACGAAATTGTAAAATAGGCCCACGTATAGCAATCAAGCGTCTGAGGGCGTTTATAAATGTGGAACTAGTAAGTTCTTCGATTACTTCGATATGGATTGCCCTAGTGACTAGGCATGTGAACAACAATGCCCATCGTTTTTGACTTGCGATACCTTCCTCTTGTCCGACGGAATTTGACTAAATAAGGACCGAAAGTGTCAACTCCCACATAGGAAAACGCAGGACTAGGTTTACACCTGTCCTCTGGCAGATCTGCCATATGCTGCCAACCGAACGGTCCACGTAGTTTGCGACACATAACACAACCACTAATCACTGAGCTCACCATCTTCTTACAGCTGACTATCCAAAATCCGCCCGACCTAACGGCACCCTCCGTGAAGTGACGGCCCTGGTAGATACTTTCTCATGGAAGTGACGCACAATCAAGTAAAACGTGGTGATTCTTGGGTAGAATAATAGGGTTTCTCAACTTAGCATCAATGACGTCATCATTAACTTTGTTCAGTCGACCTCCTACGTGCAGAACACCGCCTGCATCAATGATAGGGCTACGAATACTGCTAGATTTTGACAGATCCTTGTTGTCCCTAATACACTGAAACTCCGCTCACGCTGAATCCCTGCAATGAATGGCATGTTCACATTTTCTCCATAAATTTTGAATCATTATAGTGAGGTGTATCGGTTCCATCCTTTCTAGAAAATATTGCCCATCTTTTTATTCGAGCAACTACTCGCACGAGTCTGCTCCACTTAGAGATGTGAGAAAATCTCTCGGAAAACACTTCGGTTTGTTTCGGATAAGTTATGTGCAGTTTGATTTGACTGTCTTACGTGTAGCATCGATACACTTTGTCTTTGCACAACTCACTTCTGGTCTCTCAACATCCTGATCCGGATCCACTAGATCAAAACTCTGAATACACATAGGAGAAACTTCGTTTGTAGAATTTTGACCTCTCAGCCAACTTGTGAACTGAAGCTTCTCAGCTTCCACTGGTCTTTGTAGCAACGTCTGCTGGGTTGCACTCCGATTGAACAAAATTCCATTGAGATGGCTTACTAAATGATCGTATTCGGCCTACTCTGTTACCGACGTAAACAAAGAACCTTCTGTTTTCATTAGCGATATATCCAAGGACAACTTGACTGTCCGAAAAGAACTGGAATTCGTTTCTAGAAACATTGAGTTGGTCACTAATTGTCTCTGCAATTTCCGTAGCCAATACCGCCGCGCATAACTAGGTATGGTGTGTCCATTCGGTGGAGCCACTTTGGCCTTTCCTAGGAGAAATCTAGTACTTGTTGACTCGCCACTATCCAATTTCAAGTATGCGACTGCGGCAATGATAAGCATCAGAATACACAAGAATCCTACGACCAACAGCACCGCCAAATGATATGCTACCACACATCCTCGGAACACGTAACTGCTCCAGATGACTCAAAGAGTTTACCCAAGAAACCACTTCTCGATAGAGTGAATCTGGAAGGGGATCATCCCAGTCTGCATCAGAAGTTATTGCTCTCATTTCACGTAAGTTTACCTCTCACAAGAACTGGTTGTGCGAATCCAAGTGGATCGTACACACTGTTAATAATCGATAGAAGTCCACGTCTAGTGTAAGCTTTCTCAGCAGGGGTTACTTTGAAAGTGAACTCGTCCTGTCTCTGTGTCCCAAAGAAGTCCTAAGCTACGCTGCATACGGAAGACTCGCTATTCCAAGGTCAAGATCCTTTAAACTCTTTGCCAGATCTGACTGACAGAAAGAATCCAGTACTTTTCTACTGTTTGACGCAAATTTATGGAGCCGTATATTACCTCCTTCCTGTAGGGCCTGTTTAGTAGTACGTAGAAACTAAATCTATTGCCTGCTCATCAGTCTGTACAGAGAGTAAGCCGTCATCGACGTAAAAGTTGTTACGTATGATGTCTTGGATGTCCGCTTCTGAATTTCCGACGGCTTTCCGGAGTCCATAAGTTGCAACGGCAGGAGATGCACTGTTTCCAAATACATGAACAGTCATTTGAAAATCCACCAGAGGTAAGTTTATGTTGTTCTCCTGATGCCATAAAAATCTTAGGAACCTGCGATGGTCCTCCGGAACTTTGAAATTATAAAAAACATCTTTTTCAATGTCCATAGTGATTGCAACCCTTTCCCTACGGAACCTCAGCAAGACACCCATTAAAACTGTTACAACAAGTCTGGACCTTGTAGGAGCACAGAGTTCAAAGAAACGTCTCTGAACTTTGCCGAGGAGTCGAAAACGACAGCACACTGTCACGCTTCTTTAGGGTGGTATACGGCAAACATCGGCAGGTACCAGCGCTCCAGAGCTGGCAGCTTGGGTGCTACCTCTGCGTGTTTGTTTCGCCAATTCGTCCATGAACTCGACACTTGTCTCTGTTTTGCTGGATTGGCCTTTAGGTTGGTATCAAATGCGTTGGCTCGACGTAAAGCCATTAGTCGGTTGTCTGGTAGAGGTTGCCCTACTGTCTCGGAAAGGCAATGGTGCCTCCCATAGGCCGTCCGTTGTCCTGCGGAAGCCGGATTCCATTATGGTGAGAAACGTTTTATCTTCTATAGATAAACCAATTTTTTCGTCATCAGGCTGGCGTTTGAATATGCTGGAATAGCTTTCCTTCACTGAAAACTCGCTGTCGCAAGGCGATAAATGTGAAGCTCGTCCATCCGCGAGTATGAAATGTTTTCGAGACGCTAATAGTTTTCAGGTTGATGAACCTTCCCCAAGCAGACATCTCCTATTATAACCCAACCGAGGGGTAGCCTCTGACCGAAGGGTTGTCCATCTCCCCCTACCCTCTGTTCCAATACGTGATGCGCCGATATGAGATCACGGGCCAATAAGTATCTCAACGTTAACTCCTTCATGAAGCTCTGGGATATTTTCACTGATATCCCTCAAATGTGGGTGACTGCATGCTACAGCTTTAGAGGGTATTTTCATCCAGATTATTTGGTATTTCGTTACACTCAATGAGATTAGGTAGTTTCAAAGTACATGAGTCATCGAGTGACCGCACTGTGTATCCTGTTGCTATACGTCCAGATATGGTGGAACTTCCCTGCGCATGTGGAGAGTATGAACTCTGACTCTCGACTAAAAACCAGATTCTCCGAACATGTCAAAAAATGAAGAAGACGCCAACGATCGATTACTTTGATCATCAATTAGGCAATAAACTTTACGTTCACGAAATTGTTCTCCCTCCGGAAATACATTGACTAGCACAATTTTTGAACAAGACTTGCTAGTGCCTGACGGTACGCCACAAATGTCTGTGCATAATGTGGAAACCTTAGGTGGCTCCCCCTCTTGAACTCTCGCAGCTCCTTCATCTACATGAAGAACGGTTACATGTTCACTTGATTTGCACCTCTCACACTTAACAGTTGCGGTACAGTTTTTTTTTCGGTGACGTTTGCTACCACAGCATTTTAAACAATATCCCCTCTTGAATATAAAATCAATTCTCTCCTTATAGGGTTTTTTTGCGGAAATTTTTCACAATCTTTCAGAGTGTGATTTGAGTTGTCGCCGTGAATGGGACATCGTTCGCTACTGTTTGTATCCTGAGTAAGTGTTCGTCTTCACTCGTTGTAACAGATGTTCTGTGGACATTTTACCCTAGTTCCCTGTACGAAACCACTTGCACCCTGAAGTCGGTTCCTGCCTGCACAGGGATGCTGTAACAGGCCGACTAGGGGACACACGTAAGTTATCAAACATTAAACTTGGATCATTTCTAGTCGCGAAAGATCGCGCAGGAACTTGGTGAATACCGAAAACGGTACGTTCACTTTATTGTTTATCTTGTACTTGTCATACAGCGATGCCCATTTCTCCCGGAAACGTCTTGGTAATTTGAGAACGAATTCGTTTATTCCACGGGATGAATCGAAGTAGGCAAAGGCTGACCCAAATAAGTTGTCACCTTTGAGTGATTCTACTTCAGCTGTCGTATAGATCAAAATAACGTTTATGATATCTGTCAGATTCGGAAAGTTGTTAATGCGTAGTTTAATGGCTTGTTCTATCGCCTCTGCGCTACCATATTCCATATCCAAACGCTCCCATATCTCCCTAGAGCTTTCACTGGGTCACGTGCATTAGCAGACCGTATATTGTCACACTGTATTTTACATGTTGGGTTCCAGATGATTTAACAAGAGATCTAATTGTTCTAAAGTATTTGCACTGATGTCTATCATGACACTCCGAAAAGTGTTTTTCCAAGTGAGATACCGTGATGGCTCTCCACTGAATTTAGATAACCTTTGTGGAATTAGCTGATTCTTAACAACCGCTTTGGCAAGTTCTGCAGCATCGTTCTGTTTACTTTGGGGCAAAAAGGATGTAGCACACGGATTTAAAGAGTTATCTACCTTTGTAGGTGTCAGAGTGGTAGGTTTATTGACCATTAAAGACGGTAGTTGCACTTTCTGAATTACTTCGTTAGGTGGGGGTTCACTTATTTTCGCGTTCTCACTGACATATCGTTTGGTTTAAAAAATTGTCCTGTCGCGCGCGGTGACATGGCTCCGATGAGAATACGCTCTAGAGCTTTCACTACTACTGAAATCGATAACCTTTCTGACAGCATCAAGGCCATGTTCAGCTGCCTCCAGCTCTTTCCTAACCGTTAGCATAGTACGACTGGCTTTCAATGCAGCTTCCTGTTTTAGTAAATCTGCCTCCTCCTCTGCATACTTTAAACGAGTGCGCGCTTCTTCCACTTTAACTGTGTGCTCAATTAAAGCTGCGGTCAATTTTGAACTTCCTCGTGATCCACAAGAACCATTGGATTTATACAACATGCCTGTGTCCACACCAATTTTTGGTCGCATAGAGTTCAAATGATTAAAGAAATCAGTAACGGTTTTAAACGTACTAATTCTAGATTTTTCTTGCAACGAAACTTTTTCGTTATCACTTTCAAGAGTTCTGTACCCTTTCAATAATGAATCGTAGTCGTCTTGGGCAGTTTTTCTCATAAGTGTCAGCTAAGCCTTTAACTTTGTCATGAGCATCATCGATAGACAAGCTTATGCCCTGCTCCATACATGTTGATGTGAAAAATGTCAATTTCACGACTTATAGACTGGACTGTGTGACGAGACACTAATTCACCAAACTGTTCATTACCAGCCTTTGTCATGGTTCTAGTCTGACGTAGTTTCCATTTCACTTTTCCATCTGATCTGCCTGAATGTTAAGGATTTTTCACTGTGCCGCTTTAAAAGAAAACGAGATGAGTCGACTGGAACTCTATTCTTTATTCGGGTCTTGCCTCTATGTGAGGGTGAAAAACTACAAATAAAAATAAACAATCATAAGAATTTGCTCAGAAAATACAAGGATGTGATTATAACACAAACAACTGAGACCATATTGTAAACATGACAACATGACATAACAACATGACATGACAACATGATTACTATGACAATTAATGGTAATTAATATATTCATTATAACCCTGAAGGGGAATAACACACCATGAATCTAAAGTTCGCATGTACAGTGTATGTCGTACAACGATTACTGAAATCCAGAACTTACATTGGGCCCTAAATCCAACAGATATTAAAATATATCACAAAAATGTGGATATATACACATAAAGGATGAATGGTGAATTATAATTAAGTAAATACAAATTGTATATTTGTGTATAACGACTCTGATAAATGTCGGAATTAAAATTATAGTGTCCATAACATGAACATGCATACACTGACCACGTGGTTCTTAATCCTGAAGGGGTTTGCAGTGCCAAAAATGCAGGATAATGCTTCGTATGTTAATATCACTATGGAATGCACACAACAGAGTGATTTGTAATGATAATATAAAACTGTTTGTAGCAAAGTGCATGTACTTACTCCTTAGAGGGGCCTGAATCACAAAAAAATGATGCGTGGAAACTCCGCACGCTCAACTACAAAAACATGGTCGCTGGCAAAAACAATCTATAAAATACAAAACCCTGAACGGGCAAACAATTCCGGATGAACAATTCCGGATTGGGACAACACAAGTACTCTAGTCAGTGTAATTTTAATGTCATGCTTTATTGCCTTAAAACTAAACTTAAAACTAATGGGGTGTCCGAGAAGTGCAGTGGTTAGCGCCCTCGCTTCTCACCACTACGACTGTCGACCTGGGTTCGATCCTTGGATTAGACAGGGGAGTATTTGAGATGGTATGGTGGTCGCCAAGTCGGACACGTGGGTTTTCAGCTGGTATATCGGATTCCCCTCACAGCAAGGATCCCCACACACCAACATCAGGGCCAACGTGAGACATTAATATAAGTCGACATAACTTTTTTGTCAATCGCTGTAGGATAAATAAAGTTTAAATAAAACTAAGCACAGGTCAATATTTGTGTTCTTCATCTAAGCTAGTTCTGTCATCTTAGGTAGTTCTGTCATCTTAGGTAGTTCTGTCATCTAAGATAGTTCTGTCATCTAAGCTAGTTCTGTCATCTTAGGTAGTTCTGTCATCTAAGATAGTTCTGTCATCTTAGGTAGTTCTGTCATCTTAGGTAGTTCTGTCATCTAAGCTAGTTCTGTCATCTTGGTAGTTCTGTCATCTAAGCTAGTTCTGTCATCTAAGCTAGTTCTGTCATCTAAGATAGTTCTGTCATCTGAGGTAGTTCTGTCATCTAAGCTTGTTCTGTCATCTGAGGTAGTTCTGTCATCTTAGCTAGTTCTGTTATCTGAGGTAGTTCTGCCATCTAAGCTAATTCTATCATCCTAGGTAGGTCTGTCATCTAAGCTACTTCTTTCATCTTAGCTAGTTCTGTCATCTAAGATAGTTCTGTTATCTGAGGTAGTTCTGTCATCTTAGGTAGTTCTGTCATCTTAGGTAGTTCTGCCATCTAAGCTAATTCTATCATCCTAGGTAGGTCTGTCATCTAAGCTACTTCTTTCATCTTAGCAATTTCTGTCATCTAAGCTAGTTATGTCATCTTAGCTAGTTCTGTCATCTAAGCTAGTTCTGTCATCTTAGCTAGTTCTGTCATCTAAGCGTAGTTATGTCATCTTAGCTAGTTCTGTCATCTAAGCGTAGTTATGTCATCTTAGCTAGTTCTGTCATCTAAGCGTAGTTCTGTCATCTAAGCGTAGTTATGTCATCTTAGCTAGTTCTGTCATCTAAGCGTAGTTATGTCATCTTAGCTAGTTCTGTCATCTAAGCGTAGTTCTGTCATCTTAGCGTAGTTATGTCATCTTAGCTAGTTCTGTCATCTAAGCGTAGTTATGTCATCTAAGCTACTTCTTTCATCTTAGCTAGTTCTGTCATCTAAGTGTAGTTATGTCATCTTAGCTAGTTCTGTCATCTAAGCGTAGTTCTGTCATCTAAGCGTAGTTATGTCATCTTAGGTAGTTCTGTCATCTAAGCTTGTTCTGTCATCATAGGTAGTTCTGTCACCCTCACTGCTCAATGACTGTAAGTACCAAGCATAGGCCAAAATTTGAAGCCCTTCACCAGCATCTGGTGACATCTCCATATGAGTGAAAGATTCTTGAGTGGGACGTTAAACAAACAAACATACAGTTATAGGCGGAATGTAAAACATGTGAAATGGAACAAACTAATGTTACCTTTATACTTGTTTCGATCAACTGTCGTCATATTACATTTGTTTTACCGGATCAATTTTGTTTTCTACCAGCGACAGTAATTTAATTTACATCACCAGTTAAAAGTTTGAACTTAAATTATTCTTATCTGATAAGTTTGTTAAGTACAATACATACATTTGTGTATTTACAAAACAACAGATGAGGTAATTTCGACTCCGATTTACATCCAAATCATTTTCTATCAATTCATAAGCCGCTAGCCATGTACATTGTATCTGGAATATGTTTCGTTTGACCGTTTGTTTTTTCTCAAACATACAAACGGATCACACCTCAGGTAATAGGAAATTGTCATCTTGTTAATACAGGTATTATCAAGTATTGTTTTACCTGTAGAGTTTATGTCACGTGATTGGACGTGTACTAGATGACATAGATCTACAAAAATCTTCAGCAGGTAAGACGATGATTAATATGGCGATAACAATGACAACGACGATGACAAAGTTGAAAATGACTGTGAAATATGAGTGGCGATGATAAGAGTTAAGGTAACCTTAAGCTTTTTTTTTTTTGTCGGCAGTTTTCACCAAAAATAAATATAAGTAAGCTTATATTCTATTCAGATTTCAGGATGTGACCATAGATTTGTACGGTTTCCCATACTATCAATACACAGAAATCTTTAGTGAAAGGGATATTAATTGTTTTTTTTTTTTAATTTCCCTTTTTACTGTTTGGATTGATATACAATAACAAAAACAAATATACAGGGCCTACACAGGTATAAACATTCTTAAATTCCTATATATTTTATGAAAATAGTTTGAGAAACCCAGTTTGACAGTTACTCACTCGCAATCGATTGATTCAACGATACTATTTGTATATATACCAATCTGGACCTGGCCTTTGTCATAAAATATATAGGAATACATGTATGATAGTTTTATGCCAGTGTATGGCTTTTATTAGTTTTTGTTCATCAAAAAAAAAAACCCAAGTTGTAAAAGAAGTAAAAATAGATTTTTCGTGGTAAACACGGCTAATGAGTATGCCCCTTTAACCGTTGCTTTTTTTTTCGCAATCGATCTCTGGTCCCAGGTCGGTCACTGGTCTTCCAGACGAGACTTAACCTGAGGTCCCGTTTCCAGGTAGGTGTGACACGTAAAAGGAGCCCCACCGTACAGTAGCAACGTCACGGAGCGTGTATACAATTTTATCTTTGATAGGATGAGGTTTCAAAAATGTCTTGGAATTGGTATGAAAGCATTAATATAATCTGGAATTTTGCAGAAAGTATCCCTGATTAAATGGACTGGCAAAGGTCAAAATAAATGTATTATAACGACTTTTTAAATACTTACGGTGTGAAATGGGTGAAATTTGGTCACAATATTTTATAAGAGTTACTCCCCTTCGTATTTGGACAGCAGCGAGGATCTAAATGATTGGCACAGGTCGACTGCATGGGCTAAACTTATTTTTCTATCAAGAAAAAATACAAAACGACAGAAAAAACGCAATAAATTTTTATGAGAACAAATGCAATTTTATACACAGTAAAGTCTAATGCGTTAACAACAACAACAACACCACAAAAACAAACAACCCCCCCCCAAAAAAAACCAAACAAAAAAACAAAAACATTCCCCCCAAAAAACCCCAAAAAGAGCCACCCCCCAAAAAAAAAGAAAAAAAAAAAGAAAAAAAAAAACCATTTCGAAATGTATAATACCATATCTTCAGCACATACTAATAAATAACCTATGAAAAGTCAGTTTTCACAATGATGAAAATAAATGTTCAAGTTTGTTTAAATGTTCATATTATGGCTATGTTTCATTTTTCCCTAGACGTTTTTCTTTTAATTATCTAAAACCTATCTATCAGGTACGGAAGTGTGGAAGGGAAAAGTAAAAAGAGAATTATCTCGTGCGCACGACTTGATGTTTTTTCCCTCAAAAATTATGTCGTGCGCACGACTTAATTTTTTCTCTCATTGTTTATTATGTCGTACGCACGACTTAATTAGCCAATAGCAAACATCTCCCAGAGATTTTTGGTGTTTAATAAAGGTTATTGATACCCTTCACGGTTTAAAAAATGTCCATCGCCTAACCAGGGGCGGGGTGGGGGACTAGGTAATTCCTATGGGAACTCTTGCTACATCAGAGATCATGCAGAATAAATACCTGATTTAGCAAGAGTTCCAATAGGAATTAGGGATAAAAAAATAATCTCGCAATTAGACATAAACTTTAAATTAAAAAAAAAAACACTCATGAAATATATTTCACCGTAGAAATTTTTAATATAGCATGCAATTATTGCCTAGAACTAATAAAATATGTTTGAAATAAAATCCGGGCTCAAAGTCACCAAATTTACTCAATACTAAAGCTCAACTTTTATTTCATTTTTTTGACTATAAAATTGTTTATAAAACTTGGATTTTAGTGATTAGGAAACATATTATGATTTTTAATCATTCACATATATATTTTTGCATCACACTTATGATTTTCTTAAAAAAAAACGAATAAATACGTTGAGTACGGTACTCAAGATTTGAGTACGTACTCAAACATTTTATATTTATATTTCTGAAGTTTTCTTCAAATGAGCAATAATTTTTATCATTATTTACAATTGTATGCCATCAATATACAAATATGTCCAATCACAGAATGATATTTGCGTGTTTTTACATTAAAATCGTGAAAAGTTAGTTGAGCTTGAGTACTGGGTAAATTTGGTGACTTTGGGCCCCGGTGTTAACTTTCATTGTTCATATTTGATTTTTTTTTTCACAAAGTCGGACATGACACTCATTTTGGCTATTGCCAAATGTGTTTAAAAGAACAACAAAATTTGTTTTTTTAACTTTTCAAGATCGTAATGATATCTTTGACACATACCAATAAATGAAGAATGAAATGATTGTTCGCACTATAATGAGAATAAGTGATCATGTTTAACTGCTAATTTCCGGGCCTTGTTCCAAAATTTTCCACTTTTGTTTTCTGTTTCATGTATGATCCCCCAAACGAATATAGCAACGGACTCTAAACAGAGAAAAATCTTGAAATGGTCTTAAATCTTTCAAACGTTCGTTGAGCTTGAGTATTGGTTAAATTTGGTGACTGCAGGGCCCGAAGTCACTCAAGCTCAACTAACTTTTCATGATTTTAAGGTAAAATACGCAAAATTTTTTCTGTAACTGGACATGTTTGTATATTGACGGCATATAATTGTAAATAATGGTCAAAATCATTGCTCATTTGAAGAAAACTTCTGAAATATTACAATATCAGGAAAACCATAAGTAAGACGCAAAAAATTATATGTAAACAAATGTTTGTATAGTCAAAATAATGAAATAAAAGTTTAGCTTGAGTATTGAGTACATTTGGTGACTTCGGGCACAGGCCTCGGCTACGTAGGAGATGATACGTCTTACGTAGGAAATAATAGTCTTACATGGGAGATAATAAGTCTTACGTAGGAGATGATAAGTCTTACATGGGAGATATTAAGTCTTATGTAGGAGATATTAAGTCTTACGTAGGAGATGATAAGTCTTATGTAGGAGATGATAAGTCTTACATAGGAGATGATAAGTCTTATGTAGGAGATAATAGTCTTACATAGGAGATAATAAGTCTTACATACGAGATATTAAGTCTTACATAAGAGATTTACTAAGTCTTACATAAGAGATAATAAATCTTACATAGGAGATGATAAGTCTTACGTAGAGATAATGTCTTACATAGGAGATGATAAGTCTTACGTAGGAGATAATGTCTTACATAGGAGATGATAAGTCTTACGTAGGAGATGATAAGTCTTACATAGGAGATGATAAGTCTTACGTAGAGATAATGTCTTACATAGGAGATGATAAGTCTTACGTAGGAGATGATAAGTCTTACATAGGAGATGATAAGTCTTACGTAGAGATAATGTCTAACATAGGAGATGATAAGTCTTACGTAGGAGATGATAAATCTTACATAGGAGATGATAAGTCTTACGTAGAGATAATGTCTTACATAGGAGATGATAAGTCTTACGTAGGAGATGATAAGTCTTACATAGGAGATGATAAATCTTACGTAGAGATAATGTCTTACATAGGAGATGATAAATCTTACGTAGAGGTAATGTCTTACATAGGAGATGATAAGTCTTACGTAGGAGATAATGTCTTACATAGGAGATGATAAGTCTTATGTAGAGATAATATCGTTCATAGGAGATGATAAATCTTACGTAGAGATAATGTCTTACATAGGAGATGATAAATCTTACGTAGAGATAATGTCTAACAAAGGAGATGATAAGTCTTACGTAGAGATAATATCTTACATAGGAGATGACAAATCTTACGTAGGAGATAATGTTCTACATAGGAGATGATAAGTCTTACGTAGAGATAATGTCTTACATAGGAGATGATAAGTCTTACGTAGAGATAATGTCTTACATAGGAGATGATAAATATTACTTAGAGATAATGTCTTACATAGGAGATGATAAATCTTACGTAGAGATAATAAGACTTCTGTAGGAGATAATGCCTTACATAGGAGATGATAAGTCTTACGTAGAGATAATGTCTTACATAGGAGATGATAAATATTACTAAGAGATAATGTCTTACATAGGAGATGATAAATCTTACGTAGAGATAATAAGACTTCTGTAGGAGATAATGCCTTACATAGGAGATGATAAGTCTTACGTAGAGATAATGTCTTACATAGGAGATGATAAATATTACGTAGAGATAATGTCTTACATAGGAGATGATAAATCTTACGTAGAGATAATAAGACTTCTGTAGGAGATAATGCCTTACATAGGAGATGATAAGTCTTACGTAGAGATAATGTCTTACATAGGAGATGATAAATATTACGTAGAGATAATGTCTTACATAGGAGATGATAAATCTTACGTAGAGATAATAAGACTTCTGTAGGAGATAATGCCTTACATAGGATATTTTTTTTCTGTGGTGATACCAATACGATGTCATAGACTTACAACTAATTCCACACAAAATATTCCTCATTCCTCCGAGGCCTGATCATTTTATCGATTGTCCTTATCTAAGTGTTTGTTGGTCTTAATTCGAAGCTGTGACGTGATAACAAAGTAAATAAAATGTCAAAATATTTGCTAAAAAAAGAAGAAAAACTTGTAAAATGTTGACATTAGCCTCATGTAGGAACAATCTGTCTTCAAATTAGGCCATTAAAACCGACTTTACGGTTGTCGTAATGGGGCATTAGCTGTACGTGTGGTTTTTTATCCTTTTTAGCTCGCCTTTTTCTGTGTTAAGGTTTTTGTTTAAGTCCATTGTGGGCTAGGTATTGCAGCTACATCCACGAAACTTCACATACACATTGTGTAGGGTCATTACACAACAATGTAGGGGGATGCTGGTTGCTATGTCCTAATTTTCACCCAAATGTTTAGCTCACCTGGACTTAGTAATTTACTATATAAATAGTAATGCGTAAAGCTTTTTGTTTAAGTCCATTGTGGGCAAAGTACTAGCTTTAGCAAAGAAACCTAACATGCTCATTGTCTTGGGTCATTACTCAATGATGCAGAGGGGAAGCTGGTTGCGCTGAGCTCAATTTTGATCCAAATTTTAACACGCAAAAAAACATGCGAGCTATAAGGTCTGCCTTCGCGACCAACTTTTTTACTACATAGATTTATGCACAATAACAAAAAAGAAATATACACAGCCATTAACATTCTTAAATTCCTCTATATTTTATGAATTTCTTTTTTTTAGAAACCCAAGTTTGGCACTTTTTGAATTACAATAGATTAACTTAGTCTTAATATTTGTATATGAATACCACACTGGTTCTGACTTTATTTTCCCAAAATATATAGGAATACAAGATTTTTTTTATGCCTGTGTATAGCTTTTATTTGTTATTGTACATCTTGTACATGTATGGTATAAGGTGAAAAAAATGGTGGTAAACAGAGCTTATGCCCCTGTAATGTATATACAAGTGTAAACAAAGAGAGAGAGAGAGAGAGAGAGAGAGAGAGAGAGAGAGAGAGAGAGAGAGAGAGAGAGAGAGAGAGAGAGAGAGAGAGAGAGAGATATTTTAAAACTTTACCTAATTTTTCTGATTTACTCATATTCCCCTTACCTTTGGGAAGCTGATTCCCGATCGACTGTAAACAATGGTGTTTTACGCCACATGGGAAACATGTATATAGGGGCCACCCAAGGGACCAGAAAATATTGACCTTTATGTGCAGGTGACCCTTATACACAGGTTCAATGTAGTTGAAATATGCAGTCAAAAACTTGAATAATGTTTTGTATGGTTACCTGGGAGATGAATTAGTATAAGCACTAAGCTTGTTTTCAAATCATAATTTACTCTGTATTGTTTTGTCATATGTGTTTGTGATTCAAATAAAATGAATATTACACTAAGGACTTGAACAAAAACTGGCCTTTATAAACAGGTTATCCTTATACAGAGGTGGCCGCTATAGCAGGTTTTACTGTATTTTGCATGTATATGTGGTGGCGATCAATTTGTAAACGTGAATATTTATCAATACAATAGAAAGCTATACTAAACTACAGTGAACCATACTACAATAATAGTAAACCATATCAAACTATAGTCAACCATACTATACTAGAGTCAACCATACCATACTAAAGTAAACCACACTATACTGTTATCAACCATACTATACTAGAGTCAACCATACTATACTAGAGTAAACCACACTATACTGTTATCAACCATACTATACTAGAGTCAACCATACTATACTAAAGTAAACCACACTATACTGTTATCAACCATACTGTCAACCATACTATACTAGAGTAAACCACACTAATACTAGTTATCAACCATACTAATACTACTATACTGTTATCAACCATACTGTACTATAGTCAACCATAGTTATAGTCAACCATACCATACTACAGTCAGTTTTATACTAAACTTCATTCAACAATTCTACACTATAGTCTATCATACTAAACTAAATTCATTCATACTAAATTATAGTCAATCATACTAAACCAAAGTGAACCATACTATACTATAGTAACTGTAGAAAATTAATATACAGTTAGTATAAAAAACTATAGTGTACAATTTTACATTTTTGATAGGCATATTCATTGGTTCATAGGTCAAGGGTCATCTGCTTTTGGATGAAGTAAAATGCCAGTTTCCTGAAAAACCATCAACATTTTATATAGAAATATAACTTTGAAAGTTGTTGAGTTACTCGGAGAATATAATTATGTTTTTAAATTTCAATGTCATTTTTCAAGGGTTAAATGTGATTTGTACTTGAGGGATAACTGGAAACTTAATGTCGCTTTCCTTTGAAACTGTGAATTTCTTTTGTTTACTCATCAATTGGAAATTTGTTGGGTCTGATAAGTTCATAGGTCAAAGGTCATTCGTCCTTGGAATAACTGAAATTATGTATACATGTAGATCCATCTTCCCGAGTCAAAGTTTTCTGATACACTTCACTACTCATACACCTTCATGACCTTGACATATTTGGTCTGTAAGGCTGTATATTGTGACTTCGCGATGTCGATTTCCATTGTTAGCCACTACCGTTGAATGAGTCAATCAGAACGCGTTTAACAATCGAACACATGATACAGGGGAAAGCACGTAAACAAAGAATAATGGCGACGTGCAGGCTATGCCACGAGTCATTTCATTGGCTTAAGTCAGGGGGCAGTGTCGCGTGATCAATATAAGTGAAATTGTAGATCAGCGCTAGATGTCGCCACCAGTGACCACCAAATATGAAATGTAATCTGATCAGAAAACATTGACCCGTGAAGGTGACAGTTTACAAACGAAGATAAAACACCTTTTATCCAATGTTGTTTAACTTCCGGCTAAGAACAGAACCTATTTTCTTAAATTTGAAACTGAATGATATATTATACCACGTTCAACAATATTTCAGTTATAATTATCATGGTGGCGGACAGTTTGTAATGGTGGAGAAGAAAATTCGGTTACAATGTACCCGGGAAGATACATCGGCGTTCCACAAGTAAACTGGCAAACTTTCTCACAAAAATCAGCTGAGGTTCCAGCAGGGACCGATCCTCCGCTGACCAGAAGTTAGAGAGTCCGTGGTTCAAAGTGTGATGTTCTTACCACACGGCCACCCTCCCCCTTATTTTTTCTTAAACGGAATGATCACCAGAATGATGATGTAGGCGAAGTACCAAATCTGTAGACACATGCTCAGGACGCCGTCAACTAGTTTCAAGGTTTGGTTCGGATTTTCCCGTACTCGAAGTAATTTCCGTTGGTGCATGTTTTTTTTTTCTAGTACATAAACACTTTAGAATTTTGTTCTTATATTTAGTATGATATCGTAATGCAAAGATCCACTATTCAATGACTTTACAATTTCCAACTTCATGAACTTTTTGACCCCTTTTCTTTATATATCACTCTGGGAATATCGCTGATAACAAAACCGAGATTGTCACGGCTGTACCGTTAATGCAAAAAAAAAAAAAAAAAAAAAAAAAAAAAAAAAAAAAGACAAAACAAAATAAATACAAAAAAAATAAAACAGAACAAAACAAAAATAGAACAATAAATAGAAATCATCAAATTGTGTTTGCCGACTAACAAAATGTACAAAATGGGGGTGACATAAAAGAAAAATATATTATTGTACATTTGTATATTGCTCTTATTTCAGATGAAGCTTCAAAATTGAATTTGTTATCTGGATAGCTGGTAAAGGGGGCGGAATACGAATTAGTAACTTGTAAAATGATCTCTACCTGTCGCTCACCTGACAATTACACCTGAAGCGAATGGTTTAACAACGATTTCTAGTCGTTTAATCAATCTGCCGTGATATCTGTTGCTTACATCTATTTTACAAAAATGGCACGGGTCCATCATCTTCTTGCACTAAGCACGTGGATCTATGTTTTATGTAGGAGATCCGGAATTGTTGATGCCAGCGCAGGTAAAATTATTACATAATAATTTTTATTTCTCAAAATACTTACATTTTTATGAATAATTGTGCAGACAAGTTAAGTTATAAGTACGTGAGAGGTGTTAGAAAGATGAACATACAAATATTTACTGAGTTGACTTGATTTGTTAAAGAATGCCCTCAGGTGAGTCGCAGCCAGCGTGCGCCTCTATGTTAAACCTTTAATTTTTTCTACAAAGAGTTCGAAAATTAAAAACAAATAATCAAAATTATCGTGTCTCGATAGCTCGGCGAAGATGTTTTTGACTTGCTCCCCTCTAACTTAATTTCTTGCATGGGATTCAAAGTTAAGTAGAATTTTAGGATTAAAAAGCTATGGATATTCTCAGTGATCAAACGAATTCAAATTAATTTCCAGTTAAAGGGATGGAGGCATTGAGATATTTGATTTTTTTTTATGAGAAATTACTTCATGTGTCGCAAAACCAGTTAACGTATAAAGAAGATAAGCCTACGTTAATTATAAATGATTTTAAATATGTTTACTAATCAAACTCTCTCTCTCTCTCTCTCTCTCTCTCTCTCTCTCTCTCTCTCTCTCTCTCTCTCTCTCTCTCTCTCTCGTGGCAGTACTAGATTCACGTCATTTTGAGTGACTATATAGATAATCTACCGCACAACTGGGCCAAAGGCTCTTTTTTAGGCGTCGACGAGGAGCCGATTATAAATACATGCATATAGATCTGAACCCGTATCTTCCATTAGTAGCCGAACTGTTAATATTCGACTGCATAAGAGAGGTCGGGATCTTTCAGTTTCGGCATGGATGGTGTAGGTTCACAATGTTTCCAGATATTTGATGGATAATTTACTTTGGTTTGTTCTACTACTAGACCGATTACCATGAGTTAAGTCCCTGTTATAGATTCTAGTTTAAATGCTGTGATCCCCCCAACCCCACCCCACCGACACTGGCCCGAGTCGAATCCTATGTGACTGATAATGGATTTAAAGCCATAAAGTATCTTTCAAGCTCTCAATGGCTTTGTTCAATCGGGTTCGACCTACTGCCAACATTTTACATACCACCTCTCAATTCCCCATAAAGAAGAAAATCGGGAAAACCGTATATGATACAAGAAAAAACGAGGATATAATACGTATTCGAAACGATGATTCTTCCTGAAAATATCTCAGGTATCAACGGGGTTTAATTTTACTGATAATGAACACCAATACTTATTGATATAAATGTCTTTCTACAACTTTATATTTTTATGAAAAGTATGACAGTAAAAAATTATGTTGTTTCATAAGAATAAAAAGTTACAGAAAGACTTTAAAAGGAACATTAGCTGTGGGTTTTTTCAGACATTTTCCTCCTGTTTTACTACTTAGATTAATATACAATAACAAAAAAGGGATATACAGGCATAAAATATCTTAAATTCCTATGTATTTCGTGAAATTGCTCGTGAAACCTAGGTTTGACACTTTTTCACTTGCAATTGATTAATTCATCTTACAATTTGTATATGAATACAAGGCTGGACCTGACCTTATTTTCACAAAATAAATCGGAATATAAGATTTTTATGCCTAAGTATACCTTTTTTTTCTTCATCAAGTACAAATAGTGAAAGTAGAAAAATTGAAATATTTTTTGTTTTTTGGTAAATACAGCTAATGCCCCTTTAAAAATAGACCTTCGTTATAGCGACCACCTGATATAGTGACTTAAAGTTGCCTTGTAGTCTCTTTAAAAAGATTTTCGATTATTTCAATATCTACCTTTCTAAGCCAGGCTTCTTTACTAGAGGATTCGTCCCCTGGGCCCAAAGTTACCAAATCTACACAATACTCAAACTCAACTTTAATTTCATAATTTTGACTATATATTCGTTTGCAAAACTTCTGGATTTGAGTAAATAGGAAACATATTTATCTTTTTATCACTAAGATACAAATGTTTGCATCACATTTATGATTTTCCTGTAAAAAAAAAAGAATAAATGCTTTGAGTACGGTACTCATATTTCGAGTATGTTTTCTCATCACGTGGTCATGAAACCAATAGAACGAATATAAAAACCAAATTACTCAGAATAGGAATACTTTTCACAAAAATATAGTCCCTATATTTATAGCGATTTAAAAAAAACGTGTTTTCTAATCAAATAGTATTTTATTTTATATGTCAGCACTAAAGTATACGAAAAAGACCAATACATTACAAAGAGAAAAAAACTGAATTACATTCATACTTTTTTTTAAGAATGGAATAACTCGAGATATGACTTTTGTCGAGATTGCAATGAATCACAACTCTGTTTTTTTTTTGTTTTTTTTTTTTTTGGTAAAAGTCTGTTTTTAAAATCGGGGCAGAAAGTTGGGCCTATATGTGCACTAATTACAGGAAAACATTAACTGTCTGGATTATTGATCGATATTTTTTTTTCCACGAAATTAAATGTTATCACGTGCAAACAGATATTTTGTTTTTGTATGTCCGTCTGTCTGTGTGTACAATTATCTCTCGCTTAAGACTTTATCTTTCTTTACTTTAACATTCATGTTTTGAGTAAGTATAATGTTTTTATAAATGATTTTGTTTAGAAATAAAATCGATAACCACGTGACCCGAAGAATGTCCTTGAGATTTTATATAGGTCATCGAATGTGTAGCATGTGTTGTACTGTTCGAGGTGTGTGTATTACCGATTGTCATTTTGTTTCTCATGACCTGGACCCTCAAAAGCTTCTTACAAAGTCAATTAGTAATAACCTTGATTTTTTACCATAAAAAGTTAAAAAGTGCAATCATGATGAACTTACATGTAATTCAGTTTGGACTTTGTCTGCTGGTTCGAGTCCCTCTGGTATCTAAGCCGATTTTGTGGGACACTTTGCCAGTTTACTTGTGGAAGGCATTTGCCACACGACCATGTCAGGCGAAGAAGAAATGTTGTGTATTTTGACTTGTGCTATGGACAATACCAGTGCATAGCACGTCCACCTTATAGCAGTGCAATGACTGTTCTATTATTCTATAGCGTAGCACGCTCACCGTATATCAGAGCAGTGAATGTTTTATAGATTAGCACGCCCACAATATACCAGTGCAGTGAATGTTCTAAAGCTTAGAACGCCCACCATATACCAGTGCAATGAATATTCTATAGCTAATAGCACGCCAAACATATACCAGTGCAGTGAATGTTCTATAGCGTAGCACGCCCACCGTATAACAGTGCATTGAAGAATCTATTGTTCTGCATGCCCATTATATATACCAGTGCAGTGGAAGATCTATAGTTTAGCAGGCTCACCGTATATATACCAGTGCAGTGGAGGATCTATAACTTAACAGGCTCATCGTATATCAGTGCAGTGGAGGATCTATATAAAATCATACCTACTGAATACCAGTGCATGACTGGATGATCTATAGCACAACACTCCCATTATATACCAATAAAGTAAAGTTTCTACTAGTAACCTACTGGTAGGTTTCTGTCTGCTCTTACCCGACAGACTTTCAGGTCCAGTGAAGAGTGTTACGAGATTGTGCAATTCCTTTAAAGTCCCTGGTATGACAGGGATTCCAACCTGAGACTATCTACCTGCCATTGACACACTCAGAGCGGTAATAGGTGACACTTGAGCAGTGTTTTTGGTTAACATAATGGACATGCTCCCATGTATACTCTATTTGTATGTGTGTAGGTGTGTGTGTGTGTGTGTGTGTGAGAGAGAGAGAGAGAGAGAGAGCACTTTCATCAAGAAGCAACGAAACTGCTGACTCGACGAAGTTAGTTATAAGTAGGTCGTATTTTATTTTTTTTTTATCTCATTGTTTGTTTAGATAGCCATTATAGTAAACGCATACATACACTTGATTCTGCGGCACACTTTTTTGTCTAATACATCTCATTCTTTAGTCGCTGAGATTTCAAATTTTGAATGAAATCTTGAATGCCACTTAAGAAATTTATAAAAGTGATTCAGTAAATCAGCAGGGAGGGTTGAAATCTGGATTCCCGACGATAATTTCTTATATTTATGTGACATCTAGATTTTCGATGATTACTTTTTTTATATTTATGTGACATAGAATTTGAAAATAAATGGAAACGTAACGGGACGAAATCTTATTTTTGCAATTTTTCACGTATATTGATCTGCCACCCGCTAAACATGTAATGCAAAAAAATTAAATCTATATTTTGGATAAATGCCAAGTCAGTGAGAGTTCCTGTATGTGCCACGCCTACTCTTACACGTGACGTTGGTTTTGCTGGTAATCACTTTCCAATGGAACAGTCACTACTTGTCTTAGAGATATGACGTGGCTTGACCAATTCTTGACCATCAGAATAGTGAGACGACCACTTTATTGACATTCATTGCTTGAAATGGTATAATTTTCGAATACACTATACAGTCCCCGTTCGCCCCCGTTTTATTTTCGCGCCTTTCGCCCTCATAGTCAGTGGGCGAATTCAAAGCTGGGCGAATTTAAAGGGACATTAGCTGTGTTTTTTTTTTTTTTTTTAAATCCCTCCTTTTTACTACTTAGATTGATATACAATAACAAAAATCTTTAATTTCCTATGTATTTCGTGAAAATTTCTTGTGAAACCTAAGTTTGACACTTTTTCATCTGCAATAGATTAACTCACCTTACTATTTGTACAAGAATATCAGACTGGACCTGACCTTATTTCCACAAAATATATCAGAATATAAGATTTTGTATGCCTAAGTATAGACCCATAAAGTACAAATAGTAAAAGTAGAAAAAATCGAAATATTTTTTTTTGTAAACCATAGCTTTAAATGGTAAGTTTATATGTTTTAATAGTTGCAGAGGGATTCTTTTATATACCTCATTTTAAAAAACACTCATTTTTTTTTAACTTAAATGTAATCATGCAGAAAGGATACATGCACATGTATTACTTGTTAAGTTTTATTAGACTTTAATTAATTTTAAAATAAAACTTTGCAATAAAATAAAAATCATTATTTTATAAACTGCAATTGCTAGGAGCCTGGGCGAATTTAAAAGGGGCGAGACAGTTGGCAAATGAAGTAGGACGAAAATAATCCTGTATACATACAGTATTCAAATGAAATTGTATATGCCTTCGAACTGGTGATTTTTGAGTTCATATATTTTCGAATTACTCTTGCATTTCATATATATATATATATATATATATATATATATATATATATATATATATATATATATATATATATATATATATATATATATATATATATATATATATTTCCAGCGAAGTAGATACTGTACAATTATGGACTTCTGAGTGGGTGAATATGGTGTAATGTTGACCTGAAATCCAATATTGATGGATTTCAGTATATTACACCATATTCATCCACTCAAAAGTCCATAACTGTTTTATTATATAAATATTTAGATACATGTATATACTAATCTTACAATGTAAGTAACAATTAATTAGAGTAATTCCAATAGTGTAAAAGAGAATTTCCATATTCTATTTTTAGAAATGACATTTACTGGTTTTCAATAGAATATGTAGATATATTTTGAAGGGTTAAATACCGGCTTATCCAATCAAACAACTTTTATTATTGGTTTAAATAATGAATTGCATTAATAACTAAAATGTATCAAGTAACCTGCCCCGTGACCTTAATTATATATTTTCAGCTATTATTCAAAAGCGTATTACGCTATACTCGAAACTTAATTTTTTAGTACTTTGGTGGTGGTCAATTTTCAGTGGTGGGGGATAGAATCCGGTTTACCGGAATGTACCCGGGAAGAGACCACCGGCCTTCCGCAAGTTAACCAGCGAACTTACTAACAAAATTGACTGAGGTTCCAGTGGGACTATTTTTGTTAAAATCGCGTATGTATGCGCCTTTTAACACCACTGAATCTGCTGGTATTTGAAAAAACCGGATTAAATTTTGTAATTAGTGTCCGAATCCGGACTAGATGGTACTGATCGATATACTACTTTTATATCTATTGGCCGTACCACCCCACATTTTCCCTCAGATTGTCCGCCATTGCATACCGAGAATCCTTCTAGTTGTCTTTTGGTGATGTAAAGTCGCAAAGCGTCGGAGCTTGGGCATTTTGATGGTTGCATCTGTTTATACACAAACAATATTTGTTTGGGGATTAGACGATGGACAAGCAAATAAACTCATAAATAACATGCAAAAAAAGTCGTCCTATAACTCTTTCATACCCAAATACACATTCATAATTTATTTATTTACATTGAATGCCGATGCCTCTAGATCAGTCAAACCCATTGTAACAACAGAACGGTAACACACCGGCTCGTCAACAGAGAGGCCACGGGAGTTCTTACGATGTCAAAGTGACTATTGTTAAGTTATTGAAAAGAAAATTATGTTAGAAATTGGCCCGTCTGGTTTTGGGTGCTTAAATATTCTGTTTATATTATAAATCGAAATAATTTCATGACGGCGCAGGTGAAATCGAGCGCTATATGTAATTTACATTTAAAATATTTTACTTTTTCGTAGTTTGTGCATTCCAGTTTGCGTAATAGTGCAGAGTACAAAATGCACGTTCAAACAATACCGAGTTATTTATCAAGAGCTTGCATGTCACATTACGTTCGCGCGCGCGAGAGAGAGAGAGTCTGAATGAAAATAATTGATTTGAGATTACATTAATGGAATACATTATTCATTTGTTTTATGACCGGACTGACAGTTGTTCAACCAATGACGTTCTTAAATTAACAACATTTTGTAAAATTTTTGTACATTGTAGTAATAACCCCCGCCCCCTCTCTCTCTTCTAAGCGGCACGTCAGAAAATTGCAATAACTGATACATTGACAGTTGTACCGAGTAATATGTAAAAACCCGAGATACTTTCTGAAAATGATTTTATTAACAATTGATTGAGGAATTTGAACCATCCAGATACTCCTACGATAAAAAAAAATCACATATACATGAATGTCTACAAATCTAGATAGTAATTTTTATTAACACGTCTTTGGTAAGAAACTTTATTATTCCATATTAAACATATTAAATGATTCAAGATTGGACCAACTCTTGTCCTAATTTTGCGACATTTGTCTTGTTGTAAATTTTCAATTTACTAGGTGAGTGTAAATTAAAAATTTACAACATGACGCAGTGTCCGGAGTGGTCATTCAGCTGGTTCTAGCCCAAGTAACCCGGCAATATTTCACACATCAATATTAATAAATGGGACCATGAAAATATTAATCTCGGTTCCTCGGTTACTTTAAGTGGATAGATCAACTACATTTCATATTAGGGAGGTGTGAGGCTTGTTTCAAAGGACAAGTAATTTAGATTTGACCGCCAAATCCTGAATACCTTTTATCATTCGAAAGTTCATTTTTGCGCTCACTAATGAAAATCGAATCAAATGCTTGTCACGAGGGTGGAGATTTCCGTTTCCGCTCAACACACCCATGATCGATTATGTTCGTCCCATATTTTAAATACATTTAGGTACATACGTAAGTAAAGTCTGACATAGCTATCGGTACTGTATTCCAGAAGTCACAGAAACTCTGCCTCATACGAAATGAACGTCTCGGGTCTTTTGGATAAGACTTCAAAAACCGATCTCTCACCGCCCCCGTTTTCTGGTGTGTCGCGTAGAGGATCTAATGCAATCCGCTATGGTGTTACATGCGGGTGACCTCTTGGTGATGTGTTATGATCAATCAATAAAAACGCGACTTACAAAAACCAATGGCACAGAGATGTTATCCATTTTATATATATATATATATATATATATATATATATATATATAGATATATATATATATATATATATATATATATATATATAGATAGATAGATAGATAGATAGATAGATAGATATAAATGAAACCATCAGTCCGCAAAACCCCATCAGAATATGTTTTGTGATTCGAACCCATTTAGGGTTAGGGATTTAATTCTGTACTGCCGTATTTGTGTGCTTAGAGTTGTTTATAATGTTAAAAATGTTTACATCTCTTTGCTATATGATTGCTTACAATATTCTGTAAGTCGCTTCTTCATTGGCCGAAAATGACACACCTACGAGGTCATTTGCACGGGATCCCATAGCGGATTCCGTTAGATCCTACACGCGACATATCGGAAAACGGGATCAGTTAGAGATCGGTTTTTAATTAGATTGGAGCCACGGCAATTGTGGGACGTAAAAGAACCCTCATTGCACTGGCGTCAGTCCATAGCACAGGTAAAAATTTGTAGCACTTCACCAAAAGCTGGTGACATGCAACATATACTATAAATCAAAAATTGTATTGTGAAATCTAAACGCGTGAAGTTTGTCAATACCTTACGGATTGATTAATCCCATGAATCCGGCCAATCGTTATATTTCGCTCACTTCGATCATTTCCCCCGTAAAAAAAGAAGGAAAAATCTGTGAGCCATGGGAGAAAATCATGTCCAAGGCGGGAATATAAATACAATCTAACATCACGGCGAGTGGACACTAATGTGTTTGTCGATGACGAGGCTTGTCGAGTTGAGAATTCACACTTCTCTCACGTTAAAAACAGTCACACACCATTTTGAGGGGGGATGGCGAAATTTCAATCCTCGAGCTCAAAATTTTGTTTATCTATGCCTTGGATACCCTCTGTATTTACAAAAAAATATATGCTCTCGGATTAAGATTTTACCATTCCTCCTTCATCATGCTGGTGTTATTTTTATTATTCCCCGACATCTAAATTCGAGGGCAAATCGGTCTCAGTTGAGAACTCCCGTGACTTGACTTATAACGAGAACCAGCTGCACATGTTTGAAGGTCAGTTCACCTAGTGATCGCTAGCAAAAATCAGTAGAATGATAACGCTGTAAATGTTCAGGCCATTCCAAGTTATTTTTTCTTTGTTTAGCGTCTGCTGATTGATAAACTTTGAGATCACAAAACGAAAAAAACAAAACAAAACAAACCCCCAACCCCCCCAAAAAAAACCACAATAAACCCGAACAAACATCAACGGAAAAATTGGAACATAGCGCTAAATAAACAGTTAAACACAAACATTTATTTCCATAATTGTGAAAACTTACATTTCATAGGTTATCTATTAGTATGTGTTTTAAAAAGTTTAATTTCGTTTTCTTTTGTTAACATATTAGGAAAAGACTTAAATGTGCATAAATTATAAATATATCTTGTGGTTTTGTGTTTTTTTCACTGATAGTAAGATATAATTTTTTTTTATTTTAGGATGGACGCTAAACATAATAAAAACTTGGAATGGCCTTATTTTTTGTTTCCACTTCTAGCCGGGGTTATGAACCCATTGATTTTGTCCACTTTTACCACTTTTTTATCTTTAGCCTGGGGAAATTTTTATATTATGAATACATGTACTTAACATGTACGGTGACTACTTTAGGTCACTGGGGTTATTTTATTTTATCTCGTTACAACGAGATAGTAATATTATATCGTTATAAGGAGAAAACGATCTCATTATAACGATTTAACCAAGTTCCTACGAATTAAATATTTCGTTATATATTTCTCGTTATAACGAAATTGCCATCTTCTTCCCACGATTTTAACTTAATTATCTCTTATATCAAGATAGTTTACTCGTTATAACGAGACAGTTGTTTCGTACTCACGACTCCATCATCTCGTTATAACGAAATAGTTATCTAGTTCCCACGACTTAATTAGTTTAGTTACTTTAAAGACATAGTATCTACGATTTCCTCAAATATTTCAATCTCAATTGTTTGGGTCAAATATGTTAGTATTTGGAGATAAAAAACGAAAAATTGTTGAATTAAAACACATAGAAGTATAGTTTTATTGTATTTCACAACTTTCCACGTTTTTTTTATTTTTTGTCGGACGAAAAAAATTCGTTTGCAAGCCCGCCCATATTCATATAACCTTAGCGTGACCTGTATTTGCGCATGCGCATTTCCATTGTTGATAGTGAAAAGCATGGCGTCCAAAGCAAAAATAAATCGTGGCCGACCTGTTAAATTGACAGATTCAGCTAGAAAAAGAAATCGGAAAGAAGTTCTGGCGAAATACAACAAGACCAAGATAAATATTGGAAAGGAGCATGATCGATGGATAAGCCTCAAGGACCGTCTAAATGTAGGATCTCACGCCGAAGTCGCTAAAATCCTGATCGATTGGTACGTAATTACATTTTCAAATAATTGATGTTTTAGGTTAAGGAAAATAGCCACAACAGGATTAAATGATAAAAATAAGTTATTTTCATGCAAACCGTTAATGTAAACGATACAATTATGTATAAATATCGAATTGTAAATAAATCAACACGTGCTTACCTCAGCATCCATTGATTGATATCGATACGATCTAGGTCATTGCGTGTGCTTCTGGGATTGTTTCTGTGCATAATTAATGAGTTTGATTCTTACAGACGACGACAACAAATCAGCATTTATCCGTTAATTACGCTAATTATACAAAAAAGTGTCGACGCGGAAGATCATTATTCAGTCATATCTTCGATATTTCCGCAAAATTGCCGACTAAAAAAAATAACCATTTTCGTAGATACTATGTCTTTAAACATATTTTATTGTCATAATAAAAAAGACAAAAGGATTGAATACAAGTTATCCAACTTAGGTATGTTCTCTCTCTTAACAAACACAATGCAAAATTGAATCATGCGTTGACAAAAAATAATTTTGAAATAAAAAAAATGTAACAACATAAGAATGAAGTGATAAACATAAAGAATAGAATAAACTATCCGGAAGTAAAGAAAGGAGGGGCACATGGAACATCGAACAATTAGTTCGTTATATCGAGATTGTTTTCTCGTTATAACGATATAATAACTCGTTACGTCCTTGTCATTAACCAGCCACTGAACTAAACCATGAAATTATTTTCATACCATTCAAATTTCAAATCCATTCCCGTAACAAAGTGAGTTTTGATCTGTATTATAACAGATTAACATTGTACGAATTCTAAAAATTTAAGTTTTTATAATATTTTACTTTCTTAATTGATATTTTGATCTTTAAGATCTGGTATTTTGATATTTTAAAACTCAAAACTTTGATCATACGGTGACAATATCGACTTTAACTCATCAACCCCTGTTGTAACATTTAGACTCATCCAAATCATTGAACTGTATGGTCCATTGTCATAATCCAGGGGTGAATAAGTAAATATTGACTTTAAAATCATTTTGAAATTTGGATTCTGAATCATACACTCCTGAATCCTAACAGTGGACATTTCCATTCTTTGAAATGGACGAGTCCAAATGTGACTACAGGGGTCAATGAGGTGAAACATTTTTTTTACACTTCGAGTATCTGTAATTACCCTGAACTCATTAAATCTAATATTTTGAAACTGAAAAAAAAATCCAGCCAAATCTTGGAAGTCTCAATGGTGTGCTACACACGTGATAAATAATTAATATATAATTAATTAATTATTTAATAATATTTTATATTTTAATGATAATTGTATTTTTGTTTGTTATTCAATAAAATCTTTAAAATACTATTGTCAAGAATTTGTTTGAAATCCTGATGTGCCCATACACACATGTAAAATATGTAACTGATAATTGAATTCTACAGTTCTACATATGCATTATATATTCCATGCGTCTATGTGACTATATTTAGAGATTCGATTTGAATTCTATGCGAGTCATCATTATATACATTTTATATCCCATAAGAATCTTTTGCTGTTAAATTTAAATTCAAATTGAATGCGATATCAAGCCACGGATAAAACAGGTAAAATATTTTGAAACGAGTTGAAGCAAGGTTAAACACTAACACCTTGCAATCAATAACGTTTTCATGAAATTGATTAGAGGGCGTATAGACGTTTATGGCTGTTTAACCACTGCCGAGGTATACAGGAATTTTAGCATAGTTGCGTAATGAGTGAACCAATGTGAGGTCATGACCTACAAAAAGAGTCGGCAGGTTAAACGTACTGTAAGTTTAATCTGAGTGAATAAATCGGAGTTAAATGACAGGGAAATCATTGTTGTAATCCGGTTGTATTTAAATGGGATTCTAAATAGAACACATGCAGTTTCAAAATTCAGTTACGAATAACAGGGAGGTAAAAATGAATGGCGTAATCGAGAATCAAAATTAGCTCTTCCGTTTATTGTGCAAACTGATATTCGCGTCAAGGAGTCATACGTTTGATGTTACTTTTTAAAGAATTGGGTAGTGGAAGCTGCATATTCAGTCTCCATCTCCAAAATCATTCAAAGATTTTGTATCTTATAAGATATACTGCTAACGTATTAAACTCGAGACACCTCGGTTTTGGACTTCTTTATCCATCCCATCCGAGACCAGTACTCGTCCTTTTTCATTCGCTGCAAATAAATATAAATCCCAAAAATAAACACATAATTTTTTGTTTGTATTTATCTTATTCCTTTCAAATATATTTGGTAGGATTTATGTGTTGCTAGCAATAAATTTAAACATCATTTGGACAGTGTATACTATTAACAACGGATCCGCCATGTTTACAAACAAATGCAAATGATGTGCGTAAGGATACAAATTGTTCAGGTCAAGCGGTTCCGGATAGAATTGTCCAGTTAAAGGGTCTTTAGGTGTGTTTACTTACTGTTGTTTTTTAGTTTCTCTACATTATTTTACTACTTGTACTTGACGTACAATAACAAATAAGAGCCATACAGAGACATAAAAAATTATATTCTTATATATTTTGTGGAAATCAGGTCAGGTCAGGTCAGGTCCAGTGTGGTATTCATATACAAACAGTAAGGCTGATCTTTTCAATTGCAAATGAAAAAGTGCAAAACCCGGGTTTCTGAAGCAAATTATATATATATATATATATCATAGGCGTCGGAGCCGGGGGGGGGGGGGGGGCCTTACCCCCCCCCCCCACTTTTTTTGCAAAGATAGGCATGGGTGTTGAAATTGGGGTTTAATTTAGTTGGTTTAGCCCCCCACTTCTAGCGTGTGTGTTTTAAGTTGGTTTAGCCCCCCCCACTTTCAATTTGCTTCCGACGCCTATATATATATATATATATATATATATATATATATATATATATATATATATATATATATATAAGAATTCACACGCCTGTGTTTATCTCTTTTTTATCATTGTTTATGAATCTAAATAGTGAAAAAGGAAACAAATTTTTGAAAAGAAGCTAATGTTCCTTTACGTAATGGTAATTGCGGGACCAATCATTTTCAGGTGCGATGACGTAAAGATAGGTACATGTGTGTATATAGTGTGTCCTTAAAAGTAGTGTTGCTTACATGGCACTTGATCCGCCTCTGGATTTCCAGATGTCCATGTTTGTCCAATGTTCACTAGATTTACGTATATGTCCTGGATATCGTGAAGATTAATACCTTATGAGCCGGCCTGGATCAGTCGATAGCGCGCTCGACTCTGGATCGTGAGGTCGTGAATTCGAGTCCCGCCGGCGACAGGTTGGTTTCCTGTCTTTCGGATGAGACAGTCAAAACTGGAGGTCCCGTGTCACAGTAGGTGTCGGTACGTTAAAGAATCCTCACTGCTCAATGGCCGTAAGTGCCGAGCATAGGCCAAATTTGAAGCCCTTCACCGGCATTTGGCGATGTCTCCATATGAGTGAAATATTCTTGAGTGGGACGTTAAACAACAATAAACAAACAAATTAATACTTTATTAATACTTGGTATCTGCGATTTTTATATTCTTTACCTATTAATGAAAGAGATGAACATTTATTAAAAAGAAACATTCAAAGCATGTTTTCAAATACGAGACAAAAGCAAAAATGATTCGTCTTCTTAAAGTGATTACGTGTCACAAGCCTCCCACATAAACCCTTTGTTTGTTTATTGTTGTTTAACATCCCACTCAATAATATTTAACTCACAAGGAGACGTCACCAAATGCCGGTGAAGGGTTTCAAATTTTGGCCTATGCTCGGCACTTGCAGCCTTTGAGCAGTGAGGGTTCTTTAACGTGTCGACACCTACTGGGACATGGCACCTGGGTTTTTACCGCCTCATCCGAAGGACAAGAAATCAACCTGCTGCCGGCTGGACTCGAACTCACGACCTCATGAGTCGAGCGCGCTACCGACTGAGCCAGGCCGGCTCTAACCGTTCTTAAGATATCCGTATAATATTTGCGCTGAAAAAAAGAGACGGTAACCGTCTTCATGCTGGGCTACAAAGGAATCGTACCGTTTCCTCAATTATAACAACTTCAGTTTCATCTCAAAGAGAAAAATCTAACTTTCAGTAAGACTTTAATTATTTTCTAACCACCCGGAAATATTTATAATTAATCGACTGTACACACCCAAGTGAAAACAAGCAAACGAAAAGTTTTCAGTTTTTGTTATACCAGGGCCCGAAATCACCAAATTTACTCAGTACTCAAGCTCAACTAACTTTTCACGATTTGAAGGTAAAAACATGCAAACTTTATTCTGTAACTGGACATATTTGTATTTTGACAGCATACAATTGTAAATAATGATAAAAACTATTGCTTATTTGAAGAAAACTTAAGAAATATTAAAAAAAAAAATGCTTGGAAACTTACTCAAATCTTGAGTACCGTTCTCAACGTATGTTTTCGTTGTTTTTACAGGTAAATCATAAGTGTGACGCAAAAATTTATATGTAAATGATTAAAAATCATAAAATGTTTCCTAATCACTAAAATCCAAAAGTTTTATAAACAATATTATAGTCAAAATAATGAAATTAAAGTTTAGCTTGAGTATCGAGTAAATTTGGTGACCTCGGGCCAGGAGTTAAACCAGGACAAGAGAATCAAAAGATAAAGACTTTATAAACAGACAAACAATAAAAATACCTTACTAAACCAGCATTCATAATCTAGATATAATTGTCAGGATACTTCAAAAGATGTCCTTCAGGTACTCTGGTTAAATAATGCTGAACCAGCACTTTTTCAAGGTCACACACCACGATTACGACCAATATTCACGAGCGTTAACGATTTTCATACCACGTGGTCTAAACCTGATCCGACAGTGACATTTTGAAAGCATTTGATCTTTAAAAGGATGACCATCGATCCCAGCATTTTTGAAGTATAAAAATAAACACAACTGGTGCTTCTTTAAAATCTTAATTATACTAAAGTTAGACTGCAGCACGGATCATGTTTCTTTAAAAATCCATTGGTTTATATACACGATATATATATATATATATATACATCTGTCGATCGATCTATCTATCTATCTACCTACCTACCTACCTACCTACCTACCTACCTACCTACCTACCTACCTGCAGCTATATATCCATTACAGAACGTTATATAAGTCTATACAGTCGTACCCGTATATGTCGGAGGTTCGAATAAAATCTGTGTATAAAGACCCCCTGGTCTATGTGTATATACACACACACACACACACACACACACATATATATATATATATATATATATATATATATATATATATATATATATATATAGCGATATATGTAGATATGTAGATAAACAGCGATATATGTAGATTGTCTTATTGTTTTAAATCATGGACTGAAAATTATTTCCCTTCACCTCACCTCACCCACCCTCCTCGTGCCCACTGGCACATAAGAACCTGTATCCATGTCAATTTCCCTGCTTTTTGACGTAATTGTATCTGGAATTAACTACACTATCATAATGTTTTCACTATTTAAACAGAAAAAAGTATCATTAAAATGTAAAATCGAAATAAAAGAAACACATTTAAAATGTAAATATGTATATAACTATAGAAATAAATTTTAGAAACACCAATTTTCATATTCTTTTTTTTCTTATCGATTCTTCAAATGACCCAATATTCTCAGTCCACGTTGTCACACTTAAAATTAACTTGTAAATGTAAAATATTGTTGTTTGTTCATACCCTTGTTGGGAATTGTTATCTGAAAGCACACAAAATTATCTTTTATTTGAGAGGTGATATAGAAGTCATCTATCTTTTGACCAACAAAATACTCCTCTTGTCTAAACGTCCAATCTTCAATCAAAAAGGGGGTAATTTAGAGTGGTTCTTGTTATTTTTTTTTGCTTTTCGTATTTATATAACATTCCATTACAGGTGTGAGTGCGTGTGCGCGCGCGCGGGCGTGTGTGTGCATTTTTCAAAAACTTCGCAAATGATAAATTAATTAGGAATTTCGTGTTTATAATATCCCGTTAGACGCCATGTATATGAAATCGAAACGATTTAAACAAAAGATACAAGAATTACTCGCAGTTATAATTCCCGCTGAGCTAAGAATCGATTATGAAAAAAACAATTATCCGAATTTGAGCATTACCAAAAAAAAATGTACATTATTATCCGAAATTTATAGCAAATAAAATACACAATATTAACGAATTGGATCAGAAATGATACATTCTGCGATAATAAATCATACAAACAGCACAAATACGGAAATAATAAGGCACCTATAAATTCAACATACCCCGACTGGGGTTCGGACTCTCGACCAAAACCAATATCAAGACTGCGCCAACTACGCATTAACATTGAATGTTTCAATAGCGGTGACCTCCGAACATGAGATCGGTCGTAGAGAAAGGTGAAAGGTGTTTGATACTATTCAATGGATCGATTTAAATTTGTTTGTTTGTTTGTTTAAATCCCACTCAAGAATATTTCACTTATATACGGCATAAATAACGGTGAAGGGCTTCAAATGTTGGCCTATGCTCGGCAAACTCAGCAGGTGTACTTTAACGTGAGGGACACCTACTGTGACACGGGACCTCGAGTTTTACCTATCCGAAGGACAAGAAACCAATGCGCCAGCTGGACTCGAACTCATGTACGATCAAGAGTCAAGCGCGCTACACTGAGCCTGGCCGCTCCGATTTAACGAGGCACGTAGTGTACAAGTACATATCACAAATATCAACAAATTGAACATTAACTATGGACCTTTCAGAAATGAGCTATAAGTAGAATTCCAAACACTGATTTGATAAATCGGTCACCATAGAATCTATTTTTGAAAATTTAGATATGAAATAGGTGAAATATAACAAAACAAAACGTTTGATATATTTCCCCAAGTTTAAGCCAGTTCTGAAAATACCAAAAACCTTAATATTTTTACAAAATATGGATGAAATTTAAAATCAGATTTGATTTGAGGAATTTTAGAAAATTGTTCTATTTTGTTTAAAGTGATTGACAATTCTCGAAATATCTCCATATTACAGATTTATAACCCTACAAATGTTGAAAGTTAGAGTAAAATATCCTTTTATATGTTAAACTTCACTATGCACGGAAGACACGTAGCATATTTGCATTGCGTATATACGCAATATTTTATGACCGAAAGGTCATGGTGACCTAAATTCTTCGTCCGTATGTCTCGGCGTGCGTCGTACGTCGTGCATTTACAGTGAACATTTTCATCTTTATTCAAAAAACGTGGGCCGATTTCATCAAAACTGGTAGAAGTATCCCCATGGGACTCCTTCGAGTTTTGAATATAAAGGGTGACTTCTAAAGGGGCCCCATAAGAAGGGGTAAGGAAAATCTTTAAAAATCTTCTTCCGCCAGGGAATGACTTCATATTTGATACTTTAGCATCGGGGGATGTTTACAAAGTTTGTGAAATAAAAAATTATCTGATGAAAAACGTCCCACTAAGCGCGTTACGGGCAAAAATTCAAAGACTGAGCCAAATTTGTAGGCTCCGAAAGGCAATAAGGGGGTAAAAAGGGCAAATAGTTGAAATACTTTAATGGAAAGAATCACAAGGCCAATTTCAACCTAAGTAGGAAGCTTCATGTGAAGATCACATGTTTGTGAAAATTGTGGAGTTACCCCTTAGATCCTAAAGCAGCCTGGGGTCAAATAAGGAAAATGGATCTTCTTCTCAGAAATGGGAATGACTTCATATTTGATATTTAGCATAGGATTACAAAGTTTGTGAAAAAAAAATTTTATTTGATTAAAAACGGTCCCACCAGGGGCACTAAATCATTCAAAGTTGTCAGATAACCATATTTAGTATCCCCCAGTAAAGGCAATCATATATTAAAAAAATATGATATATATATGGAAATCTTTAATTGAATTCTTCTCAAAAATCTGTTGTCAATTTCACTAACCAGAGGAAGCTTTGTGAAGACCCTTCAAGTTTGTTAAAATTAGTTATGCCACCTTAGATCCTTAAAAGGGGCCTTAAAGGGATAAAATTATCTATTTTTGAAAACAATGGGAATAACTTCATAGATATTTAGATTTCTAATAGCAAAGTTTGGATGAATAAATATTTGAAGAAAAACGACCCCATTGGGGGGAGCGCTATATAAAAAATTCAAAACATTTCAACCAAATTTGGTAGAAATATTTCCAATAGTGAAGGCAATCAAAGTTTGTGTAAAAAAAAAGGTTTAGGGGTCAAAGTTCAAGAAGAATTACAGGAAAAGGCATATGCATTTGAAAGTTGTGGGGACTGATCAGAGACGCCAATTTCTCTGAGAAACTCCGATTTTGTTTAAACAAAATATTGAATTTTCATAATCTGGGTTGTTTTTATAGTGTACAAAAATTGCATTCACAATCTGAGTAGGGCATTTTCGATACACCGGTCGCCCATAGTTCTGGCCATTAACGAAACAGAGGAGAATTATTAAATGAACCCTAAAATTGCATTGACAATGGTCAAATTTTGTATAAACATCTACTAAAGCTTCATTGCTGTTTACAAGTGATTGACAACATACGTGACGACTGCTGGAAGGCATATCTCCCATGAAAAAAAAAAACAAGTCGGTAACAGATTCTTATAACCCTACATAGTGTAATGTCTAATACTCTGTTAGTAGGTAAATAAAAATATAAAATGAATTGCTGCTTGCTTTGATGAATTTTAAACTTTACTACATGTGTCAATGCAAAAAAATTTATGTTGTTAGACACGCAGTCCCTAAAGAGTCTTGCATATTTGTTGGCATAACATGTCAGTATTATTTAAGCGATTGTTGCTCTTTTACTCAGGTGACCGTTAAGGCCCTTTGGGCCTCTTGTTTATTTTACATATTACAATTGGTACCAATGGGCTTCCGTACTTTCCTAATCATTCAATTCCTAAGATAAATAAAGTTCTATGTTCTAGGTACTAAATTGTCTTTTATAAAATTTACACTTACTTTTTGTACATGGATATTTCTCTTACCAAATTGTTATTTTGGAATCTCTTTCTTATTAACACGTCATTAGGCTAATACAACACCATGATACCCGTCGATGTGGCATAAAACGACACTGGACTTAATATGGACGTTCCAGGTCAACAGGGGTACATGTTGACACAATTGTATCTCTTTTATTATTTTGTTTGAATCGCCTGTACCGATTTAATTTGAATATGACCGTCGACGCGCTGCAGTTCTTTTGGCCGACAACGGATGCGTACACCTTCGTGGCACCTCATCCCACCTCTGGATTTTTTGGAGCCCACTGTTTATCCAGTATTCACCAAAGTCGTAACTATCTCTTGAACCTCCTGACGGTTAATACTTTTATATGTAATGTTTAAAACACAACGCTATACATATTTATGTTTCTATGTTTTCGATTTTTTTTTCACATTTATATCTATCGATTTCATTGTTACTCCGAGGAAGCCGAGAGAAAAAATGAGATAAAGTAGGTCGTGTACAAACATTATTTCTCTTTATATGTTAGATGTTATATATATTTTATGAATATCTCTGTAACTATGCCCGTGCATAAGTCGCACCTGCAGATTATACAGATGAAGTGATTTTTATCAGTGAGCTGTGTATAAACAAGAAAATGTTATTTTCGTGTCTGTAACGTGCATGTTTGAATAATGTTAACAAAATCCTAATACTCATCAGATGCCAGTCAAAATCCAGGATATTGAGTATCACGGGTAGATTGGTTTTTTTCTCGACTTAGTCAGTATTATTTTTGTGTACACTGCTTTATTGCAAAAATAAAGAAATTTCCGTCGGATAAAAAAAACCCCGTTTTTTATGATAAAATTAAAGGTCAACTGACACGAAAATGTTGGGGATCATAGTCGATAAGGATTTTTATCATTTATTACTTCAAATGTTTCGCTGGATCGTATGACATATATTTGTTGCATTAGCGGTACGGTATTCTGTCACATTCTGTCGTGTAAAGAGCCAAAATTCTATTTACATTTGAAGACATTACTTAATGGTCTGAACATAATTTTACCTGGAAATTTTTTGGTTTTGGTTATTTTTTTCCGTTTTTTTATAAGAGAAAATAGATTCACTCCGTCTTAAATTTGCCCTAAATCACTAAAGTCTTATGAGTGGTGGACGGCATGTATGCCGCTTAAATTCAAAATTCGCCCTCTCGTCTAAGGATGAAAATGGCGAAAATTAAAAGGAGGGAAATGTTCGAAATGTACAGTAATTTTATCGATTCAGAACTCTATATAAAAAAAATGCAAAATATCTGTAATTCATAAAAACATTCTGAAAGGTTTGTATGTAGTCTGTACACGAAACTGGCAACCCTTGCCAGATGGTATGTGTCCGAGTGGTTAGAGCATCGCTCTTTAACACCACTAAGTCTGGTCAGAGGAGGTTCGGTCTCCGCTGTTGCTGGCCGCCACAATAACTTATATGTGATTGGTTCGCGCTTCAAACCACGTGACATCATACGGCAAATTGTCTGTTATTGGTTTACTCTTGTTAAAAGCTGAAGCTATTATTATATGTATATTACCAATTCAAACTTTTCAATTGAGATATAAGACTGATTTGGAATTAAAACTTGCATGCAATGTGATTACATGACTGTTATTAAAGTTCTACATGTATTTACTTTCGTCGTAGCCTACTGCAAATGGAATGAGGAAGTAAAACCAGTCTCACGAGACACTTGTGTTAAAATATTACGCAAATATTCCCAACAGAGCTTAATAATATCCATGACCTCATTGTGCATTACTCAATCATAATCTGACCAATCATTTCTTTCGTTCGTGTGTAAATAGCTGTAAGATCAAATGTGTATTTAAACATCCATCCATTTTGTTGCAGACAAATATTTTGCCATCAAGTTTTGGTAACGAGTTCTTGTGAAAAGTAAACTTTGATAATTCATTCTGTTTTAAATGATGGTAAAGTAAACAGTTTTGCTTTAATTTAAAAAAAAATACATTTATTAATTTGCTTGACGTAAGATATCAAATTAAGAAATCCATATTTCTCATGTCAGATTTAAGTGTAGAAATAATGCATGGCTACAGGTTTTGACATTTAAATCTAAAACACACACACACACACACACACACACACACACACACACACACACACACACACACACACACACACACACACACTAACACACAGATATACATAAGCACATACACACACTAGTGCACGCACATACACCGCACATACAGATCTACATACACAATCTCGCAAGCACATACACATACACACACTCGCGCGAGCACACCCCCACACATCAGAAACACACACGGCACCTGTTGAGTCTCATTGGGGCGTAATCTGGTTAAGTTGAAACGTTTGCTTGCAGAGGGCAGATGGTCGGTAACATGGTTATTTTATACAACAGTGGAGTGCTGTTCACCTTGAAAATGATTTCCACTTTATAATTAATACGTCATTATCAAATTTGTTGTGTATATATCAGAAAAAAAATAAACAAATGTAAACGAGTCAATCCAGTATTTCAAGACAGAAATTCTTGTGTCATGTCAAAGGTATACACATATAAAACTTTGAATTTGACTCTGAGCAGATGTTTGCTAGTTTTATGTATTGTTATTTTGGAGATAGAGAATTATCATATAATTTATACATGAGTGCAATTTCCCGATATTTGATTTGATTTGATTTGAAATGTTTTTCTTTGTAGGTAATGAATGGGGATACATGGGAAACACTGGTGAGTTTGACGAAACAAATGATATTAATAATTTTGATTATTTTATGTGTATCAATGTATGATGAGCCTTCTCATAAACCACAAATAGATTCACTAACGTGCCAAAAGTATGTCATCTTTTTTCCTTTTCCCATAACTTTCTATGTTATATGATTTTTTTTTTCAAGTAACTCTCATGGATTTATACTTTCATCAATTCATGCGAAATTTCATGTGTTTGGAAGAAAATCTTTTTATGTTCTTCTTGATTGGATTTAAATTTCTTTGAAGCTTTATTTCTGAGAAGCAAAAAAAAAAAAAAACATCTTTGCCATATTGAAGTATTTTGTAGACGCCACTAAGGACAACGAAGAACAAAGACGGAAATGGCAGTACATATTACTCTAGTCACTTATAAATACTTGCATTTTATACAAAAAATTGACACAGTCTAAACCAATTTAGAAAGATAGTCCACAGACTTCCACACAATTGTGCAAAAGTTTAAAAGATTTCATTGAATGTATGAGTCAGGCAAATTATTTGAAAAAAAAATTATGAGTTAAGTAGCAATCAATTGGGAATTGACATTACATACTTTTGAAATTGACATACTTTTGGCATGTGCGTGTAAGCTGACAGAAAACGACAATTTTCAAAATTTGCAGTAGTTGTAGGTATTTAGTTAACCTTTACGCTCCACTGATGTTGAGTTACTTGTTCAGTAATGACTTTGACAAGAGTTATATTTCCTCTCAATATGGATTTGACGACAGGTTCAAGGCGGATCCCTAGAGTATACCTTTAATACGTCTATTATCTAAGATATATCTAAGATAAATGTATATATATAAATTAGAAGTATTTTAACAGTTAAAATCAAGTTACATCTCGCGGCAGACTCTCATTCAAAATCAAACATAAGCTTGACTATTTAAAATGGGAACGTGGTTCAGCTTTTTTTTTGGTATTCGGTACCATATATAACTAAACTTTTCTTTATGCTGCATTGAAATTATAAGACTGGGTAAATGATAAAAATATTAAAAACAACTTAAACATCACCACCAATAATAATAATAATAATGATAATAATAATAATAATGTTAACGGCATTATAATAGATTTTGATGTCGCTACAGGTCCAGAAAAATGGCATGTCGAATATCCACAGTGTGCTGGCCTAAAACAATCGCCTATAAGCATAGACACAGCCAAAGCTGTACTCAATTTAAACCTGACAGAGTTCAAATTCAATGGCTACCAGGAGGTAAAAGATGTCAACATGACCCTGCAAAATAATGGACATAGCGGTAATTTTCTATATTCCATTACTTTCTTATAACAGAAGTTTTAAAGATAAAATCTGCTTTTGTGTTTAACGTATAATAATTGAAGAAAGGCAAAATTTTTAAAATTGAAATTTTGGATAGATTTTTTCATATTGTATATTTATCAGTGTAGACACAGTGTTACACTTAGGCGTGTAAATATGTATATGAGAAAAAAGAGAGATAACTCTGACTTAATATTTTTGTTTAGTGCAAGTGGATCTTTTGGGAAATAACATGAACGTAAGCAAAGGGGATTTACCTGGCACATATCGAGCGAAACAGTTTCACTTCCATTGGGGCTCCGTGGATCAAAGAGGATCAGAACATGACATTAATGGACGATTTTTTCCGATGGAGGTAAGTCGTCACTTTACAGTTATCGTTCTAGATTCAGTGTTGTCGCCAGTCGTTTGTCACTGAACAGTATGCACGTGTATTTATAAGAATCCGTTGAAATTAAAACAACTATAAATAGATAGAACCGATAAGATAAATACCTAAAAGTAAAGCAATACGACATCATCATTATCTATTACTCCACTAACACGGAGTACCAACACCACCATAACTACACTACTACCACTACAACAACAACAACAACAACAACAAGAACATCAACAACAACAAGAACAACAACATCATCAACAACAACAACATCAACAACAACTACAACTACTACTACTACTACTACTACTACTGCCACTACTACTACTACTACTACTACTACTGCTACTACTACTACTGCGACTACTACTACTACTACTACTACTACTACTACTACTATTACTACTGCCACTACTACTACTGCTACTACTACTACTACTACTACTACTACTGCCACTACTACTACTACTACTACTACTACTACTACTGTTTCTACTACTACTACTACTGTTTCTACTACTACTACTACTACTACTACTACTGCCACTACTATTACTACTACTACTACTACTGCTACTACTACTACTGCGACTACTACTACTACTACTACTACTACTACTACTACTACTACTACTACTACTACTACTACTACTACTACTACTACTACTACTGCTACTACTACTACTGCGACTACTACTACTACTACTACTACTACTACTACTACTACTACTACTACTACTACTACTACTACCACTACTAGTACTACTACTAGTACTACTACTACTACTATAACTACATATATTCCTTCTTCGCCTTTGACTTCAGTTCGTTATAACCATAAGTTGTAACCATTGTCATCATTGTAATAACAATCAGTAGTACACAAACCTTAAGTTTATCTTTAATCTACCAATAACTCAACACCATCGACTTTGAAACTTACAGAATAATGAAATGTGAAGTACAGATATCCTGTTAGTATACACAACAAATGTCGATATTTTAAAACAAGACCAATTATTTCCATTTTGTTTTTTTTTCAGATGCATGTGGTTCATTTTAACGAAAGATATCCCACTTTCAAAGATGCTTCAAATGAAACTAATGGCCTTCTTGTTCTGGCTTTCCTTTTTGAGGTAATGTGAAGTGTAACACGTGCCGCAAATATTGCATTTACACATACGACTGCTCCAGATGATTTCCGAACGTTGTTTTAGTTGGAATCGATCTGATCATACGTATGTACATCATGGTGTAAATAAGTCCACTATAATGTTTTTTTATATTGTTGGGTATTGATCTATTAATATCATTTAAAGGGACATTAGCTGTGTTTACCAAAAATACTATTTTGATTTTTTTACATTAATTACTTGTACTTAATTAGCAATATCAAATAAGAGCTATACACAGGCATAAAAATTAATATATTCGTATATATATTTTGTGAAAATAAGGTCAGGTCCAGTGTGGTATTCATATACAAATAGTATGGTTGAGTTAATAATTTGCAATTTTAAAAAGTGCCAAACCTGGATTTCCGAAATAAGAATCGCTATGCCTCTGTATATCCCTTTTTTATTGTATATCAATCGAAGTAGTGAAAAAGAGAATAAAAAAAACCCAAAGCTAATTCCTCTTAAACACAGGAAGTGTTATCCATTCTTTCGTACTTTTTCTGATATAGGTTGTCACACATATGGACTTATTTACTTGTGTCGACATAATATCAACTGTCAATAGCAATGATATGTTTTTTACATAAGTAAATACAATATATGTTTCTGACAAACCTTTTTCACTGTACGAGCTGATTACTTTATCACAAATGATCCAATATACCAGTGCGTGTTCAACATAAATTATGAATATTTCGTGTACAAAGGTAAACTACTTATTGACTCAGAGATATCGAAATATGCGATTGATGTCAACGTTCCGCAAATTTTAGGGTCGGTATAATAGCTTTGTTTGCATTTACTGTTTCATTAAAAGAAATTTTGAGTTACTTGTTCGATAGTTTTTGAGTCGTCTGTTACGAGGATTTGTTCTTTGCCTATTTCATTTGAATTTGACAGTGGACTCACGGCGGGTGTGACCAGGCAACAGGGGATGCCATATGGCATCTGATCACACCCCTGGAGATCCGTGTTTGTCCAATATTCACCAGATTTTGTACATATACCCTGGATATCCTGAAAATTCATACTTTGGTACCTAAAATTTTTATATCTTTTTATATCTAGAATGGATATATATTACTTTCTGACATTGGTTATTCTTAGACGGTTTTGGAATACATTTGGAATATTTGGCCTTGTATAATAACACTTTTAGTTTCGGAACTGTGCATCTATTTTAAATTCGAGCTCAATGATAAAATTTTATCGGCATAAACGATCGCTTTTAACATTTGTCGTGGCCTCTTTTTTAAACTGTAACCTTGTATAGTGTTTATGATATTCACAAATATATTTACAGATCGGTGCTCATAATTCCGAGTTTGACAAAATCATCAGTCACTTTTACCAGATAGCCCACAAAGGTATGCCACGGCTTGGATTTCGCTTTAACAATGATTATCATTACCATAACAAAATCATTTTGAAAATAGAAATGGTTACCTTCTTACCTTAGACGGAAAAAGGACGAAAGACAATTTTTTTTTGAAACTGATTAGAATTGTTGTATCTATTACCATAACCTTGACAGGATTTGATTCTCATCTATTACATTTGGATTTGACTGTGGATCCACGGCGGGTGTGACTGGTTAACAGGGGATGGTGCTTTCTCCACCATGGTACCTGATTCCACCTCTGAATTTACAGAGGTCCGAGTTTGTCCAATATTCACTAGATTTGTATATTATTGTATTCATGACATCCTGAAGATTAAAACTTTGATATGTGTGATTTTTGTATTTAGTAAAATACATGCAAACTTGGCAATTATCTATTAATAAAAATAATTGAGTTACTCTTATATTGAAATGTGATGAAGAATATCATAGTTCCCCTGGTATGTGTGGTGCATGTTAAGAACAATTTCTTTTCATTCAAACAGATGATCTGGTGTCTATCGAAACATTCCCACTGGATTCTCTGTTTCCGAAAGATTTGACTACCTATTACCGTTACTATGGTAGCCTGACAACCCCGCCTTGTTCTGAGAGCGTCATCTGGACAATATTTAAAAGCACAGTGAAAATATCAGAAACTCAGGTAAGTGTCATTTGAGATTTGTCCATTGAGTAGTATTGTCAAGTTGGTTGAAAATCTTAGTCGATTAATCGGTAGCATTGGTAGACCATAACCGATAAATGATAGGCTGATGATTGGATCGGAAACTACTTATGTTATTTTGCAAAATCTTGAAATGTAGCTCACTGTATTATGATATTACTAAAGATAAATGAAATTTTTAATATGCAGTGTTTTATTTCCATTGTCAATTTCAATAAAACTTGGTTTTGGACAAAAACACAGATTTTAGATTGATTAAGTTTTCATAAATCAATAGGTAAGTAACACTTAACATGGAAAGAGTAGTTATATCAGCGCTGGTTGTATGACAGTTACAGAAGCTTGTTGGAAAATAAGATAAAGGTAAAAAAGAATTAATTTTAATCGATTATGAAATCTCAAATCAGTTGTCTGAAATCGACTGCCTTTCCAACTGATGATAATTGTGGTCTTTTTTCTTTGTAAAAATGTTTCAAAAGTTCTGCTTATGGATCATAATTACACTTCAAATGACTAAAAATAAACAAGTGAAGATGTACCTTTTAGGCACATTTCCCTATTCGCCAACCGATATTGTCGCTCAGGCACGTGAGTGATCAAAACCTGCGCAACCAGTTCTCCAAACCGAACTGCCGAAACGAATGGTCTATCAGCAAATTGTCGGTTTCCAATGAGAACCAATTGTGCTCATTTATTTGCCAACCTGTTGCTTTATTCATATGAAATAGACTTCACATAGAAGTTTCTGAATCAAAAACAGGAAAAAGCTAGCCTTTAATTTGTCATTAAGATACATCAATGATGTGTTGTCAGTTAATGTTGACTATATTTTATTAATGCAGTATATGACCATTTCATAGATAAATAATTACAGATAAGTGTTTGTCACAAGAGTACCAGGAATCACAATCATTATCAACATTTTGCTAATTTTACGGTCGGTGTATTGACCTTGTTTGCAATTTCTGTGTTTCACTAAATGAAATATTGAGAAACCTATGCAATGGTGGTTGTTGGGTGGAGTATACAAATTGTGACGAGGACGTATTCCTCACTTATTTCATTTGAATTTAATTGTGGATGCTAGCTCCCCTTATCCAACCATTTTCAGAGGTCTGTGTTTGTCCAATGTTCACCACTTTTGTATTTTGTTTACTTAACCATCTCAGACTGAATTTTGGTGTTCTTTTATTGTAAGTTTGCCGGAGTAATGACACGCAGGTGTACATTTGTCTTGTAGACAGGTTTATTTTTTTTCCACCCAGGCTTCCAGGCCGATCGAAATTTGAAACGATTATGAGTACAGTAGTAGCAGTATTATTGCTATTTAATTTTGTTTCCTTGTTAAGGGACTTCCTGTAAGCGCCCCCGTTACAAACAGACATTTGTATTGTTTTTTGTCGTCCCACCATGACGTTCACAATGTCATCTGCAATACGTGAGATGTTAAAAATTGGCTTGTGCCAAGGCTGTGAAGATTATTCATCGATATAAGACTATTGTGGCATCAGAACTGGAGTTTAAGTCTTATGTTATAAACACAATACCAAAGTTATAATGCTCAAGACAATCGTTTCTGTCAATAGGGAACTTTCGAGTTAGCCCGGATCACCGTTATGATCCTGCATTTTTTCGCGCCTTTTTGATTTTGTTCCTCATATGTTTTTCCGGTTTTCATACTTACCTTCGCAACGTATGTAAAGTAAATTGAAATATTTTTACTTTTTAAACTACAGTGGGTTATTTAGTTGAAAGCCAAATTACTGAAATGTAGCAGGAGGAAAAATGCGCAGACAGACCGGGAATCGAAACCAGGACCTTCCGAATACTTGTAGGGCGCTTTTATCCATTGTACTATCGGGGCTATCTATAAATTATCGAAACCGGAAATAACATTGAGGACTATTTTTCTAGAATCACACAAGCGGCGATAATAAAAGCAGGATTATAACGGTAACCCGGGCTAACTTGACAGTTCCTTATTAGACCTCATCAAGTGAGCGCCAATTTTAAATAGATTTTCTAAAGGGAAAATGTTATCAGATAAGGCCAAATAATAAAACTAAACGTAAAGCCAAAATCTGTCTAAGAGTAACCACTGTACGAAGATGGCTATCTAACCTGTAAAACGATGGCTATCTAAGCTGTCTGTAACATTCTAGAGCTTCAATATGTATTCTCGAATCCAGGATCTTCTGCTTTCTAGAAATCTAATCTGAATGGTTTGAAGCACAATTGATTGTGTACTTCACCACTGAACGTTTACCAGGGCGTATCAATTGACCTATCGCCAGATGCCCGACATGGCACCTTTTGGTAAACTTTTATTATGACGTCACAATTAAATGGCCCGTCAAACATTTTTGTGATTATGACCTCACAATCGAATGGCATCAAAAGAGCACATGGACAGCAATATGTCATACTTGTCAATATGGATACCGTCTACATGACAAAGAAGAATGACTCTCAAACCACGCCCAGTCACATGACAAACTTCTATCATCACCGATACAAATTCAGTGAAGGAAAAGACCGAATCAGTAGGAGACGCTGCAGGAAATATTTTAGCTGAATATTGATCGTTAGTCAGTCTGTGAACCTTTAAAATATTCTTATAAAAAACTAGACCGGTTTTCTTCAAATTTAGTACGTAAGAGTTCTAGGGTAGTGTAAATGAACATGTGAATATCTGGACTCATGAGTCACGTGTTTTGTAGATATTTCGCTGAATAAGATTCATCAAGTAATATGTTTTACAATACATGAGGTACAAATTTATCCCAATCAATTCCAAGGTTTATAGGGACTTCCGTGGAAGAGTGGTTAGAGCACTTCACTTTGAACCATGATGTCTCTCACTCCTTGTCAGCGCGGGTTCAAGCCCCGCTGGAACCTTATAAACTGATTTTGTGAGGAACTTTGCCAGTTTACTTACGGAAGGGCGGCTGTCTCTTCCCTTGTACATTTTAACCGAGTTATCTCCTCCACCAATGAAAACTGACCGGCCACCATATAACTGAAAAATTGTAAAATATGGCGTAAAATACCATTCAAAATTAAAAAAAAAAACGAAGGTTGATATCTCGTGGCATTGACTGAAGACAGGTTTAACCAGTCTCCAAGACTTGCTTCTCTTTGTTTTACGTACGTTTAATAGACTTTGCGGATCCGTAAATACCATATATTAAGTTGAGGTATTATTTTTAATGTTTTGTTTTACTTGTAAAATTTAATGTTATGTTAATTTCTTGCAGTTGATGAAATTCCGGTACAACGTGTACCGCAACTATGTCAACGAAACAGATAGAGATATATCTGATGACTTCCGCCCTAGTCAGCCTCTCAACCAGCGGAAGGTATATGCAAGCCAATCAGATGCTATATATGAATATGAATCCAAATCCAACATACTCTATACGTCACTTCCGGTCCTGTTTCTTTGTGTTGTTATCTCTAAGTTATCAAATATTGTAATATAACGTGTGTTGTAATTTCATTTATTATATGTCTTTTAGATAAAATAAAGATGCACCAGAATTTTTTCTGATTAGATGTATTTCAAAGTTTTGAAAGGTTCTAATTTCAAACAATTTACAAGTTGGTGAATCAGTAATATTTCTAGCCCTTTTGTATCAAAATGGTGAATTAATATTTGTTTATGTTAGGATGTCGTCATTCATGTTTCCATTAAGATTTCATATAACAAGTATAATATAATAATATTATAATATAATAATAATTTGATATAATATCAAACAATTTTTATACTAAATACTAATTTTTCATTATTAGGTACTAGTTTTCTCTAAAAGTATAATGTTTTATTGGAATTAATGAATTTAAAGGGACATGAGTTGTGTATTTTGTAAACATTTAATACCTTTTTAGATTCATATGCAATAACAAAGATGCTTGCAATTTATCTACTCAACCTTACTATTTCTATATTCATACTACACTGGACCTGACCTTATTTTCACGAAATAAATAGGAATATAAGATATTTTATGCCTGTGTTTAGCTCTTATTTGTTATTGTACATCAAGTACGAGTAATAAAAGTTGAAAAAACATCGAAATATTTTTGGTAAACACAGCTAAGTGTAATTGGACTGATAGTATATAATTTCAAAAAACGTTTTGACATTATCATCGTGTTCGGTTTTAATTAAATGATTCAAATAAAACCCTTTATCTATAACTGAAATAGATGTTTAATAGAGTTGTGTGTTGACCTTTGCCAGCTTTTGTCAGTAATTCCAATTTGCCAACAAATGTTGTCATTTTAATTCGATTGTACATACTACAAGTTTGAACATGATTCCAAAGCTGTAATTTTGCCCCCAAAAAGGGATAAAATTAAAAATTTCTATTTAAGAAATCGTAAAGGACATTTGATTAGTGCATGCGATTTCAATTATGTTACAGATTATTGTACTAATTAACAGCGCAATTATCTAGAGTAGTTTCATGTGTTTTATTGCCTCAGAATTACAAAGCATATGTATTTGTCTTGGAATATTCATGTAAAATATGAAAGTTGTCGTATTAAACATTGAAAGGTTTGCAGGTTTGTGTTGTTGTCCGATTCACATAAGACGGTGGGATGGAGTAACCTTTTAATGATCATACGGATGATTCCACTTACTTTTCGGTTTGACAAGTTGCACGGAAAAACATTTTATTCATCACAGTGTACCCGGTGGCAAGTAGGAACGATAACTCTTGCCAGTGTAATTTTAATCTTGTTATACTGTATTACCTAAAATTTAAACTCGTCGAGTTCAAGAAAGGGTTCAAGAGACTCCGCCCCGCCAGTTTATATGGTATTTACTGTACGAAAAGTTTGGGAATTCAATATCTATTTTGTTTTCAAATACTCTAGTTAGAACTCTCAAAGATTTCAACTTCACCATACCGAAAACTATGTCATGTAAAAGTGTAACCATGGTGTTACGTGATGTTTTAAATATCTTAAAATATGGCTTTTATTCTTATTGATATGAAGAGCTGCGATTTGCCTATAGAAACTGTGTTGTTAAACGGGAAATGATTTTAGAATTTGAACACACCCTTTACAGTATAATATACGATTCACTTTATGATATGTTGATTATATAGATGATCCGTATTGAGTTCTCGTTCATTTATTTAGAGTCCATGTACGATTCACATTTGACCTACTTTTCTTGTGGACGATTTTGCTCACTTTTTTCGTTATGAAAGTCGTTTTATTTTCCATTAGATACCCGTTAATATGTCAACAATTAAGAAAAGATTACTCTCGCTAGTGTAATTTTGGTATCCTTTAATTGCGTTTGCTAAAGCTAAAACTCGTCTAGTTCATAAAACGGTTTAAAAGTCTACACCTAAACTGGACTATACTGACAGCGTTAAACAATATGCCTTTAAACTTTTGGTTGCCTCGTGCGCATCAATTTCGCTGTCATTTTCAGTGATGAAATGGTGGTCACATGACCTCTATTGACGAATGATATTATTAGAAGGCCGTAAAGTATGAAAGTAATGATGAAAGAAATGACTCTGGACCGAATTTTTACAAATACGTTGCTGTTAAATATGTTTCTTGTGTGTGAATCAATGTTAAATAACATATTTGGAAATCATATCCGTATTATTTATGTGACATGCAAGTTGTGTTATCCATGTTTTGTAAAATTCGATTTATAAAACGCCTTTACTATCATGTTTTCATTTTCTTGAACTAATATTAGATCGAAATCAACTTGGCTATTTTGTTACCAATAAATACCATTGTGGAGTTCTCAGTGTACTTATTTTTACCAAGAAAATCTGATCTATATCTTGTCTATTGATATTTTAGTCACCTGAATCATGATATACATGTTAAATATAATTACTAACTATATTAAAGTATATGCGTATGTAAATTCATAATTATAACTCAAATCTAGTATAACAAATCATTATTGTCTGATCTTTATGGAAGTTTACGGCCACTTATTTTATGCATTAATTTAAAGCTAATGAATAATTGATTTTTGTACATTGTTATACATACAGTAAATAATTTAAAAAAAAAAAATGAATTGGATGTGTGTATTACGTTGAATTATTGGTTAAAATCAATAATATTATAATAATAATATAAGCTTATAATATGATTTTCACTGTGTTAGTCCAACATTGTATATTATATGTGTTATCATAATATATTGTCTAACTTTATTCGTTCTGTTCTTGTGGTAGCTGTCATTGATATGATAAATTGACTTTAACTTACATTTATTATAATAGAGATTCAACATTTGACCACAAACAACGGATGAACTCGCAAAATGCCACTTTGCTACACCTTGATTTTAAGAGCAAACATAATGTTTATTAAAACCAGATCTAGTTCTTCATGTTTTTTTCAAAGAATTGAGAAGCTTTTACTTTTTTGCATTTTGCGTTCATTTTATTTTATGTTGCTGTATTTGTTTAACGTCCCACTCAAGAATCTTTCACTCGTATGGAGAAGTCACCAAATGAAGGGCTTCAAATTTTGGCCTATGCGCGGCACTTACGGCCATTGAACAGTGAAGGTTCCTAAACGTGCCGACACCAACTGTGACACAGGACCTCGGTTTTTACTGTCTCATCCGAAGAATAGGAAAAGCCAGCCACCTTCGCTGAGTATCGAACCTGCGACTCTCCGGTTGCAAATCCAGCACTGTTCCCATTTTTTATATGAAGTATGAATAGTAAAATATGATACTGTGTACAAATGATTTGAAGTCATACTTAGAAGTATAATCTGTTGCCGTGTGTCACGTTGTTAGAACAAAGTTTCATTTTGGCGTAGAATTTTGTTTTTGATAAAACCATAATGGTTTGTTACAACTACAAAAATCACAGATACAAATTATCAATTGACAAATCTGGTGAGCATTGGAAAAACACGGCTCTCTGAAAATATGGAGGTGGGATTTGGTACCATGTAGGAATAAGTATCCCCTGTCACACCCGTCGGAAGTCAACAGTCAAAGTCAAATGCAATAAGTGTGGAATTAATCCTCGTCAAAATCGGTATAGATGAATCAACAATTTCTGTCGAACAAATACATCGGCAGTTGTTTGACATACTTCTTTGCTTATTGAAATAGTTTAATATATAACTTTGGTATTATGTTTATAATATTTATAAGCACTAGGTCGTTGCCACTGCTGATGGACCGTTTGAGTCCCCGAGGGTATACATAAACCTAGTACCTGGTATTTCGGTAACAGCTGTTCATCTTATAATAAAGTAATATTTGTCACTGATAACACCATTTAAATTTGAAAATTTTCTAAAGCTAAGATAGTCATTTTTTTTACAGTGGTTACTCTTAGACGGATTTCTGCTATATTTTTTGAGATATTATTTGGCCTTGTATGATACCACTTTCTCTTTAGAAAATGCACATACTTTTCAAACTGGAGCTCAACTGATGAAGTCTAATTGACAGAAACGATATCGTCCTGAGCATTATAACTTTGGTATTATGTTTATAATATATATAAAGAACTCACAAAGGGTTTTGGACAATATTGCTCTAACTTTAATGTCCATTATTCTTGTGGTTTCCAGAGTTTAATAGGTCGAAATTTGATGACTGGTTAGATGCTATAGTGATTATTATTTATGATAGTTAGGTTTGTCCAATGCACAGGTATAAGGTTTCAGGGACCAAGTATCAAAAGGGGAATAACCCTTGCACATTTGTAATTTGCATTTATACTTGTCAAAATACTTATCTCCGAGGTAATCTCTATAACATAGTTGTAGTAATGATTTGACGATTATTTTACAATTATCATTTCACCATTATTTTATTACTATCAAATTTAAAACTTTATTCTAAGGAAAGTTATCTTTAAGATGTTCAGATGATTTTTTTCTTTTTGAGACGGAATATCTGAATTGAACATATTCATTCATTTGTACAGTGAATATCTTAATTGGCGATGCAGTTTATTAAACCAGTTCGAAAAAAATACGTTTGCAGAAAATGGAAATTGTTTGAGGTAAAATAGTGCATCAATTTGCATGGTATTCTGTGTAATTGTACGTGTAATATTTTAGCAAATAGTTACAATCAGACTTGAATTATTGTGTAACACGAGAATTTTTATTTCTTTTTTAGCCAAAAATCATTTCATATACAAATAAAATATGTATTAAAATATGGTGTTTTTTTTTAAATATTCTTTCAATTAGATATTTGGAAATGCATTTCATTTGATCCATTATATTTCCATTATGCATTAACATAATGGAAATGTAATGTAGCAAATAGATATTGAAACTCTGCTGTATGCCTATATGGGTATCAGTTATTTCTAATAGACAATATATTTGTAATGTTCGTAGGCGTGGTCTTTCAACAAACTGTCGGCATTCCTATGGGAACCAATTGTGCTTCTTTATTGGCTGACCTGTTCCTTTTTTAATACGAAGCTGACTTCATTAAGAAACTGCTGGATCAAAAGAGGAAAAACTAGCGGTGTCCTTAAATTTGAAATTAAAACATGTCAACATTGTCATACATATGTCAATGTGATATATCCCAGATAACTAGTAATTAAGATAAACAGAATCAAGAACACGCTTCATACTTAGACACTTTACTAATTATAGACATAGGCGGGAAATTAACAACTAAACTATACGACAAACGCGACAATTTTGACTTTCCCATTGTAAATTTTCCACATTTAAGTAGTAATATCCCACAGCCACCCTCATATGTTTGTGTGTGTGTGTGTGTGTGTGTTTGTGTGTGTGTGTGTGTTTGTGTGTGTGTTTGTGTATTTGTGTGTGTGTGTGTTTGTGTTTGTTTGTGTGTGTTTGTGTGTGTGTTTGTGCGTTTGTGTATGTGTTTGTGTGTGTGTTTGTGTGTGTGAGTTTGTGTGTGTGCGTGTTTATGTGTGTGTGTGTGTGTGTGTGCGTCTGTGTGCGTGTTTGTGTGTGTGTGTATGTGTTTGTTCGTGTTGGATCCAAGTCAGATATATAAATAGTATCAACATGAAGAACTATTGAGAATCCCCAACATGATAGGTCCAGGTGTCCGGAGGTAGCCAGCGTTCAATGCCAGCATGCCACATCCGTCGCAAATGCTACATGGACGTGTTTGGCAAAAAGGTCAAGTTCAGTGAAAAGGTCAAGCTCGGTGAAAATGAAGATATAACAACACTCTCAACAAGAGCTTTTGCGAATCCCAAATGGTAAGGGATCGATCGTCTGGAATGAGCAAGCTCCACCTTGTCAGCACGCCGCACCCACCACAAATGCCCCATGAAAACCTCTCGATTTTGTGAAAATGTCAAGTTCCGAATAAAAAGGTCATACTTGATGGTGAAATGTCGATACAACATAAAGAACAGTTGTGAATGCCAAACGATATAGGATCAGGTGTCCGGAGGGAGTTAGCGACCTCTGCCGGCATGCCACACCCGTCGCAAATGCTACATGGAAACCGATCGAGTTCGGTGAAAGCGTCATCAGTTAGTTCTGGATATTATAAACAAAAGGAAGTCATAATATAAGGTCATGTACCAGAATACTATCCAGCATTCCCCCGAGAAGAGGTACTTCATATTGATTAACAAGACCCTTGTATCGATCAAACTAAACAAATATACCCACATAGGGCGCAAAGTACATAAACCGAGTGGTAAAGACAAATTTAGATGATAAAGTTATATTTTGTACCACGCACTCTCTATATACACGGTAAAACTTGCTTTAGCGACCACCTGTGTATAAAGACCCCCTGGTCATGTTTTTGCTGTCCATAATATTACCATTTGTGTACAAATCAGCCTCTTTATAAAGACCACCTCCCTACGAAGATTTGTTGTGTTCATAAGAGGGTCTTTATACAAGTTAATATAAATTTCACTGTATATATCTTTTAAGCCTTTTATATTGAATCCTGTTACATTGAGATCATGATTTATTGGTAATGATTTTAATTCCCTGTGTTGCTGCAACACGCTGTCGAATAACTATATCTCCATTATTTATTTATTTTCCGGTCATTTTGAAAAAACATGTCCATTTCCCCATGATATATATATACATACAGAATGCCACACGACAAAACAGTTTTAAGTTTTATTAACTGCATTCTGTATTTTTATACAAAACAGTTTTAGGTTTTATTAACGGCATTCTGTATTTTTATATAAAACTGTTTTGTCGTGTGGCATTCTGTATTTTTATATAGCAATGTAAGTTAATAAAACTTAAAACTGTTTTGTCGTGTGGCATTCTGTATTTTTATATTTAATTTCTTTACTTTTGGACTTTCAATAACTTATATATATATATATATATATATATATATATATATATATATATATATATATATATATATATATATATATATATATATATATATATATACATATATATATATATGCTGGAATGTTATACTGTCAGCTTGTGATACCACAAACGTTTCATTATACCCACATGACTATTATTTGTTTAATATGTTATTTTCAGACAAGAACAAAACAGACAAATGTGGCGAAAATCACTCAGGTAAAACAGAAGTGTGAAGTGAGAACACAGAATTCCAAACTTTTGGCTACGAAGACAAAGAGCAAAATTAACACGTCATATTTGTACGTGCAAAAATGGCTATTTACGGAAAATCGTTTTGGGGGCGCTAGAGACAAAAATATTGTAACCAGTGTGTAACTAACGTTATATTTTCTACCGTTACAGCCGTTTTGCATCATATTCTTACAAAAATCATAATTACAGGAAAAAAATTGAATTTTCACTTCCACTATTTCCAGCACTATACGAAAATGCAAGGTAAGATATTTAATTTACATGAATACACAATCTGTATGTGTGTCCGAATGTCGTTGACATCAATGCGATTTGTGTAAATTATATTGAGTAAGTGTAAGGCTACGAGAGACATAATTGAGATTATTTGAAAAAATACAAAATGAGATAATCTCATTGAATATAATTGCGACGTCTAACCAATTCTCTGTCACACACACACATACACACACACACACACACACACACACACACACACAATATATATATATATATATATATATATATATATATATATATATATATATAGAGAGAGAGAGAGAGAGAGAAAGAGAGAGAGAGAGAGAGAGATGTACTTATGATAAATATACATACACATAAAATTTGTACATATATAACATGCAGTTTAAAACAAGAAAAATACATCGTTTCACAAACTTTAAACTGTGTGTCATTGTTTGCCATTGTTTAAGTAGATCTCTTTATATTTGCCTGCATTATTAAGTAACAAAACATCATGTGAGTCGGACCAGGTCGTTTGTTTTCTTCATTCTCTGTTAATTATTCTTCCTCAGACTTAATGTTGTGTGGCGTGCAGACTTTATTTAGACTTCAGAGGCTTTATTGCATGACCTATTCCATTTACTGGAATTAAAGGGGCATTAGCTGTGTTTTTGTTTTCAAATTTGTACCCTTTCTTACTACTGAGACGGATAAATAATCATAAAACAGAGATAAATAGAAGAATAAAATATTTTAAATTCCTACATGTTTTGTAAAAATTGCTTGATAAACCCAGGTTTGGCACTTTCTCTATTGTAATTGATTTATTCATATAAACCATACTATTTGTATAGGAATACCACACTGCATCTGACATTTTTCACAAAATATATAGAAATATAAGATTTTTATATCTGTGAATAGCTCATATTTTTTTATTTTACATCATGTACAAGTATTAAATGTAGAAAAAAAATTCAAAAATATTTTTTGAACACATCTAATGCCTCTTAATGTTTCTCGTTTTGTGGCAAAAGGGTGCTTTCTTCGGGATATATGCGTAAATTCCTGTTTTTCTTTTTCTTTTAACTCATTAACCCCTGTGATAATATATCGCCCAAAATCAATGAAAAGTATGGTCTATTGTTATTATTCAGGGGTGAACAGGTTTATATTGCATGTTGAAATAATTAAAAAGTTTTATTCTAAATCAAACACCCCTGATTCTGACAGTGGACTTAACCTTTGAAATTGGCAGGTCCAAATGTGACTTCAGGGGTCGATGAGTTAAAAAAGAACAATATTATCGAAACTATATTGTATGAATGGTCTTAGCAATTATTATTTTTTCTGTTTTGTCCGAATATTGCGTATTATGTCAAGACTATTGTTCCCAGAATTATTAATGTACTGTCCATTTCTACTCTTATATGGTCAGTACTTATTTGAAGCCACCATGTAATATATATGGACGTCAAAATGTAACGTGTATAGCGACGTGATATCCGTATTGACATTATATAGTATGTACCTAAAGTCATCGTGTAATATTTAAGGACGTCAAAGTGCAGCGTGTATAGAGACGTGATATCCGTATTAACATTATATTGTCTGTATTTAAAGTCACCATATAATATATATATATATATAATATAATATATATACTCCGTTTGTCGTTATAACGACATATTTTTATTATTACATCCGTTTGTCGTTATAATGACATATTAAGTTAATATCACAAGATATACGCCGTTATAACGACATATTTTTTATTATTACATCCGTTTGTCGTTATAATGACATATTATGTTAATATCACAAGATATATGCCGTTATAACGACATATTTTTATTATTACATCGGCATCAGTAGTAAACAATATTCATTTAAAGGCATAATGTATCATAAATATTGATGTTAATTCAAAAAATTGATCAGAATTGACACTTATAGTATTGCCGTGTATCCGCTACTCGTGTTATGTTAATTGTCTTCATCTTAGTTACCTTAAAGTAAATGAAATTGACGTCAACATAATATAAAAAATGTGTCGGTGTCATTGTGCAATCTGTGGCTATCATCGTGTTCTTTGCTTTGAAGTCAATGTTTTTTTCTGCCTTGACGTCAGACAACATTTACAGTTTATTACATATTTCCTCACTTTATTGTTTAAAATCAGAATAAAATCTAGAACAGTAATGGACATTTTACACTCATTTTAGGTTTGATGTTTATTGCCCTGTATTTAGTTGTCAATGTCAGAGGTCAGCTAATGCCAGGGATTTCGCCTTCTAATCCAAGTCCAGTCTTGAAACGCTGCATGACGCCGGTCGGGTACGGTAACGTCACTGGCGTTTATACCAACCGATTTGCAAATGCCGTTCACAGGTGGTGTTCGTATGTATACTTATTCACTCTCATACAGTTGTTTTATATTTGTTTCACGTTGTATTTCACTGTATCGAAAAGGAAATATTTTATACCGTTAACAGGTTTGCATACAGATTAAAAACCACATCAACTGAAACTAATTAATTAAACCTGCGCTTATTCTATATCAAATCATTTTTCATTATGTTATACTTAAAATTGTTTTTTCTTAAACATATAACACTTTCAGAGTGTACGAAGATGTGATTCCTTGTCTGAGCGACTGGATGGAAACAACTCACAAAAATCTGAATGACAGTCCAAGCGATTGGTTCCTGAGTTTGGTATACGATTCACAAAGGGCCAATTTAACAACCACATTGATGTGTAAAAAATTGAAAAGTAAGTTGTACTCTTTGCTGTCGTCTGTACAAACTGTGACGAGGATTTACTTCACACTTATTTCATTTGATTTTGGCTCGGGGCGGATGTGACCGGTCAACACCGAATGAAATTCTTTGCATTCATGTTAGAATATTCAATATTAACTCGGCCATCGGTCATATTTGATTTCTTTTCACAAATAACGATACTTAATTATATATAAAAAATCTCAGATACCAAAGTATAAATCTTTAGGATGTCCAGGACACATATACAAATCTGGCAAAAATGGACAAACACGGACCTCTGGAAACCAAGAGGTGGGATCAGGTACCATGGAGGAGTAAGCATCCCTGTCAACCGGACACACCCGCCATGAGTCCACAGTCATGTCCAAATGAAATACGTGAGGAAAGAATCCTCGCCACAATTGGTACAGACGTCTCAACAACCACCAACGAAAAGGCAACTCAACATTTGACCCACTGAAACAGAGTAATCGCAAACAAGACTATTATACCGACCGTAAAATTTGCGGAATGTTGACATCAAACGCGGTTTTCGATATCCCTGTGTCAATAATATGTCACTATTTAGTTTACATCTGTATATGAAATGTTCATATGTTGAACACGCGCTTGCATATCGGATCATTTGTGAAATATAAACTCCATATGCGGGTGACTGTGGGATATTACTACTTAAATGTGGAAAATTTACGATGGGAAGCCGAAATCGTCACGTTTGTTGTATAGCTTAGTTGCCAATTTCCCGTCTGTGTCTATAGTGAGTAAAAAGCGTGTGTGCTTGATTCTGTTGTATCTTTAATTTCTAATTCGCTGGGATATATATTATACAATGTAACAAGTGCTTTTCAACCCCAAATTAAAAGAAATATTTTATTTGCATAACATATGAACTATTTCAAACTTTTAATACAAACAAAAAATTCTATTTTGACGGCATATAAGCCTTTAATACAAAAAAAATGTCAACACTCTCAAAATTTTAAGAGTTTTATTCTCCGACGTACAACACTTAACTTTTGCCGGTTTCTAGCAGAATGTCGTGTCAGTGACTGGATATCTATCAGACGATAGTTTTCAAGACATGCGCATTGCTATATATTTAACCAGAAGCAGGTCACAATTTTGAAAGTTTTATTTACGTGTAGTTTCGTATATTACTGTGATTTATGTGTTGACTTTTTCGACAATATAAATAGTACAGATACCCGTTACGAAGTATAGAGAACAATATTCAAATATAGGGGACACTTAAAAACACAGTGCTATAGAAATACCTGAGTGAGATCACACCATGAAATCCGCAGTCATATCAATCAAAATCAAACCAAGTTAAGTGAAAATCCTTGTCACATCAGTATATATGACTCACGAACTACTAATAAACAAATAACTCAACATTTCAGTTAAATATGGTACGTTTATTATATCGAGGTGATCTATCGTAGATTGCCCGGTAGTACGGTAAACTTTCATTCTAGTATGATGTTTTAATTCAATAAGTATTTATTTTTGGTTTTAAATTCGACACACTTACCGGTGGTAAATTCACTAAAACGATTTCGCGAATAGCGATTCATTTTCTGGTAATCTGAAACACGAGAGGAAGGATTGAAAGAAGAAAATACAGTGGAAGAAAAATAAAGTCATTTCCGAACGGAATGATCGTTTCAGGTCGTCCCTGTGGTCTCTTAAAAGTTATACTATCATGTATCAAAAATTTTATTCAACAATTGTTATTTATTTTATATTCAATTGTAAACATTTGGACAATGTATCATCTCTCTCATACATCTCTGATTCATTGCTTGCTACCAACAATAAAAATGATGCATTGTTATCATATTACGTATTGTTATAATGGAAAGACAGAGGAATATAAAAAGTCTAACAGAGGTAAAAAGTGATCCAATTTTTTTTAAAAGGAAAATAGATTATTCAGAAGAAGAATTTTGTAAATTATTGTTTCCTGTATATTAACCCTTTCAACCCTACAGACCATAATAGACTAGTCTTAAACAATAAAAAAGCCATACCACTCAGAGTTTTAGGGGTGAAAGGGTTAATATAAGGTATGTATAAATATATAAAAGGTGTGTCGTTAAATGATGTGTTATGGTCACAAATTTTGGAGATATTGTCTTAAGGAATCTTCACAGTGTTCATTAAATTCCAACCGCTTAAAACTGTTGCAAAGTTAATGTAAATTTGTAAAAAAAATATTCCCCCAAAGTTAATGAACTGAATTCACTTCCATAAACGACGAAGTTGTATGTCACCTTAAAGTTTAACCCATTTGGTAAACGACAAAGCATGCATGAAATTATCTAATGTTTCACTTCGATATCGAGTTAATTTCTCAAATATTTTCATATGAAATAAGTTTGAAACTTTTTGATGTTTTTCATGCAAAACGTATATTTGATATATTAAAATTTCTGAATACGAAACCACGGACTATGCGAATTTATAAACAAGCAATGAATCTTTTGAGATACCTAGATTTCAACGATTAACTTTTGTTATTATGGAATTGGAACGAAATATTGAATTTTATCAAAATTACATCAAAGCAACATTGAGTCAATTAAATCATTTTACCACGAGTTTCATTCACCTTTAACGTTCGCTGTATTAAACAATATTTATAAGAAAATTTCTAAGCACAATACATCCACACAGCCCTCATGACGTTTTAATATATATAAATCTTAGATTTTAAACTGACTTTGTAGCATAAGAATTCAGGTAAATTCTTTTTTATTACCCTTAATATATCACAAAGATTTTGCGGTTCGTTTAATATAAAGTAGCACTTGACACGCAAGGCATACAAAGAGTTCATCCAGTGAACCTTTTGACCTTTCTACACACAGAGATCTATATAACAAACTAGCAGTTCTCTTGAACATACATGTGTTTCATTCAGTGGTCAAATCTATTCTATTTACCTCCCTCAGTTTATGACCAAATGAAATGACACTCACTTTAATTGATTATCAGAAAGAATAATAAACACCAACAATACTACGAAACAAGAAAAGTTGTGTATTAGATGATTGTATCCTTTTAAAGTAGATTGAAATATAAAACATGAATTGATAATTTTTACAATTTTTTTATATGCAGGCATAGCTGACGATCTTTTGTGTATTCGAAAAAACGTTCGCAGGGCACTAAAGTGTACCAAGATAATGACAGATACAGTGAAGGCAGCGTTAATGAAAATGTACATAAGTAATGAGACGGACAGTAAATCTGCATCAAAGGGGGCATGTCTGTAAGTATAATAAGCATGGGAAGGCGTGTCTGTAAGTGTTAATAGCCTCATAGAGGGCGAACTTGTAAGTATTGCAAGCATAAAAGAGGCGTGTTTGTAATTATTACAGGCTGTAAGTATCATAAGTATCACAAAAGGCTTGTATATTAGTATCATGAACATCACAGGAGGAGTATTTATTAGTATCATAAACATCACAGGAGGCGTGTGTATAAGTATCATAAAAATCACAGGTGGTGTGTATATTAGTATCGTAAACATTGCAGATGGCGTATTTATTAGTATCATAAACATCACACGTGGCGTGTATGTTAGTAACATAAACATCACAGGAGGCGTGTCTATTAGTATCATAAACATCACACGTGGCGTGTATATTAGTAACATAAACATTACAGGTGACGTGTCTATTAGTAATATAAACATCACACGTGGCGTGTCTATTAGTAACATAAACATCACAAGAGGCGTGTGTATTAGTAATATAAACATCGCAAACAGTCGGCGTGTCTATAAGTATCATAAACATCACAGGTAGCGTGTATATTAGTAACATAAACATCACAGGAGGAGTGTCTATTAGTATCATAAACATCACAAGAGGCGTGTCTATTAGTATCATAAACATCACAGGTGGCGTGTCTATTAGTATCATAAACATCACAGGTGGCGTGTCTATTAGTAACATAAACATCACAAGAGGCGTGTTTATTAGTATCATAAACATCACAATAGGCGTGTCTATAAGTATTCAAATATTCTAAGCATCACAAGTGCTTGTCTTTAAGTATCATGATAATCACCAGGAGTGTCTGTTCTATGAATCTTATGTCTTTGAAGTTGTAGTGAAGCAACTCAAGACCTAGATTCAACTCTTTTATTTATTTTTATAGCTGTAGTAAAATCTAAATATCCTAGCGGGATGGAATCTGATGAATCATTTTTCGACCTTTAAAATTTTTAGATATAGGTTATAAAGCATAACGACATTAAACGTTCTCTGGTAAAAGTGATTGTTCCTAACTGTGGACGTAACGGGTATCTAATGAAAAATAAAACGCATTCTAAGCCAGTCATAACAAAAAAGTGAATAATATCGTCGGAACGATAATCAAAAGGTCACAGTATCCAGTTAGGAAAAAAACGCGTCTTCTGTGCTATAAGGCCTGTCGTAACTGAATAGTAAGAAGAATCTTCAAAATAAAGGTTACTCCATACCACCAAGTTACGTGGAACTGATCTCCCTACGATAATCAAAAAGGTGATCCCATCCCGCATAAAAACATAAAAACAGAATATATATATATTCTATATATATATATATATATATATATATATATATATATATATATATATATATATATATATATATATATATATATATATATATATATATATATATATAATATGTATATGTAATATATTATTTGTAGGATCTCTGTCTCAACTGCTGAGTGCTTTAAGGGAACGATGGCTACTTGTAAGAAACACATACGACGTTTCATTGGTGCTTATTACAAAATCTTAGGCGGGAAATGTGAAAATCTACTCGACAAAGTGGATAACATAACCCCAAATCCTAGCATAGTCAATACGAAAAAAGCCGAGGATGACTGGATGTCTACTATAAAATCTGTATTACAATCAGAGGTCAACGTAACCTTGACACCTGTCATGGTTGAAGGTGACACTACTGAAACTGATGAGGCATTAACTTTGTTTTCAACACAGGAATGGAAACCACCTACATCAATGACACCACAAAAAACAACTCCAACAACAACGACAACAACAACAATGTCATTTACAGCGACAACACAGATAGATCACGTGATTGCAAACAACGAGACATCTGCTGATGACGATAATACGAAGAATAGAGATAAACTGCAGATGACCGAAAAATCTGATCCGAACGGATCCGGTCCATTATTTGTCAATACCAAAATCACAGTTGTTTTGGTTGTCATGGTGATGATAAAATGTATTTGATCCACATGTACACAATGAATTAAAATTTCTTTGGAGAAAAAAAGTTGAATGAACATCAAATATTTCAATTTTGCTAAATATCTAAAGTGAAAGGTAAGCATGTTTTTATTCAACTGCGTAATTAAATGACAGAATGTTATAACTTGAGAGAGAGAGAGAGAGAGAGGGAGAAAGAGAAAGAAAGAGAAGTTAACAACGTGATTGATATTTTGTTTAATTTTATATAACGTGTTTTGATAGAATGAACAATAATTTACTACTGTCATGATGCAATACATAATATTTTTAATCAGTGATTATTTTTATAAGAATATCATTTTGGTGTCACCATGATTTGACCAAAATTTATCAAACGAACGAAAAGATTTTATTGTAATATACGTTTTTATTTTGGATTTATGTTGGAGATACATACCGCTGATCATGTGATCATGTTTTTGAGGATTACCGATGAAATAACCTTTGTCAAATTTATTCATTTTGCATTTTTTTTAGATCAAGATATTTTTTTTAACATTTGTTTGTGGTTTTAAGCTCTAAATATTTATTAGCCATACAAGAATAATAAAATAATTTCAGACCGTAAATATATGTATAACTCGATTACATTCATTCTGATGTTTCTGTTTTTACTGTTGTTGCAATTGTTGTTGTTGTTGGTGATACATATTGATACCTACTGATATTGAGCAATTTATACATATAATTAACATGGTAATATTCTGGATGACCTAAATATCTAAGAATTATGGGTTAGGAAGATATAAGAAAACAAAACAAGATCTAACATTACAGCATTATCATCGATTGACTAGTGGACTATACAATGCAATACAATTCATCAATCATGTCAGTAAACAGCCATAGTCCATCGGAATAAAACGTACAGCAAATGAAATGCTATATTTAGCATAATTCAGTAATTAACATTTTTTCAGTATATATATATATATATATATATATATATATATATATATATATATATATATATATATAATAATAATAATAATAATAATAATAATAATAATAATAATAATAATAATAATAATAATAATATTGTTGATTGTTTGAAATCGTCTTTTTGTGATTATCCTATACAGATATGGTTCCTCCTTTGCTTTACAAATAAGGTTTACAACGAAATGCAGAATGATGTTATCACCAAGCTTTATAATAGATGAAATATTGTGCAAGAAATGTGCTGTGAATTTTTATCTCATATTAAAAAAATACAAAAGTCAGAATATTGTTGGTATATCTATACACATTAATTACGTATGTGCTTGTTGTGTCTTTGTAACCAAATTTATAATGACTTTACAAAAACACTTTTCACGTAAACTTAAACTATGGTTGAGTTAACTACAAATAACAATAACTTCTACTACTACTACTACTACTACTACTACTACTACTACTACTACTACTACTACTGCTGCTGCTGCTACTACTACTATTACTTCTACTGCTACTACTACTACTTCTACTACTGCTACTACTACTATTACGTTCCTTATCCAATCGATAGGGATACGAGATGAAAGTCACTTATCGGGTCTTTTGGATGATACTTAAAACCGAGGTCACTGCACTGGCGTAAGTCCATAGAACATGGCAAACTTTTAGCACTTTATCTAAAGCTGGTGACATATACGCGGAAAATATCTGACAATGTAAAACAAGACACAAACAAAAAACTACCTCAACTACAATTTCTGCTACTACTACAACTACTATCATCTTGTTAACGATATCTAACTATCATGTCATCATGTCGTTAACGATATCTACCTATCATGGCATCATGTCGTTAACGATATCTACCTATCATGTCATCATGTCGTTAACGATATCTACCTATCATGGCATGTCGTTAACGATATATACCTATCATGGCATCATGTCGTTAACGATATCTACCTATCATGTCATCATGTCGTTAACGATATCTACCTATCATGTCATCATGTCGTTAACGATATCTACCTATCATGTCATCATGTCGTTAACGATATATACCTATCATGGCATGTCGTTAACGATATCTACCTTTCATGTCATCATATCGTTAACGATATCTACCTATCATGTCATCATGTCGTTTGTGATGGGTTACGTCATGATTTTGAGATTTTTTTGTTAATGAAGGCAGTGGCTATTCCGCCAACAATTGATTGAAATAATACATGATAGGTGTGAATTTTCAAGAGGGGCTTGGTCCAAATGAAAGTCTAAATGGCTAACCCACACAATCAGACAACCAAATGCAACCAAATAAGGGGAAAAAAACCATAACACACATACATGAATATATCTATCTATCTATCTATCTATCTATCTATCTATCTATCTACATGTGTGTAAGGCATGATATATTGATTTTAAGTATTACATACAGAGGCAAGTGCCCGATATGAAAAGCAGTCTACAGGAAAGATATGACACTTCTGGCCTTTACAATATGGAAATGTGCTAAACTTTTCTACCGCAAATAAACTGAACCTAGCCATCACAGGATGTTATCAATGTAAATATTACCAAACCAAGAGCGACAGACATGTTTCATTTTCATGTCACGAGATCTGAGTATCAACTATAACGACAAACCCAGGAAATTTCAGAATTTTTCACGATTTCTAAAAGATATGTTTACGAGAAAATAAGATTTTAGACCTCAATAACCAACAAAAAGTAGACTCATATGACGTGTTCGTGTATAAGACATTATGAATACAATTCCTTTAATGGTAAAACGGTATTTTTTGTTAAAGGCATACAGACTGTCAGTTTGATAAATAAAAATATTTTGCGATTAGACCAAAAGTTTGATTTAAAAGGCTAAAAAGATATATTGATTATAAAATTTTAACAGATACTGAATACATATACATTGCCCGGTATGAATGAAATACGCCGACCACTGATGTTCGTGTCACCAATGTAAGAAAACATGTACAAATGTGTACTCGCTCATATTTCTCATTCGATTTCTTTTCACAAATACGTTACATATATATTTTTTTCAATCCGGAATTTTTATTTAAAAAAACATTTTATTTGTATAAAACGTCGAATATTTAAAAACTTTTAATACAAGTAAAACGAATCCATTTTACAGCTTGTATGCCTTTAAGTTAGAATATTATCTAACAGCCCACTTTATAAAATAAAGTTATGTTATGTCAAACCACCGGTCTACCTGTTGTTTTCTTTTTTTTGTACCTGTTGTAGCGAGATTTAACTCATACGTATATAACTTTACTAGTGTAATCCATAGTGATTTAATTTCCTTCTCACAATTTTTCGTGAAGAAAATCTCAAAATTGTCATGATAGCCAGCCATGCATGCTTAACTACGTACAACATATTTCAAAATGGTACAAAATGACTTTTAGGTGCATTGTTACACCTGATGTTTTATGAATTTAGAAAAACTGTCACGTAATACCTCTCACGTTTGCAAACTTTTGTGTTTTCCCCTTAAATTGTGATCCAGTGATGTCATTGGGTAATTAAGATGTAGTTATACCTTACTCATGTCACGTGAAATTTAAACGTTAATTAATTAATCTCCTTTGTTTGCTTTTTACCAACGAGAAAAGAATTTCGATTTTGTTCTGTTCATTCTTTATTGGCTTCCCCAACAATACTGACAACATCGAAATGTTAGCGAAAGTTAAAGGTAAGTTTTTTTTTCATGTCGATTTCAAACGGATAAATATTAACAATGCAATGTATTCATATATGCAAAAATGATCTTGGTGTTTGCAGAGTATTTTTGTAGTTGACCAAAATATACTCTATAAAAATATATAGAACATCGACATCCAAATGGTATAGACACCTAGTTTCCAATATTATAAATTGTTATATTAAGTTATGTTTAACTTTGCGGACGAGAAATAATTTCACTAACTTTTGTGACCAGCAACAACATTCAGATATTCAAGTTAATATTTCATTTTGCTTTTGATTAATGTTTAACCCCCACACTCAACAAATTTTCAGTTATATGGTGGCGGCCAGTTTTTAATGATGTACCCGGGGGAGGGACCACTGGCCTTCTGCAAGGCAAGTAAACTGGTAAACGTTCTCACAAAAATCAAATTAGGTTCCAGCGGGGCTCGAACTTTCGCTGAAAAGAAGTAGAGACTTAATGGTTCAAAGCGCAATGTTGTAACCATTCGGACAGGGAGGCCACTCCAAGTTAGAAAAAAAAACTGAATAAATTCTTCTGCTTATGTGCAATATTAGAACGTTCAAACAAGAATAGAACTTATCACCATTTTGATATAAATGCAGGTTAAATTGATACATGACACTTGTATACATAAATAATATTATGTAAATATACCAATAATTTCAATCAAGAAGCATTTTTTTAGTGTTACAACGATTTTACCACAATATTATTATTCTAAAACCGATAGAGAATTAATCAAGAAGTTGTGAGTCCTAAGTCGTAAGTCTTCAGTGATTTGGTCTTAAGACAAAACTTAGCACTGATATATCAGCGCTTCCCGGACTCAAATCAAGCCGCTTGTTTTCAAATAAGACCTTGATAGATTATGAGTACTGATACCCGACCCGGCTTGGTTCAGTCGGTAGCGCCCTCGACTCTTGGTCGTAAGGTTGTGAGTTTGAGTTCAGTCGGCGGCAGTCGGTTTCCTGTCCTTCGAGAGAGACAGAGAAAAAAAAAAACGATGTCCCGTGTCACAATAGGTGTCGGCACGTTAAAGAACCCTCACTGCTTATTGCTCAATGGCCGTAAGTGCCGAGCATACGCCAAAATGTGAAGCCCTTCCATATGAGTGAAAGATTCTTGAGTGGGACGTTAAACAACAACAACAGTACTTATACCTGCTACATTTATAGAGATTATTTAGGACAAATACAAAAATAACTAACGAACTGCCTCTGGATCATAAAAAATACCTGACTGCATTTGGTCGTAAGTCACAATTCGTGATTCTTTGTAAAACGGTCGCAAGTCTGTGTTTGTCCAATGTACACCGTGTCTGTGTATTATCCTAAAATCATACCGTAAACAATTTTATTGACATTCCAGTATATTATTTACACCATTTTTTTCGAGCCTCGTTTTAAACTAGGCTGATTATGTTGGTGAATAATACTGGTTTGTTTGCAAAAATGTTCAAATTTTTTGTTTCCGGTTCCGTATGTTGCAACCAGGTTTTCTTCCATGCATTATAGCTGACTTGAATATTGTTAGCCATGATACAATATTTTCAAAATTATAAATTATATCTTGTTTAATGTTTTGTTTACTGATAGAGTTGTTACTATGGCAATAATTGTTGATACATATCAATTACACAGTTGATCCAAACATTTACTATGAAATGTTACATCAATGTTGTCTTATTTTACGCCCCCGCCCCAAAAAAAAAAATTGTCAGTTATATGGGGACGTTGAAAAATTATGGGGAACTGCACAAATGTTGACCTATGCTATAGACATACGTTACCGTAGTGGGGCTGTGTTCAAAGTGCTACACCTGCCAGAACATAACTCGGATAATCCAGTTATTATATTCCGCTCACTACGATCACTTCATTAACATCGAAAGATGGAGAGAATCGGAAACGGAGCGGACTTGAATCAATTGAGTCAGCCAGAATACGGCAACCGGGTTTAAGGTTTTAATAGGAAGTTCAATGACATTCACTTCCTATGCCGAGCGCTGTGAGAAGAATCAGTCATGGTACAAGGTATGAGTCTAGACCATTCCGTTTACTATGCACAATACACAACCGGAAGTGATCCCACTTGTGTTGAGATGTTTAAAACAACGAATTACGTCTTGTATCATTATTTCTGGGAGCTAGTGTTTTCTTAAATTTGACATTTTAAACGCGAGGCAATGGAACACGGCGATCTTAACCTTATTATATGTACAGTGTAATGTCATATTAAAACACTAGAAGCCATTAGTGTCCCCAAATATTTTTGAAATTTAAGGTATTTAGAAATGGAGAAAGTGTTCCAGACATTTGTTAGAAAATAGAAATTTATAACTCATAAATTTTACAGAACATAAAAAATATCGCCAAACAGATTCTTATTTCAAATTTGAAAAGACAACGGGAAATCAATCTTAAAGAGATGGTAAACCGTAAATCAATGACGTGACAATTTTGGAAAAAATTATAAACGCTCAAAACATAAAAATTAGTTTATTTAGAATTTTTATCATCTTTATTTATTAAAATGTTTGAGAATCTGACTAATTTCCACGGAATTATTGGGAACTGACTACGTTGTACTGAATTTTATAATCCACGGGAAATAACTCATATAAACAATGTTATCTCCCTTAGGTAATAAAGATTAATAATCTGATTCATAGCAATGTTATGCATTTTCACAAATTCTATAATTTTATTCTTAGTTTAATTTTCGGGTATGTCACGTTTTCCGTTTTTATTTTAGTTTTATTTAGTTTTAATTTATTTTTTATTTGACATTTGACTGACTAACCCTTTCTATCCTACAAGCCATAACAGACGGGTCTAAACAATAGGGAGGGCAATTCCATTTAGATATCTAGGGGTGAAAAGGTTAAATACGAAGACTTAGCATATAGCTAAATGGGTATCAGCTGTCTTTTTTTCCCTTTCCTTTACAATAACAAAAAAGAGATATACACAGACATGAACATTCTTAAATTTTTATATAGTTTGTGAAAATTTCTTGGGATTTCCTGGCAATTATTCTCTTGCAATTGATTACTACTTACTATTTGCTAAGGCATGTCACACTGTATCTGACCTTGTTTTCATCACATATATAGGCATACAAGACTTTTGTATGCCTGTATATAGCTCTTATTTGTTATTGTTCATCATGAACACGTAGTAAAAGTAAAAAAATATATATATAGAAACAACGTATTCGGTAAATACAGCTCACCTCCCTTTAAATATAGTACTTGTACCCATTTTCTAAACATAAGTGGCATTAGCTGTGATTTTCCCTTTGACCGGTCGACAGGGGATGCTTACTCCTCCATGGTACCTGATCCCACCTCTTGATTTCAAGAGGCCCGTGTTTGTCTATTTTCACCAGATTTGTACCTTTATCCTGGACATCCCTGTGATTTATACCTTGGTATCTCAGACTATTTATATTTTTTCTACATAGATTGATATACAATAATAAAAGAAAAAAAAAGAGAAATACATAGGCATAATTACTCTTAATACAAATTCCTATATATTTTGTTAAAATTGATTGAGAAACCCAGGTTTGGCACTTTTTCAATTGCAATTGGTTAACTCAACCTTACTATTTATATATTAATACCACACTGGACCTTTGTTTCACAAAACATATTGGAATATAAGATTTTTAAGCCTGTGTATAGCTCTTTTTTGTTATTGTATATCAAGTACAAGTAGTAAAAGTAAACAAAAATATCGAAATAATTATTTTTGGTGAACACATTTAATGCCCCTTAAAACATTCCATATTTCTTATGTCATGTTTTAGTAATATATCCTTAGTTCAAATGGTATGAAGCTTTTGGGAACGATTTATCAACACACCTTATAAGCTGACATTGATTTAGACTGTAATTTTATCTCTTACATCTCTTACTGTAACAGTCATGATTATTACTTTAGAGAATGCATATAATTACCCGGAAGTGGTCATCATCCGTGATGCCATCTGGTGTCAGAATGTTAAACTATGTCGTTAAAATCAAATTATGAAAGAAATGATAATTAACCGTGAATGTAGACTTAGATGCTTACTAATGACATTATCAATTAAATTTATACATTAAAACACAGCTTTGATAAAAAAAAATATGACCCTACTTCTCACCAATGTTAGATTGTATCTATAGCACGATCATAGGCCTATACCGTGACTCCCTTTCGCCCAGCGGATCTGATGACCTTTTCATCCAGCTTGACCTTATCACCGAACTTGACCTGTTCTACCGATCTCGAGAAGTTTCCATGGAACATTTGCGACGGGTGTGGCAGCATGCTAACAGGGACGAGTTTTATAGTAGATGTGAAAATAAAAACCAGATTGTAACAGTACTGTAGCAGTCGGGGAAGAAATGTGCGGCCAAACTGGAAATCGAACCCAGTACCTTCCGAACACGGAGGCTCTTACTAATTCCGCTATCTGGGACAATACCCTCTGCACCACTGCACTCTCCCCTTAACAAGATTTCTGACCCCAGAAATCCACGAGACCACAGTGGGTTATTTAAGTTGGGCGCCAAATGCAGTAGGCAAGGATATAGCATCTGAGTGTTACTATATTTAGTAAGTAAGTATCCAAACACTATTTTATCCCACCAAACCGGGAATCGAACCCAGGATCTTCCGAACACTGGCTGGAAGTTCTTACCAACTGATCTATCGGGACTGATACCCTCTGCATTACACATTGAGATGCCGAATAGCAATGGGATATTATACTTCATTGCATGATTAGCTGGTGAGAGACTAGAACATTCGTTTCACCATAATAGTTTCCGGCATTCATATATACGTATATATTTCAAGGAAAGAATATGTTCTTCTTTTTTCGTAACTTATACACAAAAATGAAATTTACCACAATCACAAAAACCAAAATTCTAGAAATCTCGAAATTCAGCTTGTTTTGGGTCAACTTGTATATATATATATATATATATATATATATATATATATATATATATATATATATATATATATATATATATATATATATATATATTTCTATATATATATATATAATATATATATATATATACATTTCTAGCTATGATATTCAAAACACACACGGATAAAATACTTACTTCAAAGCGTAAAAACAAACATTTGTCAAGTTGTCAAAAGTGTTTCACAAAAGCCGGAAATACATAATGCAAAGCCTTATTTCATCTTATAGTAATTCATTAATTCTTGTCAACAGTAATTGCATCCTCAACGTACAATATAATTATACTCTTTCATTTAAATTTTCTCATATAATTTCCGTTATATCTCTAGTTAGTTTTTCTTTACTTCGTAATCGACAAGATAAATTGATAAATTGTCAAATATAATAATTATATGTATTTCAAATAGCTTTTGCTTTTATGTGTAGAAACACCATCATCTCTGGACACTACCACAAGTAATAGACTACTCAGTAGACTAAATACGATGCAATAATTGACCTGGAGCAACATTGCTTCTCCCGGGTTGGGGTGGAGGAGGGAGGGTGAATCTTTATATCTACCGATTACCGAGACAATAAGGTTTTGTTACACCGGACCAGGGAATCTTCAATTTCTCTGGTAGCTATGCGTGGTTTAAGTAAAGAAACACATTTCTCCCTAAATCCTCATGATTCAAAAAACGGTAGGCATGATAAGGAAACATGATCGCGTGCGAGCGACACTGTAGAAAACCTAGAGCTTAATTGCGTAAATGCTTTTGTTTTTTGTATCTTCATTGCGCAGTATGGAATATTCGAACTACGCATTCCGGTCGAATGTTCACGCTTAAGTCTCGTAAATTGCGAGAATCGTTGGCAAACATGTTGATGGTTTCGCTGCTAAAGATAAATATGCATCATTCCAAGTGTGAAAGATGATGCACTTTATGTGTTTAGCAGAAAGATATTCAAATCATCCCTGAAAAGAAATAAAACATGATAGCATCCAAACATGATTTTAAAAAAAAGTCGGAACGAAGTCATCGAGTAGTTTACTATGATGCTCCCTGGAACAACGAAAAACATGTCTCTCGTATATATAGTTCTAATCTGACGGAAACCGTATGCTCTCGAGCTCGTCCAACCTTAAACACTTATTGCCACTGTAACTATGCATAATTTAAGAATTTGTTATCTTTCATTCAAACACAATAACATTTTATATAGATTTCTATCTTTTGAATTGATTATTTGTTTTTCAGTTACAAGATTATTCGCCTTTCTCCATATCACGTGCTTTGGAAGCTATTTTGTGACGTCACAGATGGTGCCTGGAACGGCGCCATCTTCACCCAATAAAATATTACACGACTGCCAAGAAGAGGCGGGAGTTTCCAAAATTAATAAAACATATTCATCGCTTTATGGTGAAACGCTTAACAGGTGGTGCTCGTAAGTAAACGATTCAATTATTCGAAATTAAAATTATTGGAAGTTTTTTTTTTCGATATATCCCGTCGATGTTTTTTTTTTAAAATAATCTGTCTATTTCATCATTATTCAGGAATAAAAACAAACCAAAATACAAACATATAGTCAGAATATAAAAATCAGAGATACAACAGTATAACGGTATTCGAAGGAAAATTTATGAGACAATATACAAGTCATGTGAAAATTGGACGCACGGACCTCTGAAAATACAGCGATGGGATGAGGTGCCATAGAGGAGTAAATATCCTTGTAGGCCGGTCACACCAGTTGACAGTAAAATTCAGATGAGATGATATACAGCTTGTTTTTTTTTACATCTGTCAGATACCGAGGTTTATTCTTGGAATGTCTGCAAGACTTAAAAAACAAACAAACAAACAAAAAACCCCAAACAACTAGCAATTATGATTAAACAATTAAGAGGCTTTCTAAGGGAAACTTACCCAAGTTGAAAAACTGATGTTCTTACTTTGGTGTCTGTGACCTTGACCTTAAATTGTACGACTTTGAAACTTTGTCGCAATGATTCTAAGCTAATTCCTAATAACTTTTAATATCTTCAACGAAATGTTTTAATTTTACATCATCCTTTTATTATTCAATATAGTCACATAATAATGTAGCATTAAAAACTAGTTCAGGTAAATCGCAGGCAGGTTCCCCTCAGGGTGCCTCTTAGTATCAGTATCAAATTATGACGATAATTATTTGCCTGATATGCACATAGTAATTCTTTCCTTTATAAATGTCCCACATTTTTGTATTTTGTACTGTTCTTTGTTTCCTGAAATTGAAATAGTTGTGCCCAAATTCTGATAGAGTACTAACACATGTTCTATAGTAAAACTCACATGAAATGGCGGGATGGAGTCTCGAGAACCCTATATTGACCTCGACGAGTTCAAATTTTAGGTGATAAAGAACAATGGCGTTGAAATTATGCTGACAAGAGTAATCGTTCCTATTTGTTACCATACTTATGAATATCCAGCGAGACATAAAATGTTTTCCTTGAAGCCTGTCCTAACCGAAGAATGAGTAGAACCATTCATATGACAGTCAAAAGGTTACTTCGACCCCCCCCCCCACATCATGTGAATTGAACTATACTACAAAACAATTCAACTGCGACAATAAAATAATGGCTCATAACAGAAATTATAACAATTCCTTTTGCAGACATGGGTAGGCGAACAACGAATGAAACATTTTTTTATATCAAAAGAATTTAATGTAAACGGATTTTAACCATGCAAAATGTTCTGATTCTACAGTAATTGGATTGTATTTTAATCCAGAAGGCGTTCGGGATACACACTGAATCTGAATACAATATTGCCTCAACTAAGCTAACACTTTTCAATTTTCCAGTGACATTGTGATGGCCATATTACAATAGTGAATGGGAGCCCCGATTGCAATATACCACGGGAAATACCACCGACCTTCTGCAAATAAACTGACGAACTTTCTCACAGAATCAGCTAAGGTTCCGGGGGGGGGGGGGTTCGAACCCGCGCTGACTAGAGATAAGCGATTTCATGGTTTAAAGCGCGCTGTTCTATCCACTTCCCTGTCATAATGACTAGTAATTTAAGAACTTGTTTGTTCTTTAAACAGTGATGATGCGAACTATTTTAGAAATTAAAAGTGGAAACTATATGATCATTGGTCACAAAATACTTAGATGTAAAATGTTCAAAGGGAGATAATCGATATGATCTTGTCATTACATCTACATCAAAGAACATGGAATTAAACAGATATACCTATAATCATAAGTGGTAAGAGAATTATTATAAGGGAGATAACTTATCACTTATGATGATTTACAACTCTTTATTTCATTCCTATTTCGTTTTAGTATTTATAATGAAACAATCGATTGCATCGATAGAAAAATCGAAAAAGAGGCCCTCTCCTCCGACGGCAATTGGTTTCTGAGCCTTGTATATGATTCACATAAAGCCAGGACTTCATCAATGGATGTATGTAATACATTTACAGGTATGTTGAAACCTTAATTAATAATTTGAATAGGTATACATGTACATGTATACAGTTTGAACACACATGGAGAAAAAATAGATTTAACCTGTATACACACATGAATACTTTAGTACTAGCAAAAGGGCATCATCATTATAATAGAATTGAGATCCAATGTCAGGGAATCCGTGGCATGTAGAACAACCTCACTGCCTTGTCCTTTGTTCATAGCAGAAGTCAAAATTTCTGTTGCGCATACATTGGGTTTATATTTCTTTGTTGTGATCTATATTTAACTTGTCAACCCCTGAAGTTACATTTGGACCTGCCCATTTTAAAGAATGGTAAGTCCACTGTCAGAATTCAGGGGTGTTAAATTTAGAATTATAATTTTTATAATAATTTTATATACACTATCAATTTGTTCACTCCTGAATTATGACAGTAGACCTTACTATTTATTGATCTGTACGAGTCTAAATATGATCACAAGGTAAAGGTCACATGGCGGGTTACATGGTGAACTTCATTGGTAAATCATTTCGGTCATATCTCACAAGGTTTTGAAATTCTTTTAAAATGTTCATGTTTATATAATATTTAATATTGTAACGCAAATGAACCATACAAGTAAACTCATAAATACGGTTATCCAGGGTCTGGCACCATAAAACTTGAGAATTAACTCAAGTCTGAGAATATTCTCCACTTGGCCTTCTCAGCCAATCAAATTTTTAGACTTAAGTAATTCCTAAGTTTTATAGTGCCAGACCCAGTTAGCGCTGTGGTTAGCGCACTCGCTTCTCACCAATGCGAGGGGGTTCTATCCTCGGATTGGACAGGGGAGTATGTCAGATTGTCAGATCGCCAGGTCGGTCACGTGGCTTTTCACCGGCTACTCCGGTTTCCTCCCACAGCAAGCACATTAAACGTCAATATCAGAGCCAACGAGAGAAATTTTGATAAGTTGTTTAAACGTGTTTGTTAATCGTTGTGAAATAAATAAATTTAACCTTAATCTAAAACTTTCATTATTACTATAGTAAAATCCAAATAACCTTGCGGGGTGGAGTCATGTGAACCCTTTTTTGACCTGGACGAGTTTACATTTTAGGTAATAAAAGTACAATGACTAAAGTAATCGTTTTTACATGTCAACATACATAAGTGAGTATCCAGTGAAGAAGTAAACGTTTTTTCCCATGCAGCTTGTCATAACTGAAAAGTGATTAGAATCATCCGTGCAATAATCAAAAGGTTACTCCGTCCCGCTATCTTATGTGAATCGGACAAAAGTATTCATGAATACTAAGTTATCTCTACAAAGTAACAATTGATTATTTATAATTGAACAAGGGTTCGATTGTAGTTGCTATTTTAAAAGTATTTTAAAATGTTTGTTTAGATTTGAACTTTGCTTTGGAAAGCTATGAGAGAAAACTTGCCAAATCAATACGAATTAATGGGTTCAGTGCATCACGACATACTTTAGACTTTTGTCTTATTATTTTGACTGTAGAATAGTTTATAAAATCTTTGGGCTTGAGTGATTAGGAAACATGGTGTTATTTTTCACCATTCACGTATACAATTTTGCGTCACAATTATGATGTTTCAATGTACAAGCATGTCTAGTTACAGAATAGATTTTGCGTGTTTTACCGTTAAAGTCAGTTAAGCTTGAGTACGGAGTAAATTTGGTGATTTCTAGCCCAGGTTCTTCGTTTATACATACCATAGCTAGACATTATACGTATTTGCTACCGTTATAAGCGGTGTATCTTATATCTTTACGACATATTTCGTTTGAATTTTTCAGATTTCGCAGAAAATATGACCTGCTTGTCGGATACTATGGATCTGATTACATTTTGCATCAACAAAGAGATCAATCAATTTCGGAAGAACGTACCGCCTCTGTCAACTACGATATTTCGCTTGTATTCATTTAAATTATATGACAATGAATATGCAAACATTACAGCATGCTTGTGAGTAACGTAAATAATTCTATTATCACAATATTCATATATTCAAAATTATATTATGACTTTGATGATCACTATGTCAACTCGAATAATCAATTGCAAATTGTTGCCGACAATTACCACCAGGCCGATAATCAACAAACTTGTAAATTTGTCACCTATCACCTCAAATATACAGGGTAGACAGCTCTGGAATGGTCTAGGAAAAAACAGCTGTAAAGAATATTGAGCCAGTTAGCTGTGATATGTGATAAGAAATATATATACATATACCTCCACTTATAACAAAGTGGAAGGGAGATATATTTATACTACTTTTTAGCCGGATTTTGTTATTCGGATCCATATAGTATAATGTAAGAAATGCACTGGAAGCCATCGCTATAACCGGTATTTCGTTCTATACGATCTCGTTATAAGATTCCCTTGCATTTATTATTCAATTCTGTATAAACCTGAACGCCTATAACGAGATAAATATAACGAAATATCACATGTAACGAGCTTACATATTGTCCCGATGACGCTTTCATCATTAGTTTTAGTGCTGTATAAAGAGGTGTTTTACAAAGAAAACTTGCAATATATATATATATATATATATATATATATATATATATATATATATATAATATATATATATATATATATATATATATATATATATATCACTTTTTTCAAACTATATGTTTTCTTTTCAAACAAATATTAACTTTTATTAAAATTAAATTGGCTGTATTATAAACTCTTAACTTGGATTCCATGATCACATGTAATAAAGACTACTATACATATATATTTTCGAAAAAAGTAAAACACTCAATATTCACAAATTTTCGGCCCCTTGGCCTTTATCAAGTGAAAGATGACAATATGTTTATTAGTTACATAGTATTAAGTGTGTGTGTGTTTGTGTGTGTATGTGTGTTAGTGTGCGTGTTTGAGTGTGTGTATCACTAGAATACTACTGGATTATATACATGTATTAGTTTGTTCTAATACAAAATCATTATGTAAAATTTCAGAGTGGCCACTTACACCGCCAATTGCTTCAGTCAATACATGTTTTCTTGTCCCAAGGAAGTTAAGCGAATCATAACCGAGTATTATATGATGTTGAATGGAAAATGCGATGAAATAATGAAACCGCTTGGGATGAGTGACAATTCTTCAAAAGTTACTACAAAGGAAAAGACTAAAGAAACATCGATAAAGAAGAACAGCCAACCATCAAAATCTACAAAAGAAATTCCTCTCGAGGCCATTAAAGAAAATGCCAAAACAAATCCAGTGAAGAGCACTAAGGCAGCGACTAAAGATATCACAGCAAAGAAAACCACGACAACTTCTTCACCTGTTACGAAACCAAAGAAGAGCAAAGTCGAGAAAGAGACCATAACATCTGAAAGTGCGAAAACTGTAAAAGTACCGTCGAAAGACATTCCTTCAAAAGACTCGAAATCGTCAACTGTTAAGGTAGAATCATTCTCCACGAAGGATACAAATACGAAACAGAATTCTGTGGTCGCTAAATCTGACAAGCCTGCAGTCAAGGAAAAGTCCGCTAATATCCCAACCAAATTAAAGACTAAGTCGCAGAATGATGCAGTATTGACTGCGTTGTCATATGACAAAAAAGAACTCATGGATAAGAAGAACCAATCTGATAACGTGTATATCCCGGAACCAATTACAGAGGTAATAAACGTATCAAGTAATGTCAGTGACTCTACGAACCAAACAGATCAAGCTTTACAAGCAGAAGCAAATACAACAATTTCTGAAGTATCCAATTCTACAAGCGACACATCAGCGAACACAACCAGTATCAACACAACTCCGCAACAGAAAATTGTTGAAAGTAAGAACCCAGCTGACATCTTTGAAGCCATCTTAGATCATCCTATATTCCGAAAGCTGGAGAAAAAAGGAAAATGGAAAAGCATCAAAAAGAAGATTAACGAAGCCAAGAAATCAAAAACTGAGGTAAACTTTCAATTATTGTGTTCTGTCAATGTTCACCAGCTGTTCTTAACAATACAAAAGTGAAAGCATTTTGTCAATAATGAAAATACAACTGCCTAAAAATGATCGGTGCAAGAGCGTTTTCTACTACTGAGAGGATCAGGAGTACATAATTGATAGAGGTTGCGTTTGTCGAATTGAAGTGATATAATCCACATAATGATATTTGCGCAGAGAAAAAAAACGTCCGAATTATATTTAAAGTGTATAACAATCTTAGATATCAGAGTTCACTAAGTGAAATGTTGAGTTGCTTTTCGTTGGCGGTTGTTGAGACGTCTGTACCAATTGTGACGATTATTCGCGCCTCACGTATTTCATTTGGACTTGACTGTGGACTCACGGCGGCTGTGACCGGTCGACAGGGGATGCTTACTACTGCTTGGCACCTGATCCCACCTCTTGGTTTCCGGAGGTCCGTGTTTGTCCATTTTTACCAGATTTGTATCTATATCCTGGACATACTAATTTTGGTGAGCATTTTACGAACACGGACCACTGGAAATCCACATTCTGTGTGAAAACCATATGTCTTACAGATGAAACTGTAACACGGATATCTCACTTTGGGGTTTCCGGAGATCTGATTTTTTCTTATATCCATAATATTTGTATATTATCCTTTATATTTCCATTGGTTAAAAATTTGATATATTCACTTTTGATACTATATACCTTTCAGTGGATAACATGATTCCATCGTTAGGCAAAATATGTCGCACTTCACCCGTAGCCGATGACAGTTCCCATTTAAGAGATACACTTTTTTGAAGGTGTCATATGGAAAACTTTCCGCATAGAGAATCTTTCCCCCGGAAAGATTTTTATATAGAACCCCCAACCCGGAAAATTTTGTACATAGAAAATCGCCCCCCGGAAGGAATTCTATACAGAAAACATTTCCCCCCGTGGGAAATTTTTCTATATAGAAAACATACCCCCTTCAATCCCGAAAATATTAATAACTCTGTTCACTGGTTATTTCAAAATATAATATTGTATGAAAGCAGTTGGAAATATTTGCAATTCCTGATATAGACACTTCCCGATATTATCATTTCCCTGTATTTGCACTTCCCGACGTTGACACTTTTCGAAAATTACATTTTCTGATGTTGACAACTACCAATATTTGCGCTTTCCGGTATACACATTTCCAGAAATTTACACGTCCAGAGATATTCACACTTTCTGTTATTTCTAGATGTTATTTCTGAAATCAAGACTTTTCGGAAAATTCTTTTTATTTTGTTTTTGAATTTTATGCAAATTAATGCCAAATTATTTTATGTACACACCTTATTTTAAAATAAGAGTTCACCAGTCACTTTTGCTAAATTCATTTGAAGGTTTCCTGTTTTTATTCCATTTAATAACAATGTTTTATGATACAATACCTTTTCCATTTCAGCATCTCTCTGTTTTCTATTTTATACTAAAATATTCATATGAAACTTAGAAGATGCTTCGTTTCTTTTTCAGAATCAAATAACATTTGCTAAGAAGCTACTTCGATTTCTAAAAAGGAGAGCTACTAAAGGGCGTCAACCCAAACCATAATGGAACTTCTTTCAAGTATCAATCAAGTAAATCTCAGGTCATGAGAAAAGTTAATTGCAAGTTCAAAGGAATCATGGATTGTTTAAAGGATATCGTATTGTATGCATATCGAATCATCATTTGTACAGTTAAACCATATTTATCATGATTAAAACACATCATAATTTATACATGTGTACAATTCATTTCTCTGCTTCAAAATTATTGCAGATTCGAGTTTCTATGTGGTCAGTTTATTTGAGGAAATTGTCCGTTTACTGATATGAAGTAATCTTTTCCCCATACATTTTAACTTGAGCATTCTTCTACACCATTCAATACTGTTTAGTACCAACATAAAGTGGCACATCCGGGTTCTAGCGGAGACCGAGAAAATGCTGTCTATTTTCATAAATAGAGCTATATTCCATACTTGCGGATTACAGGATTTATCTCCCATTTGCTGAGTTATCTCCTCTTTATAACGGGTATCTTGTGAAGATGTATGTGGGCAAATATTTGCTTTTCTGCTAAAAAAATCCTTATACACCTTACATACCTAGGTAAAATTTATTTACCTCATGTTAATTTTTAATGTAATTTTTTCGGTTTTAATTTGTACTGGGTTTATCAGGCTGTTCAGTTTTTAAAGGAAAAATAAACAGTAGTTTGTCATCCAATCTGTTCAATACAAGATACCTGCTCTAAAGAAAGACAACTGCTGCAAATGGGAGGTAACTCTGTATTCCGCAAACCGAGAATAGGTTAACTTATTTTGTACTTTTACTCATGAAACCCTGAAAAACAATGGACTCTTCTGTATAACTCAATAATTTAGGCCAGTCTAAATGTGTCTTTATGGATGATTGAGTTAAAACGTAGAGCTCCTTCACAACAAACACGTCTTAGCAGATCTATCATATTCCGTATCTGTGAAACACAGTTCCAAAATGCTTGATATCCGACAAATGAAAGAAAAATCGATAAAAAAGATATTTATATTGTATTAAGTTCTTGTTTAATCTAAAACGCAATATTTCAATGTTGACATTGCACGTTGTCCTTGAAATTCTCGAGATAAACAAAGGTAAAATCTGCAGGTACAATTCACCTATCGTAAAGAATGACAGCAAACAACCACAGAAACTTATTTAACTGTAGATAACTTCATACATACGCGCGCGGACACATCCGTAGAAACATCTACATGTATAACAACACATTCAGAGAGAGAGAGAGAGAGAGAGAGAGAGAGAGAGAGAGAGAGAGAGAGAGAGAGAGAGAGAGAGAGAGAGAGAGAGAGAGAGAGAGAGAGAGAGAGAGAGAGAGAGACAGCGGCATACATTTGTACCTACAAACAAATGCACTCATTTGTACCTGCAAACATAAAGACACAAAAGAAATAACAAACTCGTAAACACAAACAACTACTTGCACTCATTTCAAATATTGTAACGTTGAAATACCTCCTTTGCACACAGACATTTACGTATTTTTGGTATAGATATTCCCTCTTTTATCAATTAAATCAACATTAATCGGACGTACCCTATTCCAAGAACATCTTGGTCTTTTGTCATCGATGTTCAACCCCATTTATGATATGTGTTTGTTCAGTATCATTTCCGAAAAATGCATAGATGTTGAATGTTTTCGAATAATAATTAAATTTTACTTTAAAAAATTCATTTCATTCCTTAAATTTATTCCAAGAAAGAAAGAAAATGGAATTTAGTTGCTACAATAATATCATGCTTTCATGCCATTGTACAAAGAAACTGTAGAATTATATATTTTCGTTGGGAATTTAATTTCGTGTTTCGTTGATAACCGAAAACAACGTAAATAATTCCAAAACGAAACTTTACCTTGAATGACAGGCAATTATAGGATATCTCAGAATCAACGAAAATCAATGTCAGCGAATTCATTTTGAAGGGAAAAAACACTAAAATTTAAACAAACGAAAATTAATGATTTTACAGTAAATTGATTTCAATGAAATATAAGATTCATGAATGTTGCTGAGATTCTTGTTGTTATTTTATCACTGTACTCGAACTTCATGTTAGTTACCTGGTGCAGAGCCGACCTGGCTTAGTCGGTAGCGTGCTAGACTCTTGAACGTGAGGTCGTGATTTCGAGTCAAGCCGGCGGCAGGTTGGTTTCCCGTTCTTCGGATGAGACAGTATAAACCGAGGCCCCGTGTCACAGTAGGTGTCGGCACGTTAAAGAACCCTCACTGCTCAATGGCCGTAAATGCCGTACATAGGCCAAAATTTGAAGCCCTTCACCGGCATTTGGTGACTTCTCCATATGAGAAAAGATTCTTGAGTGGGACGTTTAACAGCAATAAAATAAACAAACAAACAAAAAGATACCTGGTGCAAGAGCAACCAGGGCTAGAATTACCGGAATTAGATCATCGGAACTTTCTTAAATGGACAGTAGCTGGATGTGTGTGTGTGTGTGTGTGTGTGTGTGTGTGTGTGTGTGTGTGTGTGTGTGTGTGTGTGTGTGTGTGTGTGTTTTTTCTCTCTCTCTCTCTCTCTCTCTCTCTCTCTCTCTCTCTCTCTCTCTCTCTCTCTCTCTCTCTGTGGGTGTGTATTTCCTTTCTTACTACTTAGTTTGATATAGATATAAGATAACAAAAAGGTGATATACACAGGCATACATATTCTTAAATTCCTAAATATTTTGTGAAAATTGTTTGTGAAATCCAGTTGAGCAAATTATTATTCATTTGATTTTTATTTGAATATGCATATCACACTTGACGTAGTATTATCTTCACAAAATATATAGGGATATAAACTGTATATAACTTTTTATATTTGTTTAACGTACATCAAGTACAAGAAGTAAAAGTAGAAAAGTGTAAACATCCCGCCATTATGCACGAATGATCGCGTGATCAGTTTATAATTTCTTTAAATATAATGTAAAATCACTCTAAAGGACTGTACAAGTATAAGACAGAAGTTAAAATATAAAAGCATACACACATACCTACACCTACATGCACATACATTTGCACATACAAATATATATATAGACGATACACATACGCAAACGCACACACACACACACACACACACACACACACGTATGATCTGCATGAAGGATAATGATAAAAATACATAAATTATATACTAAATTAAGAACAACCTTTAGATATTATGATATGTTAAAATATGTTATAAAATGGACTTGTACAGTTCACTAATTTCAGTGATAAAAATTACAATATTTCGATAAAAAATTACAATTAAGAAATAAAATCGAAGAGGACTCTATGTATGCATTCTTAAAAGTATGCTTTGTGAGATGTAGGAAAAGTTACCCTGGCCAGTTTAGTGTTAATTCTATGTTCGGAATAGGCTAACGAGTGGTCGAATACTCCCTAAGTTATAGGCTTTCTGACTACTTTATAGTTCCTTAAATGTATTTATTTGTTTACTAACCAGTTACTTTGCTATGCGACATGATATTCAAGAATAGACATATCTCAGATATTGCAACATTCAAGTATGTTTTATCATACAAATGTTAATTTCTCTGTAGTTTGCAGTAAATGTTAGATAAGATATCTGTATAAAAACATTTAAAATCCCTCCTTATTAAATATAACATAAACATATTTTAGATACATTGGTATTTGTTTTTTTCACAATTCGACGTGGATAAGACCTTTTTAGCGTTATTGATCAAACTATATTTAACATTTATATGTCCCCAGACTACCAGATAGAAGTGGCAGAATCTTGCTGTCAACGCATTTTCCAGCCCTACTGGAACCTAAGCTGATGTCGTGAGGAAGTTTGGTAATATATATGATGTACAGTGTGCATTGTTGTAAGGTTTTCTCCTGAAATATAAAAATGAACTCCAAAGTATATCTTAAATTGATAAGTTATTCAAAGACTTGGAAGTAGAGGGTCCTTTTTCTGACACCACTTTGAGAGAGAGAGAGAGAGAGAGAGAGAGAGAGAGAGAGAGACAGAGAGAGTTGCAAATCTGTCTCTTTGGAATTTAATGTCTAAAACCATTGGTGGCGCACCATATGAGTAACCGAGTACACCGTAAATTGCGCAATTTGTAAAGAATATAAAAACGAAAACAAAACCTAAATTCCATATTCCAAGTATTAAAAGAAATGCAAATATCTTCAAGGCTTATACATAGTGAACTAGAAACCCTTCCTATTTACATTTGTCAATTTTAATTTATCAAAATTGTCTACGGGAATCTATCAACTGCATAGCCCTGTCATTTAAATAAATGTGTGATCACGTGTTTTCATTTCGCAAAGTAAAATCATATCAAAAGTGAGATAGGAAGCCGTCAATGTATGTATATCAATGTCATTTACCCACCCATTTAAGACCCCATAAGTCAGTTTGACGAAGAAATATTAAGATAACAACAATTGGTTCTCAAAGCAAACAGGAAGAGAAGTGGCCGTGCAACAAGATATAACAATGAAAGAAAAACTGGCGTTTTGGATTGTATTGATTTTTATTGAAAGTTGTTCTCTAGCATTGGAAGATGGCGAATTTTATTTTGGAACTTTCCCCAAGGATTTTCAATGGGGTGTTTCAACGGCGGCATACCAAGTAGAGGGTGGTTGGGATGCAGATGGTAAGTATATATATATATATATACATTTTTTTTTACTGGGGCTCAACTGATGAAGTGTAGTTGAGAGAAATGATCGAACTGAGCATTCTAACTTCACTGAGTGTGTGTGCGTGTGTCATAAATTTTACAGATTTTCATATGTAAGGTGCCAGAGTTTATGACAGTATTTTACGGCCTGCTTGCCTTTTTTTGTATGTGAACTAAAATATCGATGAAAATACATCACAATTAAGAATTAACAACGTCGTGACCATGTGGGAAAGTGGTCACAGCCATCCAACGTTTTATATGTATATAAGGTTCGATGAAGATATATCAAATATGAAATTAAACGACATCGGGAATCTGTGGTCAAGTCGTCGGAGAATCGCGCTTTAACGCATAAACCTTCTCACCTCACATCTAGTAATTACTGGTTCCAGTTTCACTGCAGTCATTACTGATTTTGTGAGATAAACGCGTTCACCCCGTGTACAATGGAGCTATATATTCTCGCCAGCAATTAAGTACGCCGATATATTGCTGCTTGTAGCGAAATAAAATCACAAAACATTACAACAGAATATGCACAATCTAAGATAAATTATCGGAAGGTGTATTGTAATCTTAAAGTCCTATTTATTTTTTTGTTTCATTACTTCAGCAGAATTTAAATACTTCCGTCAATGATCGATCAAATATTTTTAGTATCTGAAAACTTTTAACTGGTAATGGTGTGTAAGATTTAGATCAAAACTGAACAGTCTTATGTGTAACAAAATTATTTCCGCAAGTTTCCTTTTACGTATTACAATCGTCTGATGATGTCATGACGTCTTACCTCTTATCCTATAAAAGAACACTACACACACAGGGGTACGTTGTTGAACGCATGAAATCGTCACTAAGGAAGGTCTTTTTGGTCGATACGGGGATATCGCTCAACAATATGAAGCATCTGTCTCAAGATTGAAAGGTAGTATTCTGTAGCGCGACCACAAGTTGTGACTCCCATTATAAGAGTAACTGATGACAATTTCACCGAACTTTTCACTGAACTCGGACGCTTTGCGACCATATAACGGGACTCCCTTTCGCCAATCAGATCTAAAACTTACTGATGTCTTTTTACCGAACTCGACAGGTCTCCATGGAACATTTGCGACGGTTGTACATGCAAACAGTGGACGCGTACTCCATCCGGACACCTAGTCCTACTCCGTTTTGGATTCGCATTTATCCTTCATGTTGGTGCCGTTATTATATCCTATTTGTCGTTTAATGACTTCTAATGACCTCTAATGGTTTCGAATACCCATTTCTAAGGTATTGCAGTTTTTGATGTTTGCAAACAAACTTGGATAAAACCACTTTTACACTGAAAACCAGTGAGGTGTATGTCAATATCCATTATCATGTACAGATTCACCGAATAGTTAGAACGCTTGAATGAAAATGTCTATCTATACTGTACAAAAAAAGTATATTTCAGATAATTCTGTAGTAGACACAAGGACCCATATAAATACTTTATTGAAATATAGATATATAAATAAAAGGATAGATAGATTTATAAGTAGATGGAAAGAAAGATGTATAAATAAATAGCTGAATAAAGAAATAGGTAAAAGATAGCCAGATAGATAGATAGATAGATAGATAGATAGATAAATAATAAAGATAGATAAAACAGTGTATAGTCAGAAATCAATATTGTGTCAATAACATGTACCTATAGATAAATTCATAAATCAACCGTAAAACCTATGTGTATTTGACAGATCGAGGACAGAGTATTTGGGACACATTTGCTCATAATGGAAGAAATATAATTGACGAATCCAATGGCGACATGGCGAGTGATACGTTTCATAAGTATAAAGAAGACGTCCAACTTTTGAAGCGCCTAAAGGTATCACATTAGTAGAGGAGACGAATCATCGTTTAACTTGAAATTGTTGGTTTTGCTATTGAGACATAAAATACAGGATGAAATATATAAATCTAAAAAATATTGGACAAACACGGAAATCTGGAAATCCAGAGGTGTGATCAAGTGTCATGGTGGAGTAAGCATCCCCTGTTGACCGGTCACATATCAATATTTCAATCAGTTATGAATTTGTAAACAAGAAAGCTAAATATTTTCACCGTTTTGCAAATCTGATATGTAGTGGCATCTTATTTTAAAGAGTGAAATCGTTTATCCCGCCAAAATAAGACCTTGTAGTAATTTGCTCGCCAAATGAAATATCCATGTCCTTGTTTATTTATTGCACATGTAATGTTTACATATTATGTCGAAATTTTACACAGATATTAAAAAAGATTGATTTTGTCCCTATATGAGACTTAAGCACGTTAGAAACATTCATAAAACATATATTTCATATGGTACGATGAGCTTTTCTAATATTTATATCGAGTTACTTAAATGGTGATTCTGCATCAGAAACAAAATTGGGTCAAATTATCACGTGTGCTTTGCTTGTGAAAGTAACTCAGGTACTCAGTACTTAATGCATTTGTGTTTAACCCTTTCACACCTTTCAAATATCTAAATGGTATACTCGTTTACCCCCCTATTATTTGGACCATTCTATTATGGTTTGTATGGTTAAAAGTTTAAAGCGTTAACTTTAAACTGCGTAAATCAGGTTTTAGCTGATATAGTACTCATTGTCGCCATTGTTTTATAGTTTTATCATGTTCTTACTTTTTGACTATTCACGGGTTTTTCCAAACCGAAAGAACATGATAATTGTTATCACTTTTTGGTAAAGTCCTCGAAAATTAAGAAGTGAGAACATGGTAGTATCATTGTCTTAATGGCTTATTCAGATAAAGCGTTGGACACTGAAATCATCTTGTCGTAAATACTGTCACTTCTAGTTCACTCGCTCGACTGCTTGTCATAATTCGTGAAAGTCACCTATGAGACCCAGAGCTGTGTAACGTGACACGTTACATTATTGTAGGTTCATAGCACAGGTCAGTGTTCGAAGTACTGCACCTACGGTTGGTGAGTGGTATGCAAATGGTTATCAATGCACACAAAAATAATCATGAATGTTAGTCTCATATGTCTATATTGAACATTAAATCAGGAAATTATAAATATGTCACGTATGCCATTAGCAAGTTATCGGAATAGAATGTACATGTATCACTATACATGTATTATGGTCACGTATGCCATTGGCAAGTTATCGGAATAGAATGTACATGCATCACTATACATGTATTATGGTCACGTATGCCATTAGCAAGTTATCGGAATAGAATGTACATGTATCACTATACATGTATTATGGTCACGTATGCCATTAGCAAGTTATCGGAATAGAATGTACATGTATCACTATACATGTATTATGGTCACGTATGCCATTAGCAAGTTATCGGAATAGAATGTACATGTATCACGATACATGTATTATGGTCACGTATGCCATTAGCAAGTTATCGGAATAGAATTTACATGTATCACTATACATGTATTATGTTTGCCAATATGACCCACCTTGCGGCAAAACATTTTTACTTGTAGATTCCCTTTTATCGGTTTTCAATTTCATGGAGTCGAGTTTTACCTAATGGAACGACACAATCCAGAAATGAAAATGGAATAGAGTATTATAAACACCTTATAGAAGAATTGAGGGATAATGATATTGAGCCAGTCGTTACTCTATATCACTGGGATCTGCCGCAAGCATTGCAGGATCATGGTAAGTCGATATGAAATATTATTATGTCAATTTATATTATTGTCTATCCTTGACATGGTTACATATAACACTGGATACCAGGGTATTATTCGATAAGGAAGTCCATATCCAGAAGGCAATATACAGATATGGTGAGCATTAGACAGAGATGTTAGGAAAAATTCAGAGTTGGAAACAGGTGTCATGAAAGAGTTAGCAATCCCATCATATCGGACAAATCCGCTTCAGTGTCGCAAAATTTAGAATAATTTCCGATAACAATCTGTATACACGTTACTAGTTTTAAACAGGTAGTTGGTCATTTCAGATAGAGAAAAACGGGATAATTGCAAACAAGGTCAATATATTGAACTCTGTGTGTAGTTGTGCACTTCTGTACTTGGATAATCCGACATCAATGATTATTTCGAGTTTATAATCACCATAATTATACAGTTGTAAAGGGACCATACATAACTATGAAAAGTATTGGAAAAGAACACTGTGATCGTCCATTATTTGGCATGAAAGATTTTGTCAAAATAAACAATCAAACTTATCAATTTATGCAAAAATATGAATGAATAGTGAAAAACTGCATTTAATTTAAAGGGGCATTAGCTGTGTTTAAAAAAAAAAAAAAAAAAAAAAAAAAAAAAAAAAAAAAAAAAAAAAACAATTTTCACTTTATTCTTGTGCTTCTACAGCAATGGATAAGTGCTATACACAGGCATAAAATCTTATATTCCTACATAATATTTTTTAAAAAAAAGGTCAGGTCAAGTATGGTATTTTTATATAAAGAGTATGAATCAGTTGAAAAAGTGTCAAACTTGAGTATCTCAAGCAATTTTCACAAAATGTATAGAAATTTAATATTTTTTATGACTGTGAATATTTCTTTATTTTTTCTATTGTATATCAATCTAAGCAGTAAAAATCAATTGATTAAAAACACACCTTATCCCCTTTTGATGATTATATTTTAGGCGGATGGAAAAACGAGACCACCATTGATCTTTTCAATGAGTATGCTGGTATAATGTTTGAGGCCATCGGAGACAAGGTAAGACAGTTGAAGTTCTATGCCTCAAGATAACTATCGTATTAAATGCATTTTTATTTTTCGCAGTGACATTTCGGGTCAAATTTACAGAAACGCTCAATTTTTTAGATAATCATATCGATCTAATCGACCTCCACTGTCGTGTAATACTTTATACAATTCAGTTTTATCTCAGAAAGCAAAGCACAGTTTATTTTTGCATACTCAGTTTTTGATAAAATTAAATTTATTACAAAAAAAAAAGATTCTAGTGTCTTTAATCGCTAATCGTTCATTTAGATAATATAGTTCGTGTACATCACTCCAATTAAGATGCAAAATGATAACCGACTCTACAACCGACCTAAAATTACTAAGGTAGCGGAATTTAAAAATATTCAACGCTCCCTATTTGGCCCTCATGTCTGTCACTGCCAAACTGACAGAACAAATATACAGGTAAACACGCCTCTGCTTTAAAAAACATAATTCATTTTCTCATTTTAAAAGTGACGGAACACATACAATTTTTTTTTCTGGTTTTAATGGCTGTGTTGATATTACATAATTCCTACACAGGCAAATTTTGTTTATGTGAATTTCATGTGAAAATTAACATGGATTTCACATGAATCGAGATTATGTCATCTGCTTTTCACATTAAATGTTCATTCACTTGGAATTGTTCACAGGATTTTCAAATGGAAAATATGAAATGTTATAAGGTATTAGTTTACAACAAAAGTTTAAGTACTGGGTGATTTCTTTTAAATTTTGACACCATTAACATGTTTCTCACGTGCAATTTATGTAAAAAATTTCACTCAAAATTCACATGAAAAAATACATGAAATTCATATGAAGTAAAGTTCATATCAAATTAACATGAAATGAGCGTCATGTGAATTTCAGGTAAACAGCATTCGGCTGTGCACTCTATCGACTAACGCGTCTAACCGTGCAAGAGTTATTGGAGAGAATTTCAACATTTATTTTGGAGACTCAAATATAGTCGAACTCGTCAAATGTGATATTTTACAAGTACTTTAGTCTGTACTAATGTAGTCTCTTAATGTGAAATTGTTACAGTATTTTGCTGATTTTGTTTTCTAATATACATGGATTTTAAAAAAACAATGTAGAAATTGTTATGGACCGTTTGCAGTGGTATAGTGGTAAAAGGGTCGACTTGCAAACAGGATATATCCGGTTAGATTTCCGTTACTTGGTTACACCAAAGACTTTTAAATTGATAGGGACTATACCTTCACCAAACTCTCATGAAACTCAAGGGTCTTTCGGATGAGCAAGGTTCCGTTTCACAGAAAGCGCGACATGTAAAATAACCGTCACTGCATTAAAGTCAGTCCATAGTAGTGGTCAAATAGTGTGGCACTTCACCTGAATCTGGAGTTATCTCCATAGAAACAACAGAACAAAACAAACAATAGAAACCGTCAATTTCATTTCTAGATTTAGATTTATATTTTCATAGGAAATCTATTTCACTTACAGTATTCACACGATGGTTATTTAGAGCACCACTAATTTAAATATATGTTGTTTTTTTTGTTTTGTTACTGGAAGGTGGAGTTTGGTTTCAGGCATTTGTCATTTTATTATTACTGCTATTCATTTATTGTAATCTGTATTTTTATACCACATGATTTCTCTCAATAGATTTGGGCGCACTAAATCTGAGCGTTGGTTATCATATTACTACGCAATTGCTCTTCATGTTGAGACCGTTTTATATCACATTAGTCGAATTCTGAAAATTTTGGAGCTCCGTATACCCGTTGGTACTTCATCATTTTCACTTTATACTATTTATAAATTTCAACATTATTTCAGTAGATCACGTGTTAGCTTCTCGGATTTTGATTAGTTGAACACATGCTGTCATGTCAGAGTACTATTCATCTTATATTGAAAGCAGACGACCATACTTGACATTGAATATTTATTTTTGAGTAGTGTTTTTACGTCACCCTCAACAATTTTTCAATTATATGGTAGCGGTAAATTTTTATTAGTGGAGAAGAGAACCCGGTTACAATGTACCCAGGAAGAGATTACCGGTTTCCCGCAAGTAAATGCGTAAACTTTCTCACCAAAATTAGTTTAGGTTCCAGGGTGACTTCATGGTTCAGTGCGCGATGTTATAACCATTCGGTCACGTAAGTTGCGCTGTACATGGCAAAGGGCACTTTACTTAATGAAACATTAACTGGCAGAATTATACACTACGCTAACAAATTATATCCTTTTTGCTAAATTAGGTTTTTTTTCTTGACAATAAACATACCCATGACGTGGAAATTCATAAGCCCAGCATAAAGTCAACAAAAAAGTTATTGAAATTAGTACACTTGTTGTGTATATCTCTAGATGTGTTAACGCTTGACACGTGCTGTGTTAAATCTATCATGATACTCACCAATGTCTATAGATCTATTAACGTGTTATATAGAGATGTTTAGCCCACAACACTATCTGAGAGCCGTTCACTTGGCAAAGCGTCATAACAGAGATTGCGAGAGTATGCAAACATTCAGTTATAACTTATCAGTACACCCAGTCATTAAAAGGTATGGAGGACCATTCCTGTAACAATACTACTGTATAAAAACTATTACCCGCATACCACTACAAGTGTGAGTGTAGATGTGCTTTTCTTTTACAACTTCAAACATTAAGTCAACATAGCAATTTCCATAGTGGGGGTAACATATGGAAGAGGCATCAAAGCTTAGTTAAATATTGAATTGTTCTTTTGTCAGGTAAGGCACTGGATAACATTTAACGACCCCTACAGTATTGCCTGGCATGGTTACGGCACTGGAAAACTTGCTCCCGGTATCAAAGAACCAACCCAAACTCCCTATACTGTGGGGCACAACATCATACGAGCTCATGTAAAAGTGTACCACAGTTACAAAAAGAACTTCAGCGGTCAAAACGGTGCGTGTATTTATGACCCAAAGAAATGTATTTTTAGAAATTTTGTTATAACGTGTATTTATTTAGATTTATTTTTTTAATTTGAAAATAATAATTCAGAAAATAATGTAAGATTGTAACTTAATCAAAACAGACGGTAAATATAGTTCTGTGGTGAAGGTGTTAGACGAATTGCATATTTAAAAATATTAAAAACGTTACCTTAGTTTTGCTATTACACAGGAATCCAAAATAAATACCCACCACCAAGAGTCCGCGATGGGAATGTAGGGAATCTAAAGCCTTGCTTCATACCATGATTTATTCGAAGAATCAATTTTAGCGATCCCCAGATCGCGAAATACTGTAAATCCAGAACTTTTGGTGAACTTTATTTTCGCGAAATACAAATTATAAATTTATTCGCGAGATAATGTTTTCGCGATTTCGTATGCCCTTTTCGTCATACTATTACATACATACTTAATTACGCGATGATATTATTTTTATTTTCGCGAGCAAGAGCTCTCGCGAAATTACGAATAAATAAAATTCTCGAGAATAAAACCGGATTTACAGTACCATGAACTTATTTCCATGCTAGTTGGAGAAATAGAGATAAAACATTTCATTTTCCTTTATACATTTTTAAATTTAATTGAATAGTTAAGCATGTCTTGGTCACCTTCAATCATTCAGAAAAAGTATTACGAGAGAGAGAGAGAGAGAGAGAGAGAGAGAGAGAGAGAGAGAGAGAGAGAGAGAGAGAGAGAGAGAGAGAGAGATGCAATATGCAATTCAACGCTTTTACGGAATATAGTTAGCCGATGTATGTTTCTGTTGATTTTACTAGGATAACAAAATTATACAGCTCTTTTAATTATTGTGAATATTTTTAATCTCACATACCTCCTCGCTATTTAACAACAGGATCAATTGGTATATCATTAATGTCTGACTGGAAGGAACCCATGCTTTCACCCGACGACAAAGATGCGGCGACTCGTGCTATTCAGTTCCAACTGGGCTGGTTTGCAAATCCATTGTTTGGCAATGGAGATTATCCGGAAATCATGAAGTCACAGGTTAGCTATAAAAGCCAGCAAATAGGAATACACCATCGTTTACCAGAATTCAGTCAGAATCAAAAAGATACGAACAAAGGTATTATCCTCGGGACATTAGCTATGCTTACAAAAGATTTTTTTTTCTACTTTTACTACTTTGTATAACAAATAAGAGCTATACACAGGCATTAAAAATATTATATTAAGGTCTGAGTCCTGGCCCCTAAAATTATTTTCAGACAAAATTTTTACTCAACTTCAAGATTTTACTGAAATAGTGAAATTTTTCTCAACTTGAGTAAAATTGTGGACCATAACAATCTCAGACAAATTTCTTTCTCAAGTGATAAAAATCTTAAGCACAGTCTATACTTGACTTAAGTAATTCTTAACAACGAAAATGGCTGCCCTGCCCCCTCGGGATTACTAAATGCCGGGATCTCTGTTGACCTAGTGTATTTCAGGACGTGTTCAATCCTTTGGCTTTCGAAAACTTTGCGCGAAATAGGTTTAGGAGACCAATACTTCTTTCTCTGTTGGCTTGTTTTGGCCATACGACGTTTTTTTTTTTACATACGGTAAGCAATAGAGACGGTGTAAATGTAGTCCGGTACATATGCCCCATTGTATGTTCCTAGTTATTTATCATATCCAATGTACTTATAACAATTTACTTGTATCTTGAATATCGTGTATTTTATACATTTTACATATTATATGTATAAATCACTGACTTCGGTCATGTATTGTAATATAGTACTAGCACATTCAAGAAGAGTGCTAGCAACTGCACGTGGTATATTCTGGGTTGCAAACTGAAGAAATGTGAAATGAAACATATATCAATAGGTGCTTAATTTGAAAAATATGTCAGTGACCTGATGCCTGGAATATTTTTCATAGTACACATACAGTACTACAGCTACAGATAAGGGGGTATGATGATATTGACCCTTTCAAAATATGAATATTATTATCAAATACTACTCATTCGCATTGGCAACTGAAATCACAAATAGTAGTATGGTCGTTAAAAACTTAAATTATGTTAGATAAAAATTATATTTATGTTAAACACGTTTTTAACATTTGGAAACGCCCGTTTAAATTGTTATTTTTATTTCTATGGATGAAAACCCTTTACCTAAAATCCTTATCTGGATCTCTGGCTACAAAAACAAATGGTTGAAAAACATGTACACTGCACTAGAAGTGCAACCAAGTTAGATGCTAAAAAATGTAAAGTAAAGTATGTCCAAAAGCAATGGTCATATTCAAACTCAAATAAGGCAGCATTAAATGAAACAAAGTGAATTTATACATAGAATCAGATGACGAAGGACTCAACACTGCATTAAAACGTGGGACTGAGTTAGTATTGATTAAGTGATATTATAAGGACATACCAAGCTAATACTGTATTTGTACTTATTTTACCGGTATTCTAATATTAGCGCCTTTTCCCGCTCAAGCCATTGTGCTATTTCAAGGACTACATCTGGAATTCTTTAATTATACATAAAGAAACAAATGAATTATTTGTGCGAATTCAAGATTGCGCTAAACGGTTTATGCCCCATAAGAGCGGTAAAATATGAGTGCGCTAATTAAAATACACATACAGTAAGTTATTCTTCAAGATGTATAAGTTTGATTTGAAAATCCACCGCCATCGTTTCCTTCACCCGTCATCCATACAAACACCTCGTATACTTTACGGGACATCCATGCCATCACCTCTGCTCGTATGTGGTAGCGGCCTTGTCCCTTCTTCGACATAATTTTTTAAACATAGCCTTCTTCAAAATATTTGTAGGCCTTCGAAGATTTATAGGCCCTTGGGCCATCTCTGTCAAACGTTTTATTTCTGTTGTCAATTAGGTAGACTTTCAGTTTCCCGATGTCAAATATGTTGTCTCCCACTGCGCTTCGGTATCGAGATCAGTCGCCATAACAGTTTTTCGAAATGTCCCCAGTGAACTATAGGAAATGCACAATACAATTTGAAAGTAGCGTATTTGATTTTCCTGTATATTTTTTAAAACAAGGCCAGGTCCAGTGTAGTAAGCATATACAAATAACAAGGTAAAATTAATCAATTGCAAAAGAATAATTGCCAAACTGGGTTTAACATACACAGGTACTGCTGATTTCCTCGGGATTAATCACTTCACAACGAGACTTGTAAATGACAGTCCTAGAAATTCCAGTACGTCCAGTTACATGCTTGATCAAGACATAGAAGAATCATTTGATCCAAAGTGGCGAGGGTTTGTATAATATATTATCCGGGGTGGTGGGGGTTTGCATAAAGTAATGTCCATGGCGGCGAGGGTTTGTGTGAAATATTATCCAGGGTGGCGAGGGATTGTGTGAAATATTATCCAGGGTGGCGAGGGTTTGTGTAAAATATTATTATCCAGGGTGGCGAGGGTTTGTGTGAAATATTATCCAGGGTGGCGAGCGTTTGTGTAAAGTATGTTCCAGGTTTGTATAAGATACGATCTAGGGTGGCGAGATTTGGTGTAAAATCTTATCCAGGGTAGCGATTGTTTGTGTAAAATATTACCCACGGTGACGAGGATTTGTAAGGATATGATAAAGTGTGGCGAGGGTTAGAATAAAATATGAACCAGGGTGGCGAGGGTTTGCATGACGATGGTTTGTATAAAGAATGAACCAGGGTGGCGAGGGTTTGTATAAGATATAATTTAATGCGGCGGTAAGATATTATCAAGGGTGGTTCATGAAAGCAAACAATATGAATGTACCCGACAAGAATTTGATCAAAATTATGTATGTGTGTGAATGTGATTATATGTTTTTTTTAATGAAAAATTTTCCACAAAAATTATTTTACAAAATTTTTCCAAATGGTTTTTAACAACTCTTTCTAACAAATATTTAAATGTTAAAACAAAGATGGTTTTCGTGTTTCTGCTAATGTTTATGTTCGTGCAAAGCGGGTTATATAAACGCCTTGTGGGTTCCTTTTACATAAAGTACATGGATGTATATAAAATATCAAGCTTGAAATTTACATCTATTTTTAACCGATATTGAAGTGTTCAGCTCATCCAGTAATCTAAAAAAAACACGTGACACAGAAATTTTTATCCTATTACAATCCGTGAAAGAGTACCTTTTTCGGGTGTCGTTTTTAACACAATCTGTCTCGAAGTATTGATGAAACATTAATAATATCTAAATGTTGAAAACTTTATCTCAATAAAGATAATTTTCTTACATTATAGGTCAGAAACAGAAAAAATAGTTCCGGCAGGTATACGCGAACTTCTTAAGTGGATAAAAAGCACATATGGCAACCCTAGAGTTGTAGTTACAGAAAATGGGTATGGAGATTGTGGCAGTACTGCTGATTCGTCAAGGATTGATTACCATAAGCGCTACATAAATCAAGTACTTAAAGGTACATGCATAATAACGAAAGATCTACTTTTATATCATAAAATCATATTGCATTGGTTAGACTTCCATTTACATTAAATCGCCATGATATATACGATATGGAAATGTATCACCCTAAAAGCACAAAATAAAAGAGATAACAGCAAACAAAATGTGTGCCGTATACTGTCTCTCCTTCTAATGTAACAATAATAATACTCACTGTATGCTAAGATTTTGCGCTTCCGCAGAGGTAAAGCGTTTGCCATGTAATCTAGTAGTCACACCCACAATTTTATGGCACCTCCGTGGCTGAGTGGATATAACGTTGCGCTTGCAAGCAATGAAATCTTCTCACCTGTAATGAACTCAGGGCCGAGGAGCCCCATTGGAAGCGAAGATGATTCTGCGAGATATGTTCAGTTTACTTGAGTTGTTGAGTGTGGTGTGCAATAAAATTTAAACAAACAAACAAACAAACAAACGCAAATTCCAGATTGTGACAAGCATCGATCTTGTAAGTGAAAAATACCGTTGGTAATCTATGAACCGTGCCTACTTTGCTGCACAAACTACAACTGGATGCGCAAATTTATTTAGCAAATGTCTTATATTAAGATGTTATCAGTTTAACATAATATGTTGGACAATTTTACATTCTATACACCCAAAGCTAGTGACATCTCAATCATAATTGACAAAATGTTTAGGCGGGATGATGTAAAACAACCATTAAACAGACCGGTAAATCGAAATCCTCATGCTCTTCATTCATATTTCAGCGATCGCTATTGACAAGTGCAATGTACAAGGCTACTACGCAAGATCGTTCCTGGATAGTTTCGAATGGGCGGCAGGCTACACTTTAAAGTATGGTCTAGTTAAAGTCAACTTCGAAAAAAATAGAAACACACAAAGAACGCCCAAAGCGTCAGTACACTTTTATTCTGATCTGATAAGTAATCATGGATTTCCCAGCACATGGAACAAAGTCTATATCCACGGGGGTAATATTTATCGCTTTTTGGTATAAAATAATTTTCAACATCATTGTGTCATAGATATCCAATGTTCTTGCTTTTGATGTGTCTAATGCATTTCAAAGAAAGGAGGTAGTTTTATGTGTTAATAACATATTTGTGTCAATATAACGTATCAACATATAAAGCTTGGTATTTTAACTCAGTCACCCCTAAAGCCAGAGTTGGACTGACCTAAATCATTGATTTATAGAAGAGTCCATTGTTTTTCAGGGGTGAATGAGTTAAAGATGCATTAGCTGTATTTACTGGATTTTTTTTCTTCTATTTTTACTACTTGTTCTTGATCTACAGTACAAATGTGAGGTGCACACAGTCATAAAATATATTATATTCCTGTATATTCTGTGAAAATATGGTCAGATCCAGTATGGTATGCATAAATAAATAAAATGGTAGAATTGATCAATTGCAAGTGAATAATTGCCAAACTGGTTCTCATAGGCAAGTTTTACAAAATATACAGGAATTTAAGAATTTTGATGATTTTTTATATCTCTTTTTTGTTATAGTACATCAATCAATATGGAATTAGCTGTTTTCCCCAAAATTTATTTTCCTTTTTTACTATATATATATATATATATATATATATATATATATATATATATATATATATATATATATATATATATATATATATATATATATATATATATAAATGAGACACAGCTAATTCCATTCAAGTGTTTGGAATGCTTCAAACAAAACTAGTTAGTATGCAACGCATAAAGATTTTCAGTAAAGCTATGTATGAATAATGTGTTTTCTGTAACAGAGGTACCGGACAGAGACGAGTTCTTACATGCTGTTTTTCCGGAAGATTTTGCATGGGGGTCAGCAACATCTGCTTATCAGATCGAGGGAGGTTGGAACGAAGATGGTTTGTACATATATTTTTGTTTTTATGGTATTGTCCCATTCAAATAACATGGCGAAGTGGAATCTGGCGAGCCCTTTCTTCCGACCTGAACAATTTAGAATTGTATTTAAATGTAACAAATTATCACGACGATATTAAGATTACACTGGCTGGCTAGAGTTATCGTTCCTACTTGTTACCGTATCCACGGATATCCAGTAGGGCATGAAACACATTTCCTGTGTAGCATAACAGAAAACAAAATAGAATCGCCCGTATGATAATCAAAAGGTTACTCCGACCCACCAACTTATGTGAATTGGAGAACACATCTCATCTGAACCACTGTCACTTCGCGAGCGATTGATTTTCGCTGTATCCGTATAGTATCTCGCGAATGATCATTTGACAGTTGATGTTTATAAACATTTATTTACATATCATACATAGTCAAAGCTATATAAGCTATATGACTGACGAAATATTTCTACTAAAGTGTCGTCTTTCACTTGATAAAGGCCAAGCGGCCGAAAAATTGTGAATTTTAATTGTAGTACTGTTTTTTTTTTTTTGGCATACTGATACTTCCCTTTGGAGGACATTAAATTTTATTGGAATTACACGAATGTTTAGATTTGAAGTCCATCTAAGATGGCATCAATCTCGATACATTCAATGTTCAATCGAAGAATGTTTTATTTTCATTAAAGGGAAAGGACCAAGTATTTGGGACACGGTGTCACACACACCGGGCCTAATAGCAAAAGGGGACACCGGTGATTTGGCATGCGACAGCTATCATAAATACAAGGATGATGTACAGATGCTTAAGCGCCTAGGGGTGTGTATTAATGCCTGTTTCATATTTGTATAAATCCTTCGAGATATTTTCATTTTGATGGTGAAGAGTCACACATGCTATTTCCGTTTTGAGTTTACGCAGAGGTATTAATCATATGTTATGTCTACAGTTTCACGTCTGATTTGAAAAACTCGATATTATCATATTCAAAACTCTATGATTCAAAACGAACTAACAGTACATGCCCAGAGCGAACAAGATACGTATAAATGACACATGAGAAATGCTTGAAATATGAAAAAAAAAATTCTACCGGCTCGAAACACTTTTAATACAAGTTTGATAGCACAATTTGATAACTTCAATCATTTTGAAACACAAACCTATGGATCCATATATTTGGAAGCTAAAGTTTGATATTCCTCAGTCTCAACTTTTTAATTAAAAATGTTATTCTGGATAGTTTTATTCCGAGGTTTTGATTTTAATATATTTAGGTGGACTAAAACACCTCAAAATTAAATACCCCGTAATATATAAGACTTTGTGAAAATTGATATATGTAGTTCAACACCTGTCGAATTTCTTTCTCAAAATATGAAACTCGTTAATATTTCCAATACAAAAAAAAACCGCGAAATGTTTTCACGGCTAAATTAAACAACTTAGCATTAATGTTAACAACAGCGAATGCTTATCCCCTGTTATCCTTTGGTGTATTTTTTGTGACTTTTGCTGAGTCAAATATTGAAGCTCGGTCTAGACAAGCCCTTTATATGTATTTAAACTAGTGGATGTGAAAGCCCAAGTGTTTGGGGGCGGAAACGAAACTGCCTAAGTCTCTGTATGCGATGTGTCCAAAATATTTTCGGCGAAATCAATACCAAAGGTAAATGTTTATGATAAGTGATATGTATGTTCCTTTCAGTGGTGGTTTACTCTTTCAGTCATATGATTACGGCCCCAGTTTTAAGTAGGAGAAAAAACTGTGTACAACATAAACAGAAAAGACCAAAGTTATTCCGAAAGTAGGCACGTGATACATAGTCGTTCAATACCGAGAGGGAAAAGGTTTCTATAACTGTTCTTTATCTTGTGAACTTCATCAAAAAGCTAATTGACATTTGCATCCGATTATTTTTTTCAAATTACCTTACCGCATCCTGAGCACAGAAAATGTGGTACTTGGTGGTAAAAATCAAAGTATGTGTATTCATTGTTTATAATATTGTCTTTAAAAAACAATTTCTGTAAAAAATAGATAAATAAATATTTCGATCATCACAGGTAAGCCACTACAGATTCTCAATTTCCTGGAGTAGAGTCATGTCCGACGGAACTCTGAAAACTGTGAACCGTAAGGGCGTAGAGTACTACAACAAACTGATCAATGAGTTGTTAGCTAACAACATACAGCCAATGGTTACTTTATATCACTGGGACCTACCACAACATCTACAAGACATGGGCGGCTTCCAGAACGATTCCATCATAGAATACTTCAATGACTACGCGAGGTTGTGTTTTTCAGAGTTCGGAGACAGGGTAAGTAATGATTTAAAGTATCACTCAATCACCCGCATATGGTGTTTGTATCTCACAAATGATCCAATATGCCAAAACATGTTCAACATATGAACATTTCATATACCGAGATAATCTATTTAGACAAGTTATAGGCACAGGGTTATAGAAAATCGCGTTTGATGTCAACGTTCCGCACATTTTACAGTCGGTATAGTATCCTTGTTTGCGATTACTCTATTTCACGAACTGAAATATTGAGTTACCTGTTGGATAGCGGTTGTTGAGTCGTCTGCACCAATTGTGACGATGATTTATTCCTCACTTATTTTATTTGAATTTGATTGTGGTCTCACAGCGGGAGTGACCGATCAAAAGGGGATGCTTACTCCTCAATTGCACCTCTGGATTTCCAGATATCCTGGTTTATCCAATATCACCAGATTTGTATACTGGGCATCCTGAAGATTTATACCTCGGTATTTGAGATTTTATATCATTGTATCAAGAATAGCTAATTGCTTATACCGAGGCCTCTATGTCCTTTTAATCTTATCAGCAAATATTAACATAACATAATTAGAGACTTTATGATGAAAAATCAAATACAAGAACTGGTAAAATTATTGCAAGATCCACTGAAGATTCTAAAATGGAAAAAGTAAATCATTCTTCAAACTTTATTAACATAATAATGATAAAATATGTCATTTTAATATAAGTATATATAGTTTTTATTTCCAAAATTTATTTCTCTCCCTGACGATTATTTATTACTAAATGTAGTTGCTTATCATAATCATCATCATCACCATCATCATCATCATCATCATCATCATCATCATTTTTATCATTATTATACGTTTCAACCGATCGAATGTATATCGGATTCGTCCGACAATTCTGTATTGTCAGGTCAAATTATGGCTGACCTTTAACGAAGTGTTTGTGATATCATGGTTGGGATATGGCGCTGGTGTGTTTGCTCCGAAGATTTCAAGCGGGGACACTGGTGTTTACATAGTTACTCATAATATCATAAAGTCACACGTAAAAGCTTATCACACCTATGACGAATTGTTCCGAGCCAAATATAAAGGTAATTATATTTATTTTCAGGCATAAACATAAACAGACCTGAAAAAATTGTCAGTTTATTTTTCTATGACAATGCACGCTCTATTACATTTTCATAAAATATGGATTCGTCATCCTAATTTTGTTACAAATTCAACCATGCATATACATCCAGATGATGTTGCCTGTTACTGTGGCGTTGGAAGCATATCAAAAATGGGGAGGGGACTTGTTATTTAAATATTTTTCCCGGTTTAAAATTTGTTTTCTTATGCCTTTTGATTATGCAATAAACATATATGTAATTACATTTGAAATATAATTAATTGACTTTGCGGGGGAAGGGGGTTCATATTACGTAACAGCTGAACAGCTGTGTGTCCAGCATTAAATATAAAACGCAACCGGTCTGCAATGAATGAAATAACAGTCGGTATGTAAATATTGAATTTAAAACGTTAGAATATGATATCAACAAAAATTGTTACCTTTACAACACGATTAGGGAATTGCATTTCGTAATACAGGGAAAGTCGGGATAACACTGGACTGTGACTGGAAAGAACCCCTGACAGATAGCCGGTTGGACTACTATGCCGCCGAAAGAGCACTGAAATTCAAACTCGGTTGGGTTGCTAATCCAATTTTTGGAAATGGAGATTATCCATCTGTGATGAAGCGAAAAATCGCAGAAAAAAGTAAAATTCATGGATATGATGGGAGCAGATTGCCGGAATTCACAAAGGAGGAAATTAAACAAAACAAAGGTAAAACGCTTTGTGTGTAAGAAAGGTATCTGCTTAAGAACAGTTCATATAAAGAGGAATACTACTTAGTAATAGGTTATTGTTACAAGAAATTTGAAGTCGCCATCTCGCTGATTTTCCTGTCGGTATAGTATCCTAGTTTGCATTTAGCATCGTTCATCTAATGTTAACTTTCTGGTATGATACTCCATACCGAGAAATTTTCGTTTCTGGTTATATTCGCCCTTTTTACGACAAAAAGCATATTCAACCCATCTTAAACTCGCTTAACATGACTATAATCTCATGAATGGCATTAATGTCCGTGCTTCAGTTATTAAACTTGAAATTTTCGCCTTCATTTTGAATTCGCCCTCTTGCCTAAGGGCGAAAATGGCGAAAAGTAAACGGGGGCGAAAATTTCCAGATTCACAATTGTAGATATTAAATCGTCCGTACCGATTATGACTAGTATTTATCATCGACTTGTTTTTATTTATCCATGTACACGCGATTTTTTTAATTTGAAATTGATGAGTGTTTTACGCCACACGCAACAATTATTCGGTTATATGGTGGCGGCCAGTTTTTAATTGTGGAGGAGAGAACCCGGTTACAATGCACCCTGGTAGAGGCCACCGACCTTCCGCAAGTAAACTTACAAACTTTCTGAAAGAAATCACTTTAGGTTCCAGCACCGCTTGAACCCGCGCTGACAAGAAGTGAATGTTCACACGGAGAGAGAGAGAGAGAGAGAGAGAGAGAGAGAGAGAGAGAGAGAGAGAGAGAGAGAGAGAGAGAGAGAGCTCAAAATTCACAGCAGTAGGTGATGACAACAAGTTTTTACTCTGTCCACAATAGGATCTGCTGATTTCTTCGGACTTAACCACTATACTACTAACTTGGTATCACACAAAGAACAAGGAGGAAATACAACTGACTATGAAAAGGATCAGGATATTGACATCACGTTTGATCCATGTTGGAACACGTAAGTGTTTACATGGAAAGTTTACTGTCTGCTACATTAGAAAGACAATTATTGTCTGATTTACATAAGATGGCAGGGCGGAGCAATCTTTTGATTTAATTTTGATTTGATTTGATATTTGGGTTTACGCCATACTCAACAATCTTTCGGTCAAATGATGGCGTCCAGTTTTTATTGGTGGAGGAGAAACCCTGGTTACCCGGTTAAAAACCATCGACCTGCCGCAAGAAAACTGGCAAACATTCCCACTTAATTCGATATGACCCTAGCGGGAATCAAACCGCAGGTGAGAGGCGTTGTGATTTAAAGCGCAATGCTCTAACCACTCGGCCACGGAGGCCCCAGCAATCTTTTGATTGTCATACGAATGATCCTATTCACTTTTCGGTTATGACAAACTGCACGGGAAAAACGTTTTACTCACGAAATTACTCACTGGATACTTTCTTATGTATTGTGACAAGTAGAAACAATTACTCGAGTCACAGTAACTTTTATGTTATGCTTTATTACCTAAAATCTAAACTCGCCCAGGTCATGAAAGGGTTCACAAGACTGCACCCCGCCATCTTATGTGGATTATACTGTTATAAGCTTTTAACTGAACAGTAAATACAAAGATGAAACGGATTTTATGGATTCCTATTCTGGTCCTATCTAGTATATTATGTCTTGTAAACATTTCGTTGAGGGTGATCACATTGAATGGGATCCAGTACATTATGTTTTGTACGGATTTAGTTGAATCTGACCAGATAACGTGGTGGTCTTTCCTTTATAATTCATGATCTCACTTCTGACTCTTACGGAGATTCATACTTGTTTTATTTGTTCCGTGTCTGAATATTTCCATTGCTTTGTAAAGTCCGGAGTCTTAAAATGTTCACATTGTCTTTAAAGTTCGGATTTGTATTGCATTTTTAAAATCCGGGGTCTAAAAATGTTCATCTTATTGTCGTTTAGTCCGGATCTGTATTGCATTTTTAAAATCCGGAGTTTGAAAATGTTCATCTAATTGCCTTATACTCCGGAGTCTTAATATTTCCATTGCTTTTTAAAGCCCGGACTCTGAAAATTTCCTTATTGTCTTATAGTCCGGAGTCCAAATGTTTTCCTCATCTTTAGCATTCATAGTATTTAAAATTCTGAGTCTGAAAATTAAATCTGTCTTTACAGTTCCGAGTCTGACTGGTTACGGGCAAATCCATGGGGAATACGACGTTTACTTAACTGGATAAAGGTTCAATACCGAAATCCACCTGTGTACGTAACGGAGAATGGTATATCAGACAAAGGAGAAATTGACGACTATATTAGAGCCAATTTTTACAGGAAGTATATCAACGAAGTATTGAAAGGTAAATTAACATTTCATAAAATTCCAAGTAAAAACAATACGTCATCAGTCAATCAAATTCATATATATTATATAACGATACCAAAGTTATTGTTTTACAAAAATTTTCTTGACCGAGCTGGAATTTAATATAAATGTACATTTTCGAAAGAGCATTGGTATCATGCAAGGCCAATTGATAAATCCAAGTGTATTGCCAAACCCGTCGTCTAAGAGTACTCACTGTCAAAATGGATATCGTTTAAACTTCTGAGAAGTGTAGAATTAAAATGGTGCCATCTGAGCAAAATGTCACTTTAGATACGTGACCTTGCCTGTTGAATTATAGTAAATTTACGCAGTGTAGTTGTTGAATCTAAAACATTAGTCTATGCATTTTTATACTTAACAGCATATAAAGACGGATGTGATGTCAAAGGGTATATGGCTTGGTCTCTAATGGACAATTTTGAATGGTTGGGTGGGTACACCCAGAAGTTCGGACTGTATCACGTGGACTTTGATGACAGTAGCAGACCGAGGACGCCAAAAGCATCAGCCGATGCATATTCTAAGATAATAAGAGACAACGGATTTCCTTTCTCATAAAACTGTGCGCTTCGTAGTGTGATAGGATTAGAGAAATTAAGTAAAATAAAACAGACAGAGGAAGGTAAAATACCCTAAAGAAATCAATCTATTTGGTTATTGTTTATATTAATATGAACCCAAGATATAACAATATTTATTTTCCGGAGCTGTTCATTTATCGAATGAAAGCTTGTCAGAGTATTTATATAGTCATTATGGATGCCGTTTGGATGACAGAAAAATGGAATGGCGTCCGTTGAATATTTATCTGTCATCTAAACAGCATCCATATTGACAACAAATGCACTCTGACAAGAGTTCATTCGTTATATTTACATATAGTTTTCAAATTGAAAAAGGGAATAATGGAATCAAATATCCCGCCTTATTCGTGACCAGTCTCATTATGATGGAACAGTGAAGTTCAAGGAAGAACAGTAAAGTACTAAATGAAATATCTTGGTGTGACGTCATGTTATGAATGAAGTAACATCATTTATGTGACGTCATATGAGGAACTTCATTTATAGCTGATATAAACGTCGTCTAGATCAACACTCAGTCTATGGAATAATGCTGTGGGAAATGTAAATACATTGCAATAAATTCAAATTAAAGCGTTATTGATCATTTTGTAATTTTATGGATAAGTGTATAATGCCAGATGATAGTTGCGTATCAAAAATCAAGGTTAAAACTATCAAATGAAACCTATGATTGGTGGAAGGAGGATATGTCTCACTTAGTAAATCTTTAAATGATGTAAAACTGGAGAGAGCATACACACACACACGTGCCTGCGCGCGAACACACACACACACACACACACACACACACACACACACACACACACACATATATATATATATATATATATATATATATATATATATATATTTCTGATTTCTACGCGACAATATGCTATTTTTGAGTTATCTTGTTACCTCAAGGTTTGTCATAATAGTTTTCAGTTTCAAAGGCAGGGCATCATTATAATCCGGATAGGCAGTACATCACATATATGACCTTAATATGAATATAACGAAGTAATAGGTGTCGGATTTGAAAAACAGCTTACAGGAAAGAGATGACACTTTCAATATTTACAAGGGAGATAATTTATCTAAAATTAATCTCTCGCATATGAACTGCAATAAAATATCGCTGAAAGTCGTCAGTGAAAATATTTCATAACCGGAAAGGACCTTGTCCAACATTCAGTTTAAGTCATGTGACCTGAGTACAAATTATTCTGACAAAACTGAACGGAATGAGACAACTCGGAAATTGTGTATTGACGTCATAAGCGTTTTAAGCAATTTAACAACACTTTATATTCTGGATCATTATTTTATTGTGCAACATTGGGTATAAACGTATCTGCTCCAGGCGTGAAGTTATCTGCAATGGCAAAATAAATAATGTAGAAATTGATACATAGCGGGTAATATCTTTCTTTGTGACCGTTTAGATATAAAAATCTCGGATACTAAATTCTAAATCGACAGGATTTCCAGGATACATATACGATCTGATGTATATTGTACAAACTCGGGCCTCTAGAAATCTAGAGGTGGGATCAGGTGCCATTGAGGTCAATATACCTACGGAAAATTTTGCGGAACATTAACATCGGACGTATTTCTCGATATCCGTGTGGTAATAACTAGATGTAATACCATTGCATATTTGCAGGTGTTAAAGGAAAGTGTCAATTTCAAATCAATCGAACATTCCTCTTACAAAATCATAGACAATTAGGTAAAGTGTGCTTGAATATTTTGATGAAAAAATGTGGATGTTGGAGAACTTTATATCATTTTGGAAACTATCAAATGACGTTGATCTAAAAAAAAAATACTAAGGCTATTTTAACAGATTACTACATGTAGTTTCCATAGCTTACAAGTTACATCCGCTGTAGGGGTTTCCATGGCAACCATCGTCACAAATGCAAAGTACTCCGACTCGGTGTGCATGAGGTCCACATCTTTTCCTGAAGACTTTTACTGGAATTAAAAAATACACATTTTCAAAATATATTTAAATCCAGTTGAAATCATAAGACTAATCTTGTTTTTCCTGATAAATGTTTGTATGTTTTATTGTCTTTGTGTCCATCATGTTGAAGCATAACATTTTAAAGTGATCTCGCACATGTATATTCAACACAAGTTGAAACCTTTCAGGAACCTAAGATATTTTGATAGAAAATAAAGTTTCCGGTATACTTGCGGAAGATCAAGTTTTTCCCAGTTATATGAGTGACATGATTTTATTCACCAGGACAAACCAAACAAATGTTGCTCATAGCATTGATTGTCATTTAAAGGGGGCATAACATGTTTGTTTTTTTCAAAATAATCTCCCTTAATTATTATGAAATTTTTTTTATTTCCAATGGTTTCAAAACTTCTAAATGCAATTATTTTTGTTGTTTTCAAAATGTATAATGTATAGCATTCAATTTCTAGCGGTGAAAATTGTCAGTTTTGAACGATATAAACAAAACATTCACATGTCATCTTACCTGGCTTCTCCTTTACTTCTGATGATTCCTCCGAGCTGCTACTTCGTGATCCCTTATGGCCATATTTTTCTGTATTGGAAGAAACATTCGTTTGTTAGTACCGTAAATATTTTCGCGTGTTGGTATTTACCCGAATTTCTTATACTAAACATACGTCTGGGGCATCTTACGCGATGTCTCACCTTTCTTTGACAAGTGCTGTATTAAACGATGATTTTGTAGACTAGCTATGGGACTGGTACGCAAGAGATAATTTACACGAAAAACTCTTCCTCTCGTATTTAGTCCAAATTACCCCCACGGGTAAATTTTCACGTCTACATTAATAAAATGAAACACTTTTGAAATTCATAGTTGCGTTACTTTTGTAATACTTCGGTGTTTTTGATATAGGTAAATAATGTGTTCCAGTAATTAATTTTACAGTCTGTAACATTGGATGACAAAATGACACAGATTCTAGCAACAGCATAGACTTTGTCAAGGTAAAAAATTGATTCCTGACGTCATTTTCCGGGAATTTGTATCACTTTCCCGTTCTGTATTAGAGCATTGTAGTTATCATATAAAGTATATTAGGAATAAGAAAACCGCAATTAGGCCATTCCATTTTTTTCCTGTTTAGCGTTCGCTGATAGATAGGTTTTGAGACCATAAAACAGAATAAAAACCTAAATAAAAACATCTATGGGAAATATTTGGCACATAGTCCTGAAATGAACAGTTTATTTTCACCATTGTAAAAACTAATATTTCATAGATTAAGTGTATTTATTGGTATGTACCAAACATGTTTTTTATCAGTTTAATTTTGGTTTTTTTCTTCTCTTAACACATTTGGAAAATACTTAAATGTGCGTAAAATAGCAATTAGTTCTGATAAAAATATCGTGTTTTTCTCTTGTTTTGAGTTTTTTCCTGACATAGTTTGACATAGTGCCCACTAAACACACACAAAAATTGCCTTTACAGTAAAAAGTATCTATACCACAAAAAGAGATATGCGTATTAAGATTCTTTGTGAGGTACCAAAGAATGTCGAGTTACAACTTTTTCGATACTTCATATGACTTTAAGTGGATGCAGTTATGTTCTACTCTTTTTACATGATTATCGCATATAAAGTAGTCAACTCACTTCCTTTTTTGGACTTTTCTGCTGATTCTGAGCTGCTGCTGCTGCTGCTACTGCTGCTTTTGCTGCTACTCTTTGATTTTTTACCATGTTTGCCATATTTCTTGCCTGTTAAAACGCAGACGATTGAATAAATAAATACGTCATTATCGATTAAGAATTCAAACATATAAAAACTATTTAAAATGCTCAAAATTTTAAGCTCTCTCTCTCTCTCTCTCTCTCTCTCTCTCTCTCTCTGTTGCTGCCGATTTTTATCAGTCTGACTCTCAGTGTCGGTCTCCTTTATAAACCATCTGTGTCTAACTGTACATAGTCTGTGTCAATGTCCCTCTGTATATGGCTCTTTCTACCATAACAAGTATGGTTAAACCATAAACAAATCGGCTGATTAAACACAGTTGTGTAAAGTTTTCGAGTTAATCACACTCGGTAAACCTTGTGTCTTTTAATATTTTTAAAATTAAATAATTCAAGTTAGATAAACATGATACTCCACTAACACTCGTGGTAGAATCTTTATTTATCGAATATGGCACTTTAGAACCCCTCAGTTCAACTCAGGTAATTTTGACATTTATTTTGACATAGATACAGATTTTCGACCATTATTCGATATGATTTTCGTAACGTTCAGCAAAAAACGATAACGAAAAAATAATTAATATGAAGTTGTTAAAAGAACTCAGTTTACTGGGAGTGATGAAGTTAGGTGATCTCCCTCCGGACAGAATTGTAAAACGTCACTCTCACACCCTCTGTCGCAGTTGTTAATCGAGTTCCGCGATACAAACGTCTTGTCAAATACCTTTACCTTTCTTTTCTTTGCTTCCACTTTTGCTACCGCTTTTGGAGCTTTTGCTTTCTGAGAAATAATAATAATAATAATAATAATAATAATAATAAATGATTATAAAATTAAAATAATAATAATAATAGAAATAATAAAATAAATGATAATAAAATTAATAATAATAATAATAATAATAATAATAATAATAATTATAACAATAAAAATAATAATAATGATGAAATTAATAATAATAATAATAATAAATACCATTATTAATTTTATTTTTATTTGTTTTATTTCCGTCATATTATAAACAAAAACACCAAAAAATTATAATGCTCTCTAGATGTTCGTTTCTGTTAATTAGGTTTCAGTTGAGCTCCAATTGTAAAAATATTTCCAAAAGGGAAAGTGGTATCATACAAGGCCAAATAATAAATCTAAATGCATAGTTAAATCCATCTAAGAGTAACCGCTGTAAAAAGATAATTATTTTAGCTTTTGAATAATCTTAATTATATTCAAAATAATAAGAGCGAGATACACATGAATACATATATAGATTTTATATGTTTACCCTTGCTTCCACTTTCACTACTACTACTGCTGCTGCTAGAGCTGCTGGAACGTTGTCCTTCTGAAAAGTTTAATGATAACAATAAGTAACGTGACAGCAATAAGAAAACGATCATCATCATCATCATCATCATCATCATTATCATCATCATCATCATGTTTTCAATGAAACTCGTAGAACATGTCATTCCATACAATTGTATTTTAATTGAATTCAAACCATTGTAAAAGCAAAAAGATGTCTTACTTCTTTTTCCGGGAAGTGATTCATCTGAAGAACTTTCGGAACTGCTACTGTCAGTGTCTGCTCCAAAGACAATAAACACATTCATTCATTCATTCGTGGTTTAGACTAATGTTTACATATTTTTATTTAGGAATATTTGAATTCACATGTTTTCAAGATATATTTTGTATTTTAGAATAATTTACATTATTAAATAGAAATTGACATGATGTCGATAAAAACATAAACATTATTCACCACATCAACCATTGGTCCAAGTTTCTGGTAAATAAAGAAATGACGTAAGAAAATCCAGTGATATGATAATTTGTGCACTGAACAATTGTAAACCTAAAAAATCGAGTTCCGATTTAAATGATTAGCAATATCATAAAAGTCCTACGAATTGCGAAATATACTATATTATTTACTACATATCAGTAATTATAATAATATTATTTTGAACTAAGAATGAGATTTGTAGAGAATTTCTCTCTTTCTTTCTCGCCTAAAGACCAACTCGCTAAAGAGACCACCTCACAATTAAGATATGCATTTCCAGTCTCTTCTTTAATAATGAATCAGTACAAAACACCACTTATGAGACCACCTCAATAATCAGACAAATTTAGTTAAGCCGTCTTAATAGCGAGGTTCCACTGTATCTGCATCTATCTATCTGTCTTTCTGTCTGTCTGTCTGTCTATCTATCTATCTATCTATCTGTCTATCTATCTATCTATCTATCTATCTATCTTTCTGTCTGTCTATCTGTCTGGGTGTATGGTGTAATTGAATTATCAATTTAAACAGCATTGCAACACATAAGGCTGCATATGGCTGTTATTATCAGTTGAATATTAAATTCATAAGGCATCTGCTAACAGATCACTTTAATCCGTTACTTCGATTCAGAACTGTAGATGAACATTTTAGAAATAATGAAAATTGATGTAAACAATTTTCCGAGTATTAAATTACCGCTCTCGCTTGACGACGAATCCTCTTCTGCTGGTTTTACTACTACTGCAGGAAGTTTCACAACTGTTGCCACTGTTTAAGAGTAAAATAAAAACATATAAAAAATATATTTGATTGCATTCAAATTGTAAAATACCCAGATAGAAATTAGAGTAAGGAAAAAAGGGAACATGGGTTATTCATTAATATAATCAGATCCTTATAATCTGGCAGGGTGGAATTTCGCGAACCCTATCTTGACATAGACGAGTTTAATTTTAGGTAATGCAGCATAAATTGCACTTGCAAGTGTAATCGTGTGTACTTGTTGCCATACAACAAAGTACCAAGTGAGGAATAAGCAGCTTTTCACGTGAAGCTTGTCGTAAGAGACAACTGAGTAGAATCATTTATATGATTATCAAAAAGGTTACTCCACCCCCATCCCAAGAAAAGTCAATCGGAAAAAATAGTTTTTGATTCGGAATTACATACTACAAAATTATTTCTAAAACCTGGCAGATCAAGCTCGGTATTTACAAGCGATATTACAACAGACTTTACAATATCATATGTCTAATTTTCTGAATATTAAGTTTTAACACTCTTTTTCACTCTCTCCTGCTTTTTTTAATTTCTCT
>BROG01000310.1:412500-472500 GCA_030159075.1 Atrina japonica
TTTTCAAAGAAGCGCAATGCATTTAATGAGGACAACGCATTATCAAAAGGTCATTTCAAGGTTTTGTTATATTTAGTGTCAATGACAAATGACACAAAAGCACGACGTTTTCGGAGAATAAATGCAATTTAATGCACATTTAAGTGTTTAAACTTAAAAAACATATATTTTGTACATACTTACCCTATGACCTATGAAATGATACTTTTCACAATAATGAAAATACATGTTCATGTTTAACCGTTTCTGTTAGGGATAGTACTGGATTTGATGTAAATAAATACATGTTTACGAGTTACTCTCGAACACTCGATAGTTCGTGGTTTCGAAAATATACAATTCGATTTTTGTTCGTTTTAAATATTATACAGACTAATGGATAATTGTACAGGTAACTTTTTCGGTATTTTCTAACCATGTAATTTGAAAGAAAAACAATAAAATAAAGAAAGGCGGCTAAAATTAAAATTGTTATGCATGATGCATTATCATATCAACATTTATGTCATATTTAACTCAGTTGATATTCAGGATTCATTTACAAAAATGCCGTCTGTTGGGTGAAAATTGAAGTATTTGCTTAAACATGTGTTGTTTTAATTATATGATCAATTTAACATACTTACTTTGACTTAGTTGTAAATAACTTAAAAAGTCTGTAATTTGAAATGGTTTTCCATAGGATTTATGTAGATGTTAGAAGGAGCCCATAGACTGTTATTGACAGTTAATCACTTTTTTCATCCCGCGTGACTTACGCGGATTCGGAATATTTAAAAGGATGCAGTGAATAGTATTTTTTCAATTAATAATTACATAATTAGAAAATATTATCAAAGTGGTATCATACAAGGTCAAACAATAAATCCAAACGTAAAGCAAAATCCATCTGAGAATGACCACTGTAAAATGATGACTGTCTTAGTTAATAAGAAGTACGAAGCAAAATCTTATAGAATTCGGTGAAATAATTTCTATAAGTTGAAATAATAGTATGCAATCTGATGACATTTGCGTTAACATTATATTTTCCACAATACCATTATTTACTAGATTTAGTAGTTTCACTTGCCTCTGACAACGCCTTTGGAGTATCCTGTTGCATCAATGCCTGTTTAAAATAAAATGATAATGATAATCAATAAATGATGATATTAATAGATATTTCATCATGTCTACAAATAACAATTGTTTACACCTCCATGACACCTGATCCCAACTCCGTATTTCCAGAGGTCCGTGTCTGTCCAATGTTCGACAGTTTTATATATTGTCTACTAAACTAAAGATCACGAAGATAAATATACTGGTATCTCTTATCCGTGGAATTTAACATGGCGAGTATATCTTGCTTTTATTGCATTTGATAATTCTAAAGAATTTAAAACAACAACAACAAAAAAGCATAATGAATATTTGCCAATAAAATAAACCTCTGTTAATTTTTTTTTGTGTTTTAACCTCACACATTTCTACGCTAGTTGATAAAAATATTTGGTGTAAAGTCATAAATTTAAACGCACAGTCGTAAAATTTACCTTCATTCGAAATGAAGACGGACACAGAGTTATTTTGCCCGATTTCCTTGTTTTTGGTAAACATCATTTTCTTATTTAATAAGACCCCCAGAAAATAAGGGTTGCAAAGTTTTCGAATACCCTACAGAAATTTAATATGGTTTTCTATTCAAAAGTACAAACCCACATGACGAGAGCCTAATTTTCCACTGATCAATCAAAACAAATAATAGTGACAACTATAATCATGTCGGAAATGTTACATGAATAATGATCTCAGATGTTTTATTTCCTGTTTCTGTAATAGTTATTAAAAGTATTTAAAATAGAGTAAGAACGTTCATTTGAAATTATGATACATTTTATTTGTGATAATAATAATAATAATAATAATAATAATAATAATAATAATCGTTATCATCATTACTATCATCGTCATATGAGCAAAACGACAAAACAATCTTTATTACACACACACACACACACACACACACACACACACACACACACACACACACATATATATATATATATATATATATATATATATATATATATATATATATATATATATATATATATATATATATATATATATATATAAACATTTCCTACATTCTAGGACAGATACAATACTTACATACAACAGCTAAACAGACCAAAAGAACCAAGACGGGGAATAACTGCATCCTGTAATCTTTTTAGTGCTTTCTGGGGAGAATCGACGAAACTTCAATCTTATATACAACTTTTTCACCATTATAACAAATGGTCTCGGCACATCTGGAAGATATACAAGAACGTAACAATTGAATGGGATTATGGATATCAATCTGAAATGTGTTACATACATTGATGTTAACGAGGTATTAACTTGTAATAATACAGACGTTTTACACCCTCAACAATGACCGTGAGTTCAGTTCCAACGAACCGTAATTGATACAAATATCATTTCACTTCCTCATGCCTATACTATCCTTTTCGTCGATTTGTTTTCAAATGACACAATTCAAATAAGTGCTGGTCTAAATGTGTTAATGAACATACAGTGGAATCCCACCGAAAGATCACCTTAATCAGAGGACCACCCTACACTTAAGATCATAGATATTTAGACATTCTTAACAAACAGTAAATAGTCCCAAACCCTTAAACGTAAGAGGCCTCCTCACTAATCACACATTTTTCATTCAGTTAGTTTAGAGGTCTAAACAGCGAGGTTTCACTGTATTTTAAAAATGTATATATGTACCATACACTTAGAGAGAATCTCGCATAAAGATCAACCACTTTAGGAAACCACCTCATATTTTAATTGGCATTAGCTGTATTTTTTTTTACTTTTTTATTTACTTCTTAGATTGATAGGCAATAACATAAAAGAGATATACACAGGCAAATTCCTATATATTCTGTGAAAATTGCTTGAGTAACCAGGTTCGGCACTTTTTTTACCTGCAATTGATAAACTCAGACTTACTATTTGTATATGAATACCACACTGGACCTGACCTTACTTTCACAAAATAAATAGAAATGCGAGATTTTTTTATGCCTTTGTATAGCTCTCATTTGTTACTGCACATAAAGTACAATTGGTAAAAGGCAGAAAAAACTGAGATATTTTTTTGGGGTAAAAACAGTTAATGCCCCTTTAAAATCAAACATATTCAATTTCATGAAAAAGTTTGAATAATTACGTAATTAGGACCAATCTCAGTCTTTGAATTAGTTGGTTACACAGTTTAAAAAAAACTAAAAATTAATTGATACATCTATTAATCTACTTCTAGTAAAATCCAAATAAGCTGGCGGTGTGGAGTGTTGTGAACCCTTTCTTGACCTGGACGAGTTTAAATTTTAGGTAATTATGCATAGCATTGAAATTACACTGACTAGAGTAATGGTTCCTACTTGTCATCAGACATAAGAGAGTAGTATCCAGTGAAGAATAAAACGTTTTTTCAGTGCAGCTTGTCATAAACGAAAAGTCAGTAGAATCATCCGTACAATAATCAAAAGGTTACTCCGCCCCACCATCTTATGTGAATCGGACAATATCTATGTACTTCTTATTTTTTATGAAAAAAAATAATTCATCACTTTTCTGATATTTTTCTAAACTTAAAGATATTTTCAAAATAGGACAAATATGATTAAATACTCAGATAGGTAAATAACTAAATATTTTATTCAGTATTAACACCTGCACCAGGTAAAGGCAATGGACCGTAGGTAATCCAGCAATAAGAAACATGTTTTCTTTAAACAACATGAATCCGGCGTCGGAAAATGTGCATAAATTATACGGAGTCGGTTCAGAGGGTACAAGTCTTCGAATTAAAATGTGTCGTAAATTGTGTTAAGTGTAACATACTTCATCATTGGGCTCGCCATGATGATGATGATGATAATAAGGAGGAGGAATAGGTGAGGAGGAGGAGGAGGACAACGATGAGGATGTCGACGACGATGACGACGACTGCGACGACGATGACGACGACGACGACGATGACGATGATGAACGAGTCCGTTTGTCTTTCACTACTGATATCATTATTCAACGGTCCTCTATGGCCGGGTGTTTAAAGCATCGTGCTGTGAACCATGGAGTTTCTTACTTCTTGTCAGCGCAGTCTCGACTCTAGCCGGAATCCATGACGACATTTTTGACAAACTTTGCCAATTTGATTGCGTAAAGCCGGTGGCGTAAAACACCATTTAAATTCAATTCTGCTTTACTATTCTGAAGTTTTGTTTAAAGTGCGGTTAAATGCCATTTTTACTTCAAAATATTATTGATACTATTGAATGCTATCTGAAAAAATATCAACGCTGATGTTTTTTTTTTTCTAAATTTTGTTTAACTAAGGTTTTAGGTATAGACAATGAATACCTTTATAACTATATTATCTTTATATTTTACTCCTCCTCTGGGGTATAATTCAAACCTATACCGATGTTATGTCTCCAAGCAAACGAAAGATCTTTCCGAAACAAAAAGAGCTCTTTAATATAAAAAATCTCAGATACCAAAGTATAAATCATTAGGATATCCAGAATATAATTTGTCAGTGAATAGTTTACCTCTGTATATGAAATCTTCATATGTTGTACACGCCCTTGCATATCGGATCATTTGTGAAATATAAACTCCATATTCGGGTGACTGAGGGATATTACTACTTAAATGAGGAAAATTTAATATGGAAAAGCCGAAATCGTCGCGTTTGTCGTATAGCTTAGTTGCCAATTTCCCGTCTGTGTCTATATTAAGTAAAATGTCTAAGTGTGAAGCGTGTGTGCTTGATTCTGTTGTATCTGTAATTTCTAGTTCGCTGGGATATATTGCATTGGCATATGTATGAAAATGTCATTATTAATTGACAAAACGTTTTGTGCATATCTAAATGTCAAATTAAAGGACACCGTTAACTTTTTCTTCTTTTGATTCAGCAGTTTCTGAATGAAGTCTGCTTCGAATGAATATTATAAACATACTACCAAAGTTATAATGCTCAAGACGATACCGTTTCTGTCAATTAGACTTCATCAGTTGAGCTCCAATTTAAAAGGAACAGGTCGGCCAATAAAGGGGCACAATTGGTTCCATAGGAATGCCGACAGTTTGTTAAAAGACCACGTCTCCGAACATTACAAATATATTGTCTAGTAGAAATTCCAGCATATTTTTTATATAAACTTAAGTGTATTTATGTGTAGAATCAGAGTGGTGTTGGACAAAATAAGTATCCTGATAGCCAATCACTAGATATTTAAATTTTCGGGTACCACCTTTAGTGAAAAAACAGTTGTCTATGATGCTAAAGTCTTTCTTTTATCTTTTTATGTTTTGGTACTGTGAATTCGAGAAAAATTGTGTGCCTTCAAATTTTCTAAAAGCTGTTTAGAATTTTTTAGTATCCACATCTGATTTACACCGCTTATAGAATAAGCAACTGTACAGTATTGTTGAAGTTTCTCCTTAACGGCTGTCAATATCTTGGTAAGGAGTAAAGATAAAGGTTTGGTAGAACATTTGCTGGATCCTGCTATCTATCTTTGCTTATATGGGGTTTTATCAAGTTTAGGTATCAAATATAAATATGGTAGCTCAAAATCGGTATCCATTGTAGGTATATCAATGAGCGTATTACGGACACGTGATTTTGAAGGATCTCGTTCTTTGAAAGTGAGCTACGTGTGTATGTAGGATTACCAGTATTCGTATTAAACTCAAGTTCTTCTAATAAACAATTATAGTAATGTGCCTTACAAATAAAATATATAATTTTTGAGGTTTTGTCTGCTGATACCAATATGATGGATGGTATTCTTTTTCAGTCAGCAGTAAGATTTTCATATATAAATAAGGATAAATAAAATTTGATGGTATTCTGTTTATAACCATTTTTAAGGTTCATTAAATAAATCAATGACTTACACGTCTTACGTACATCGAACAGTTACAACCTTTATAACATTTTATCATGATTCAGTTCCGGGAATTGAAATAGCGGTAAAAATCACCAGCAATCAATAATGATTTTGTATGATTGTATGTATAATACTTTTGCAGAAATAAATGTAATTAACCGCAGTAAAAAATTGCTTGTAAAACCCAGTTTTGTCACTTTTTTTCTAGTAGTAATTGAGTAATGGCTAAAATTTATTAATTCAACTTTCCTGTTTGAATATGTATTCCATACTGGACCCAACCTTATCACACAGTTTATAGGAATATTCTATTTTTATGTCTGTATATAGATCTTAATTGTTATTGTACATCCAGGATAAGGAGTGAAAGTAGAAAAAATCGAAATATTGTTTGGTAAACACAGCTAATATACCTATAAACTTGAGTTAATAACTTTGGTATCATGTTTATAATATTTAATTCTTTCATTCCTGAGTATGTGAATGGTATGATCTTTCTATCCTTTATGACAAGTCTATTGTGGTATGTAGGGATCGAGAACAGTTGTTGAATAGACTATAACCCCTTTGATAAGAATTTATTCGTTAGTTGTTTCATTTGAATTTGACTGTGTTCTTACGGTGAGTGAGATCGGTCAACAGGAAATGTCCCATCTCATTGATTCCCCAATTTTACTATATAGGGGTTACCCTGTAACTGTTTCACAAGTATCACCGCGAGGCGACAATGTTGCTTGCACATTAGATCAGCAGTTAAATGAAAGAAACGACATGAAACTTTGATTTGTACTGCATCCTACCTTTATCTATGACCAAATTACTTTGTTTAGTATAATGAAACGCTTAAAAATAGTTTACTAATACGATTTAATACGATTCGTCATATTTCAAACGAGGAAATATATACTGTGAAAAAAATGTTTCTATATACATTGTATTACAAAATACATAAACAATAAAGTTCAGCAAGTGCATCGAAGACGATCGCAGAGCTTTGTCTGACGTCATTTATCAAAATTAATGTGAAATGTGAATTCCCAGCGAGTTAACGTGATTGACAAATGGAATAACGTGAAGTAAACAGAGTTCACAAGAATTTTTGTTTTATTAACTTCCTGACCGTGCGTACCTTGGAACATGTAATTTTATATCTCCTTTCGAAAGCGGCAGTAAAATCTGAGGTCCCGTGTCACAGAAGGTGTCGGCACGTTAAAGAACCTTCGTTGAACAATGGCTGTAAGTGCCGTGCCTAGGCCAAAATTTGAAGCCCATCACCGGCATTTGGTGACGTCTCCATATGAGTGAAAGATTCTTTAATGGGACGTTAAAGGACAATACAACAACAACAACAACTGATGTGTTTATTTTGATTGCTTGATTTCAGTTGTTGTTCTTCTTTAATATAAAGGGAATGAAATGGGTGTTAAGATTTAATAGAAAACGGTTAAATTACTTAGATATTTTTAAAAATTAGATTCGTGAAAGAAACAACACAAAATTAATTAATGTCTTTATTGTCGTTAAAGAGAATGGTTGTCTAAATGGCTAAAATTGATTAAATTGTTTACAAAAGCCGTTAAAAAATTTATTGATCAAATAGTGATGCAATTGCTCTATTTTTTGTTTCTACATTGCTGTTGTTTCGATATATTTAGGACATGGGGAACCCATTATCCCGTATAATTTTCGAATAAACATCGGCAGATGCCTTTTGTTTCCTTGGTCTACTCATGTCGTCAAAATCTACTTGAAATAAACCAAACTTTTGTGTAAAACCGCTTCCCCATTCAAAATTGTCCATTAGTGACCACGCCATGTACCCTCTGACATCACAACCGTCATTGATTGCTGAAATTGAGAAATTTTGACAATGAATATTACTTTGGTAGTTTTCATTCAAAATATGAGAATAACAATTTCCAAAAACATAGTACCAAAGCTCTAGGTTTACAAAAGAAGCTAAAAGAAATGCTCAAGACAATTGTTTCTGCCATTTAGACTTCATCAGTTGAGCTCGAATCTAGAATAGATGTAGAGTTTCGAAACAGTAAGTGGTGTCATACAAGGTCAAATGATAAATCTTGATGTATCACCTAATCCGTAAAAGAGTGACCACTCTAGCTTGTGAGAGAGGTTAAGACCTTAAAAGATGTAATCAATGCTAAAGATTACTTAAGTATAAAACAGCCATGCGTATGAATGCTGTGCTAATGTTTTCTTATTTTCAGGTTGCAATGTAAAACTTCAGATACCAAAGTATAAATATTCAGTATTTTCTGGAAACATATACAAATCTGGAGATATTGGACAAGCACTGACCTCTGGAAATCCAGAAATAGGACCAGGTACCATGGAGGAGAAAACATCCCCTGTTGACCGGTCAGACGCCCGCCATATGTCCAGTCGAATTCAAATGAAATAAGCGAGGAAGAAATCCCCGTCACAATTGGTACAGACGACTCAGAAAACCACAATCGAACAAGAAACTCAATATATCACATACCTTTCAATACTTCGTTGATGTAGTTCGTGTAGTATATACCTCGAATTTGATCATCAAGTTCTCCTTTATCTGATACCCCGTTCTCAGTCACGTATATCGGTGGGTAGTTATATCGAACACTGGCCCAATTTATTAGGCGCCGAATTCCCCATGGGTTTACTCTTAGCCAACCAGATTGAGAACTACAAAAAAGAAGAAGAAACATCTCACTAGCTTTAAGGGCACTTATCATTGACAGAAACAGACCAGCGAGTATTACTTTGTTCAGTGAATGGCAATGTGACCTACTGCAAACACAGCTGGCACCTGCTCTAGGTTTAGCTCGTTACCATGATGCAACATTATTATCGTTGCAGTCACTGCCAAAAACAAACTGAATTTACGACTTTGATTTTCCAAATAAATGACATATTCAAATGATGGCTTCAAAAATATTTTGCAACTTGTCAGTCCCGTTTATGTTCGATTTCTGGATCACTGAAAAACCTGGACAGTAATAGCGTGTACTGTACCAATGGTAAATGCTCCCAAGGAGTCATTTTTATATACTCTGACACTCCCTGTTGTGATGTACTAGGAACACCATCCACTGATTTACAACATATTCAATATCTCAATATGTCTAAAATTATCTATAACGAAACGATACAAGATATACTGGTGCGGCACCTATTCTCGAACAGTGCCTATTGTCGGACACTTCTTTTTGCACGTGAATGATCAAGATTTTTTCCAGATATTTTTAATATATTGTCGGACTTTAAACATTAGATGAAACATTTTACAAAAATTGAGGTTAGTAATTCCACTACAACATTTTAATCGCTCATCTTTCTATCGTAATGTCTAATACAAGCCGGGAGGAAGTGACGTCACCAGCTTAACGTAAGCACTACTACTGTCCGACAATAGGCCCTCCTGCATCACGATTACGGCATTCAAGTTGAGTTTTTAAAACGATCTAAATTAACTTTGTGTATCGTATTTTCCACCACATTCTATCAAATTCGAATACATCTAAAGGAAACTTATTGTGATACAAAATTTATTTTATATAAGTTATTCTATGAGTTGAACTGAAGATATTCGGTAAACCTCGATTTTCGTCCGAGAATAAGTACCGTACCAGTACAATATATTTATCCAACTATAAATTATTTTAACTTCATTCCAGATCAACTTCGTCATATAAATTAAGTATCTGCTATCTGATCCATTTAACTAGTTCACACCTGTTATCCATAATAAACTGGTCTTAAACAACAGATCAAGTATACAACTCAGATATCCAAGGGTGAAATGGTTAATGAGCTTTTTTAAATTTAAAATTTCAAAAGGATATAATTTCTTTGGAATATTATATACGGAATATTTCCAATGTATTTTATCAATATAAAATCATTCTGGTCCCACTTACGTGTTCCAGCACGGATCAAAGGACACGTCCGTATCGGAATCACTTTCATAGCTCCGCCACCATATATCTTGATCTCTATGGCTGATCAAGTTTGTCGTGTAATGGTTTAGTCCTAAGAAGTCCGCAGAACCTGTTAAGATTTGGTTACTGTTCTATCAAATGTATTTAGAAAAAACAAATATTCTCAGTAAGAATTGGAAGAGAATTCGCAAAGACCGTGATTTTTTTTTTATAAAAAACGAACCTAGGAAATGCGATCAGGTTTAATAGGTGAGAAAGTATACCTAACGAACCGATCACACCCACCACAATCAAATCCAAAGCTGGGTATTGTAACCGACCCTGTTACAAATATTGATATCTAAACAGCAACCACTATTGAAAAAATATTCTGATATTTCAAATAGAGAATCCTAATAAAACAAACAAGTTATAATTTGATTGGAAAATAAGCGAAATGTTGACAAGGATCAAAATACAACTCCACATATCTGCTTGGAAATCATTTTTCTTCTGTATGTAAAACGCTTTACATCTCTTTCAAGAGTTTTATTTTAACCATATTGATGCCTTAAGTATAGATAGTACATATATTATTATGTTTACCGTTAGGAGGTACACACCTAAGGTGAATACTGGGTAAGCATGGATCTCTAGAGCCGGGTGTCTGGATACTTTATATAAACAAAAGAGAAACTGATACTTTATATAAATAAAAGAGAAACTGAAATACAGAATTCTTAGTGCGGCGTGAAAGAACAATTAATACGGCATGCAGACTACCTTCGAATTACTTTTATAAGGTAATTAAGGTGTAAGGTTAAAAATTACAAACCTTTGTTTTCTTTAATTTCATCTGGTGTAAATGCGGGAAGCCTCGTTTTGGGATAATTTTGTCGCCTGCTTTTATCAGCAATTTTACGCTTCATGATAGTAGGATAGTCTCCATTTCCAAATATAGGATTTGCAATCCACCCAAGCTTGAACTGCAGCGCCCTCTCAGCTGCATAGTAATCTAGGCGACTGTCTGTTAATGGTTCCTTCCAATCACAGTCGAGAGTTATTCCAACTTTACCTGAAGCGAATCAAATGCTGTTACGCATTCCACATTGTCGTTTGAAAGTTTGTGCGCAACAACTACAACTATTACTTTTCCTACATCTATTACTACTACTACTATTACTACTTCTACTACTACTACTATTACTACTACTACTACTATTATTACTACTACTACTACTACTATTACTACTACTACTACTACTACTACTACTACTACTACTACTACTACTTCTACTACTACTACTATTACTACTACTTCTACTACTACTACTATTACTACTACTTCTACTACTACTACTACTACGAATACAACTATTTATACTACTACGACTACTACTACTTCTTCCATCATTATTGCTACTACTATTACAGATGATGATGATGACGACGATGACGACGACGATTATGATGACGATGCTGATGATAATGATAAAGACGACGACGATGATGATAACGACGACAACGATGATGAAGATAATGACAAAAAGAGGACCTAACATGAATGTTCATGTAATATTGAATTATTAAAAAAGTGTATCAATTTCATATGCAGCGAGCCTTCAGCGAGTTTCATATGGAATTAATATAACCTTTTGATAAATTCTATATTACATGAACAGGATTGATAGATTCTATTTATCATATAACTCCAGGAATATGACTACATAATTTTTCTTAGTGGACAATACTTCGCCCATAGGTCTATACGGCGACAACTGGGAAATGGCATTCATTTGGGAGCTTATTGTGTACCAGAAATGTATTCCACAAACTTCCCTTCTGGATATTTTATTAAAAAATAATCATTAAATTATTATTTTAGAACATGATCTCTGGTATTAAGGTAGTAGAATAGAATTCGACCTGATTCTGACACTCGCTCATTTGCATGTTTACTGTAAGTGTAACACATGAAGACACCTAAAACGTTTAGCTCATGGGTGTCCCCTTCCGTTATTATAAACTTTTTACAGGTATGCTATTGACTTTAAAATAATCAATTACCTTGATATTTGTATCTGAAATACTTATCATAAGTATGATAAGCCTTCACGTGAGATCTGATAATGTTGTGTGTCACGTTGTATGTGATTATGTCCGGTCCATAAACTCCGGGGGCAAAAGCACCGTTTCCGTATCCTAACCAAGAAATTACATACACTTCGTTGAACGTTATCCATAATTTCACCTGTGAATATAAATATTTGAAAAAAATAAAGAATGACATAGTTTATACAAATATTTATGAAAAAATAAAATGAAATGATATTTATGATGATGAAAACATGCACGTTAGATCAGAAAATTTAACTTTCCCAAAAATAGTGTAGGGGTAGTAAAACGATCTCTCAAAGTTTTTTAAAATACTTGATACTCGATAACAGAAATACAGTCAATCAGATGTGAATCTTAAAGAATTCAAGAGTTGTTCGAACGACTTAATTCTCTAAATTTAAAAAAAAAAAATACAAGCATCAATAATGAATAACCATATTTTGTGAATGAACACTCTTGTGTCTAGTGGACAGCATTAACTTAGATTTTGCGGGAAAGGTTTTCCAGGCATCATTTTGTCTTCGTATGCAACGGATTTTTTTTACAGTTTCTATTCTTCACAGGAAAGAAACAGTTAGCATCTCGGTTCACTTTTACTTACAGGTACATCGACGACGTCTTGTCTATAAATAATCCAATATTTCAGAATAACCTCGGGCAAATGTGTCCCGTTACACTTTATATCAATGAGACAACAGAACATTTAGGATTTATTCCTGTCGATTGGGAAGGGCGGTCAAACATTTGTCAACGACCTATGTGCACGTATTTACCATGTTTTCATACTCTCACAAACTTACTTTATACTACATGGGCCTTTTTGAAAGGAGGTTGACATTTCCTAACGGAAATATAGTCAACTCTTGTTATAATGACCAGTTTGGGATCCAGTAAAATTGTCATTATATTAAATATGCTGTTTATATATAATTTCTAGGCTTGGCGCCAAAATAGGACTGACTGAACATCCTTTGTTTTTAAACACCTATTGAATGGTAATCCTAAATTCAACATGATTGCATGAATGATATCAAATGACTGCAACAAATAATACTGTTTTTATTGTTATTTTCATTTTAACAATTTTATAAACTATATCGACAATTTTTCATCGTCGACGCTTTGTCGTTGTAACAAGTCAATTCTACATTACAAATGCACGTTTGTTGCTGGAAATCACTGCCAGTGCCAGAAAACAAATATACTACTATATCAATCAAATTACATGTAACATGGATGTAAATTCGCTCTCCTGAAATTTCTGCCATAATTAACAAAAATGCTGTTATATCAAGTGTCGTTACAACATGAGACTATATTTCATCCACATTTAGCTTGCTTCCTGATTCGTTCATCAATACATTTTTAAATATGAACTCGAGGAGAACAAAATATAGTTAAAACTTCACCAATGAAATAATATAATAATAAAAGTTTATGCTCATTACAAATCCAGCGAGAACATTTAACCCATCGACCTCAGAAGACAGTTGACTAGGGGTGAATGAGTAAACAATTATAGAACGCCCACCATGTCTACGAACTCGGAGGAATTTCGACTATGTCTCCGAACTCGGACGAATACCCACCCTGTCTCCCAACTCCGAGGAATATCCACCCTTCCTCCCAACTCCGAGGAATACCCACCCTGTCTCCGAACTCCGAGAAACACAACCTGGCGTAGTCATTGAAGTATTCTATGATAGAATCGTTCTGGAAGCCTCCCATGTCCTGTAGATGTTGTGGTAAGTCCCAGTGATACAAAGTAACCATTGGCTGTATGTTGTTAGCTAACAACTCATTGATCAGTTTGTTGTAGTAGTCTATGCCTTTAGGATTAACGGTATTGCTTGTTCCATCGGACATGACCCTACTCCAGGAAATTGAGAATCTGTAGTGGCTGACCTGCAAAAAGTCAAAACATTAAATCAGCGTTTACTACCTTTGCAAATTCCACGACATATAATGAATACAATTTTCTTTAAGAGTTTTCTTTCTTGGAATTTCATAGTTAAAGAAATATCAGAATTGTTTTGTTGTTTTAATATGTAAAATCTCATTTATTTCATTTTGTTATTGCGTCTCCAAATCATGACACACGAAAGTGATTACCATTTGAACAATTTATAACTAAAAATCGACAGGTTTTCTGGAGTATTCCATATTTTCTGGTTTTCAGCTCAGAAACCGAAATAACTGATAAATTGATAATGTATTATAGGTGTACCAGGGTCAATTGACAAACACAAGTCAAATTAAATGGTAACAGGAGTGACACGATACTTGTCAACATAAGAAGCAGGGAATCCGTGCAGGGCAATGTTTTATCTGTACACCCTGCATAGTATTTCTGAAAAATAGACCACATAGTATTTCTGAAAAATAGACCGTGGTTCCTTTTTATATATATTTTTGACAGGCCCCGGATGTGTCAGTTTACTTTGGTGGACCTATTCATTACATTTTACACGAAATATAATTGTATAGTGGTTTTTTTTAACATGCATGTGTAATTATACAGTTTAAATACACAGTTCAATACGCCCCGTAGTGAAAGTGGAACAAATTGAAATACTTTTGTAAACTCTAAGCTAATGTCCCTTTGAGAAAGGTTTTTAAACCCTTAAGAACCCTTTTTACATCACCTGGATGAGTTTAAATTTTCGGTAAAAAAAGCATACCAATAGGTAAAATTGCGTTGGCGAGAGTAATGGTCCCTACTTGTCAAATTACATAAGAGTATCGAGTGAGGAATATAAAGTTTTTCACGTCAAGATTGCCTTTACCAAAAAGTGAGTAGAATCATTGGTTAGATTATCAGAAGGTTACTCCCCCCGACATGTTATGTGAATTGGACAATCTATAGTTTTAGTGTTTTGTTTGATATATACAAATGTTTGTTTATTTACTGTCGTTTAACGTCCCACTCATGAATCTTTCACTCATATGGAGACGTCACCAAATGCCGGTGAAGGGCTTAATATTTGGACTATACTTGGCTCTTATGGCCATTGAGCAGTGAGTGTGTCGACACATACAATGACACGGGACCTCGGTTTTTATTATCTCATCCGAAGGACAGGAAATCAATATGTCACCGGCTGGACTCGAACTCACGATCAAAAGTCGAGTGCACTATCGACTGAGCCAGGTCGGCTCGATATAATTATACAGTATAATATATACTGTGTAAGTCAAACCCTTTGTGTTCAAACTTCATTCCTGTGATATACGGTTTTACTGACAGAAATTAATATACTTTAAAGGTGCATTAACTGTGGTTTTATTAATTCTTTCCCTTGTTACTACTTAGACTGATATACAATATTTACCAAAAAGAGATATACACATTTAGGTATAAATGTTCTTCACTCTTCCAACCCTAAGTATTTAGATGGTATAATCTTTTCTATTGTTTAATTTCCCATATATTTTGTGAAAATTGTTTGAGAAACCTAGTTCGGCACTTTTTCACTTGCAGTTATTAACTTAACCTTACTACACGTATATTTGTACATGTACCTGACCTTATCTTGACAAAATACATAGGAATATAAGATTTTGATGCTTTTTGTAGCTCTTACTTGTTATTGTACATCAAGTTCAAATGGGCAAAAGTAGACGAAATCAAAATAACGCAGCTATTGACCCTTTAACCCTTTCAACCCTACAGACATTAATAGACTGGTCTTAAAAAATAAAAAGAGCATACCACTTAGATTTTCAGGGGTGAATGGGTTAAAACACGTATATCATGGGACAACTGCATAATCTAGAAGTTATAGCTTATCAAGTTTTAGTTTTTGCATTATCGAATGTTACACACATTGTCAAATGGATACGGTCAATTCCAATGTTCTGTGCTACACAAATAACGAATAACCCATCCAAAAGCAGCATCTTTTTTATTTGTTTCACGAATTGATATACAAATATATATTGCAGTTGAATAAACAAAGCAACCATCCCATCTCACTGGTGTTGGGAATGTACTCAATGTGGTCAACGTTTTGAACAAGATCACAGATATAGTGGAATAGAATATACACATAAACAAATTGAAATTATATGAACAACCTATATTGATATAGAAGAGAGCCGCCGTGGTTCCGCGGTAGAGTGTTCAATTTGCAATCGGAGGGTCGCGGGTTCGAGCCTCGGCAGAGGCGGCCTGTTTTCCTGTCCTTCGTATGAGACAGTAAAAACCGATGTCCCGGGTCACAGGTAGGTGTTGGCACATTAAGGAATCATCGCTGCCCAATGACATTAAGTGCCAAACCAAAATTTTAAGCTCTTCATCGGCTTTTGGTGACGTCTCCATATAAGTGAAAGATTCTGGAGTGGGACGTTAAACAACAATACAACAACAACTCATAAGAAAACGCACATGGGTATTTCATCTTTTTATAGCATGATTGAAGAATAATTGAATCAATAGCTTCATAATACCTAGTAATTTAAGGTCATGTTTCTGTAATATTTACTCACCCCTAGTCGTCTTAGCATCTGTACGTCTTCTTTGTATTTATGGTAGCTGTCACATGCTATATCGCCAGTGTCTTGATTGGCAATATATCCCTTGTGTGCACGCGTATCCCAAATGCTGGGTCCCCTGCCTTTCAGATTATAAAAAACAAGTAAAGATGAAAACAGAAGTCCAAGTACATGAAAAATATATATTCTAAAAAACTATGCCCTGTTGCCAAAATTTGCTTGCTGTAACCTTAATATTTATATATCATTATAGGTAATGGATAATTCAGAAAAGTCACTGGTCGTTTCCTTTCAATAGCAATGCAAACGGTGGCGCTGAAACATTTGATAATGAAAAACGATTTTACACCTCCTACTTCGTACTTTAAAAAAAACTCAAGACATCATAATGTTGCAAACATATATTGATTCCTTTTACATCAGTTACAAAGCCTATTGTATTACATTAAAATATATTGACTGTATATAGAGATAAAGAACGAGTTTCTGAATTTTCTCCGTTTTTTCCAACCTCCATCCCCTCTCATAAATAAATTTATTTCTTATTTAATAAAAGCAATATTCTGAATTTTTTGGTTTTGTTTTTTTTAAGTAATAGAAATGTTTTTTTGAGACAATTTCAATAAGAAAACATGGGAATAATTCTAGATTAAAAATCATGTGGCATTGTAATATACATCGTCATAATTTTGGGATTATTGGCAAACATGTTGATGACGGCGCAGTTAATTTGGGAATATCAGTCCATATAAAATAGTGATTGACCTAAATGAGTATCAAGGATTTCTAAATCTCCACTGTTTTGGAACCAAGCGCAATATAAATATTAATTACTTAAGTCGGACATAAGTTTAGATTGTTGAACTTGTGTTACAATATAAAAAATCTCAGATATCAAAGTATAAATCTGGCCACTCGACCATAGAGGCCCCGATGTCATACAGTATAATAAGTGTATAACGTATTAGCAATACCAGCAAAAGTTTCAAAAATGACACATGGATAACGTTCCTAAAACTTAAAACTGTGATACATTTGTGTAAATGGGGAAATCGTAAAGATTTGTCCCTTTTATACCTTGTATACACACTTTGTCCATAAGTTTGCTTCGCGCTCTCTATTAACCTTCAATAATAGAGATTCAAATTCGACCGAATTTTTCTCTTTTTTTCATTTAAATGTTTGTCATTTGACTAATAACATTTCTTTCCCCCGGTCCTACCTAGTAATTATACCCAATGCGATGTCTGTCCTCGGCAACCAAATTCATGAAATTTCCATAGGCAGTCTCTTTAATATCACACCGGAAGTGCGGAACTTGTGTCACACAAAATACATGTGTAGTTTTAATAGAATATGCAATATATTGTACAGAATCTTCAGGTTGTTTTTTATGATATCCTTTTATAAAGTATAAACTCAACTTTAACTCGCCGGACAGCAAACTGATATCACGGACTATTAACTAAAGCTGACATAAGCATTACGTCAATGTTCTATAAAGTTCCTTATATCTTATCGACAGAAATGACCGTCTTTGTCATTTGTTTGAGACTTCTTTATAAAACTATAACTATGTTAACTATGATTATAATCACTGAGCCTTTGTCACTGCTGGTGAAATGTCGGTATACAAAATCCCGGTACCCGATATTTCGGCACCAGCCGGTCATTTTATACTACAGTAATATTTCGTACAGATACCAAACGTTTAAATTCTAAACTTGGCAAAAGTTAAGATATTCATTTTTACAGTGGGTACTTTTAGATGGATTTGGTTACGCAAATAGATTCTATAATTTGGCCTTGTATGATACCACTTTTTCTTTCAGAAATATATCTTGATTAGATTCGAGTTCAACTGATGAAGTCGTAATGATAGAAACGATCGTCTTTGTTTTGGACTCCTTTTTTAAACTTTTAATTTTACATTGTTAATCTTATAGTATACTGTTGGACGACTCGAATATTCTCATAATTCATCGGAATTTAAACGGAAAAAATTAATGAGACACGCCGATTTCATAGCAACGTAAAGTAAAGGTTTAGGGGTGAAATACAAACCATCCTCATTCCATCCTCCTTCTACTTGATAAGCTGACGTAGCTGTACCCCATGCGAATCCTTCTGGGAAAACCCCATGTACAAATGTATCTCTGTCTGGAACCTCTGCATTTAAAAAGTGGGGATATGCATCGTCAATACCATATAAAATCAGTGTCACAACTGCATACATTGTATATCGTTTTGTTCATGTGACATAAAAGTTTACGTTTAGATGTAAAACATGGATACTGGCACGGAATCTATTCTCGGGAGAAAATCAAGGTTGTTTGCGAATATCTTCAGTTCAACTGATCGAAATATTTTGAAATATTGTATCATAATAGGTTATATTTAGATGTCATAGAATCCGATACATTAAGATCGTAAATATGAAATAACAAGTGAATCTTTTTCATTTACGTGCAAAGAGAAAGTGTCCGATAATAAATTAAATCTAAGAATATGTACCGTACCAGTATACTTATCTGATCCATACTGTTCCGTACTGGGTACCATACCAGAATACTTAGCTGATCTATGTTCCGTTCTAGATACCGTACCAATATATATCTGATCCATGCTCCGTACTAGGTACCGTACAGTTATACTTATCTGATCCATGTTCCGTACTGGGTACCGAACCAATATACTTATCTGATCCATGCTCCGTTCTAGGTACCATACCAATATTTATCTGATCCATGTTCCGTACTGGCTACCGTACCAGTATTCTTATCTGATCCAGGATCCGTTCTAGGTACCGTACCAGTATACTCATCTGATCCATGTTCCGTACTGGGTACCGTACCAGTATACTGATCTGATCCATAGTCCGCTCTAGGTACCGTACCAGTATACTTATCTGATCCATGTTCCTTTCTAGATACCCTACCAGTATACTTATCCCATCCATGTTCCATACTTGGTACCGTACCAGTATATTTATCTGATCTATGTTCCATACTTGGTACCGTACCAGTATACTTATCTGATCCATGTTCCTTTCTAGATACCCTACCAGTATACTTATCCCATCCATGTTCCATACTTGGTACCGTACCAGTATATTTATCTGATCCATGTTCCATACTTGGTACCGTACCAGTATTTTCATTTGATCCATGTTCCTTTCTAGGTACCGTACCATTGTACCATGATAACGTACATTGCTCTTATTAATCAAATGTTAAGTGCTTATTCAATTTACGACAAATTGACAAAGTATTTACCCCCATGAACATATACAGTTTTCCAGTCCTTGGAGAATCCATTTCTTGTTATCATATCGGAAAAGAAATTTGCGGATGCCTTAGGTGTCCTGTCTCTGTTGTCTCGCTCGAAATCAACTTTTACCAAACCATACTTGACGGTGTACCCGGATGTCCACTCAAAATTGTCCAGGAATGACCAAGCATAAAAACCTTTGACATTGCAGCTGTCGATCAAAATTGCTGGAATAAATTTTTTGATAATCTTAGTTGTCTATATTCAGTAGATGTCACTTCATGATTGAAAAGATATAAAGTTCTCAATATTAAGGTGAATACAGCAAATATTTCTAAATTAAAACACTTTTTGAGAGTCATTTTCGGATTAATTTTAACATAACTGTCTTTGAAGCTTTTGTTTATATCTTCACTTAATTTTAACAAAAGTTGTGACGAAAAGAACAAAAGGGGCTCGTTTTACAAAAAGTTTTATGTTCTAAATCCTAAGTCTTAGTCCTAATTGTCATGACACTGACCAACCAGACATGGTATATAAGACTAAAGGTTAGGATTTAGGACTTAAGACCTTTTGTGATCTCTAAGCCCAGACTTTTTTCACCTATACACAGCGGGGAAGGCCGATAGTTTTTTGGTTTATAAGTAATTACATAATGGCCGACATTTAACTGCCGGTGGCGAGGAGAACAAAGGTCTCTGTGGCTGATTGGTAAGAACACCGGTATTTAAGCCAAGACATATTTCACCTATAGTTAGAGAGGAAGGAGGGTGGTCTTTTTACTTGTACATAGCAGCCGGGCTCCCGCCACAATTGAAAAAAGTTGTTTGATCGAGTGTGACGAGGAGAGCAAATGCCTCTATTAACAATTGGTTAGAGATATAGCATGTTTAACCTTCATAGGGAAGGCCGATGGTTCTCTTTCCGGTGTATATTTATAGAATTTTGTCTTCCAGCGACAGAACAATTGTTAAAAACGGTAAAAATAAAATGATTTTCATTAGATTCTGCTACACAATGATCTCCAACTTTGTTTTGTCTACAGATGACAACGTTATCATAATGTCATTCTGAAGTTATGTATTTTCCATATAATCTAGATAATACTTAAAAACAAAAATATTTCAGATCTAAAGTCAGAATAGAAAGTTGTACTCATAATAGGGAACAACAACAACGTGTACGAAAATAATTAGATATTTGTGATTTAGTACAGCACAAATACATTTATATATATATATATATATATATATATATATATATATATATATATAATATATATATATATATATATATATATATATATATATATATATATATATATATATATATAGATAGATAGATAGATAGATAGATAGATAGATAGATATATATACATAGGCGTCGGAACCTGGGGGGGCTAAGGGGGGCTTTTTTGCAAAGATAGACATAGGTGTTGAAAATTGGGGGTTAGCCCCCTGAAGTTTCTGGCGTGTGTGTGTTTTAAGTTGGTTTTAGCCCCCCCCCCACTTTCAATTTGCTTCCAACGCATATATATGTATATATATATATATATATATATATATATATATATATATATATATATAAATTTATATATATATATATATATATCACCATATAAGTTTGAAGACATTAATACATAATTTTTTTGTACTTTAGAATCAACGAAGATACAATTTAAACTTTAAATTTATCGTTTTCTCAACAAAATCTTTTCTTGATAGGTAAACAAGTTTATATTCTAAATAAATTACATATGTTGTGTACTATTGTAAGATGATATTATGTGAAATAAATTGTTCACAAAACTAGAATCTTGCCAGACATTATCCGAAAAGCAAATTTATTACAAATAACGTTTCCCTTTTACACAACCATTTACCCATATACGAACACTTGCACAACTTTTCTTATTATATTCTAAATTTACCTTTCAAAACCTGGTTAATGTAACGTTTGAAGAAGTTGATTCTCGTCGAGTCTGCTGTACTACCGCAATCTCCAATTCCGTTCTCCGTAATGATTACAGTTGGGTTTCTATATTGATCTTTAATCCAAATAAGCAATCTGCGCATGCCTGCCGGAACTACTTTTTTCCTTTCCGGGCTGTAATTCATTATAACCATTTTAAAAATTTCTTATTTCTTTAGAATATATTTGTTTATCGTACCGGCATCAATTTTGACACATATTTTTTTAATTGTTGTTTCATCTTGCATTCATGATAATTAAAATCATATCTCAATTTAGGCAAGGATTGTATTTTATTTCATTGACGTTCAAACGCGTATTTATCATCAATATTCTAATATTCAATCCATTTTTCCAACCTCTCATCGCTTACCCCATAGATAAAAATGTAAATGAGATACACAATATTGATTTTGGACCATGGTTTTATTTAAGATGACATTTTCTTGTAACTTTTTTCTTGTCTTTTTTCAGATCTACTTCACCATGACCTTGCTCGTCAGCGTACGACGATATATCAAACATGTTGTTGTTTGCTTAGATATACTCCAAACCATTTACAAATAACGAGATTTTTTATTCAGAATATACAGTGAAACCTGTATATAGGGGCCACCCAAGGGACCATAAAATATTGACCTTTATATACAGGTGGCCCTTAAACACAAGTCCAATTTAGTTGAAGTATGCAGTTAAGGGACTTGGCAAAACTGGCCTTTATAAACAGGCAATTATTATATAGAGGTGGCCGCTATAGCAGGTTTTACTGTATTTAAAACATTATTTTATGATGCTTTACTGTCGTGTATTTTCTTGTTATCTTCTTATCATTCTTGTCTAGGTTTGACTTTCAATATACTTTTTCAAAATTTGAATCAACTATGATTTATTTATCATTTCTGCATATAAATTGTACACAAACTTAAAATATAATTCAAATCAACGTTCTTGACGCTAATTTATTTTTTGTCGCTTCACGGCGCTTATTGTCGCGAATACACGAGGCAGATTTAGTAGATTTACGTCAACAATATGTTTCTATTATTGGCAAATACCGTTTTATCTGTATTTAGTATGTTCCTAGAAGTATATAAAACGAAATAAAATGTTTACATACCCTTCCCAACTGGGATCAAACGATTCCTCTAAATCCTGATCAAGCTGATAGCTTGGTTCGCTTGGAGAGCTGGTCTTCATTTTGACAAGTTTTGTTGTGTAGTGGTTAAGGCCCAGGAAGTCTGCAGCACCTGAAGAGTACAAATATGCATGGTAAGGGTTGAGAATTCAATTTAGCATAGATATATATTTTCGAAAAAAGGATATTTTACAAGGCCAAATTAAATATCTGCATGTATAGCCAAAACTGTCAAAGAGTAACCACTGTAAAAAAAAAATAACTATCTGAAACAATTTATAGGAGACGAAATCGCCACAACCTTTGTTGAAGGGTCTAGAGATGTATTTTATTAATGAATCCCTGTTTATGGCCCCGTTCATAACAGCATAAATTTTTACCTTTGTTTTGTCTTACTTCATCAGGGGTAAATGCAGGTAATCGACTCAATGTATGTTGTTGTTGACTTTTTGAAAGAACTTGCGATTTCATTATAGAATGATAATCTCCATCTCCAAATAACGGATTAGCAAACCACCCGAGCTGGAATTGGAGAGCACGCTCAGCGGCAAGATGATCGGAGCTTGAACTTGTTTTTGGCTCCTTCCAATCCGAATTCAATGAAATTCCAACAGATCCTGAAAAATTACAAATACAGTTTTACGGAAAAAAACGGAGACGTACCAATTTATAATCGAAGTTCAAATCCATTATAATACGACAAATTATTTATATACAAATGGTCTCAACATGAAGAACAATTGCGAATCACAAACGGGATGTGAAAAGGTGTCCGGAAGGAGTCAGCGTCTCCTGTTAGCATTGCCATTAAAATATCTATGTTACTTTTATTTCCTGCTTTGACTCAGTTATTGTAAAACGATATTATACGGATAAATATGGATAGATGGATGGATGGATAGACTGATGGAAATGTAAATGGATAGATATGTGAGTGGATTAATGAATGTTTGTTAGTATATATTTGTATGTACGTGTTTTTTTAAACGAGTGGATATATAAATGAATGGATGGGAAGTTGTATGGATGGATGGATACATGTATGTATGTATGTATGTAGGTATGTATGGATGGATGGATGGAGGATGCATGTATGTATGTATGTATGTATGTAGGCAGGTAGGTAGGTAGGTAGGTAGGTATGTTTGTAAATATAATTAACATAATACCAAAGTTATAGGTTTGCAAAAAGTGGTCCAAAACAACTGCACAACTCTACATCTATTTTAAATTCGAGCTCATCAGCCAATACGACTACATCAGTTGAGCCCGAATTCAAGATAAATGTAGAGTTAAAAAAACAAACATTGATATCATACAAGATCAAATTTACCCTAAATGTTTTCCTAAATCCGTCTAAATGTAACCACTGTCAAAAATGGCTATCTTAGATTTTGAAGAGTTATGAATTTAAACAGTGCTATCAATTCTAAATATTGCCTTTCCGTGTGTGTGTGTGTGTGTGTGTGTGTGTGTGTGTGTGTGTGTGTGTGTGTGTGTGTGTGTGTGTGTGTGTGTGTGTGTGTGTGTGTGTGCGAAAGAAGGTGTTCTGTGGCATGTGTTATCATAATAGTTTTATCAAAAAAATTCTTATATGTACTAACATTATTAAAATTCAACATTGACTTAATTCCGGACGGTCATTAATGAAAATAAACTAAACTAAAAGTTAATGGTGATTAAAAAGTGTTTACCTGTATTATTTCTTTTGTAACTATGATAAGCTTTGGCGTGTGCCCGTATAATGTTATGGCCGACTTTGTATGGAGCAGATCCGGGGTCTTTGATTCCAGGAGCGAACACTCCAGATCCATAGCCATACCATGCTATGTCATACGGTTCATTAAATGTTATCCATTGGTTTACCTATGTGCATATACAAGATTTTACAAGTAAAAAGTGAGATTGAAAATAGCTATATAAAAGAATTATAAATTCCATGAGAAAAAAATGCTTTTTGTAAAAAATTATGACAATTATGCTATTTTACTCAGAGATGTAAGCATAGATTCATAAGTAATGAAAAAGGCTAGATTTCTTTATGTAGAATATCGCTGACTAACACGGAAAATGTTACAAATTAATCTCGTTTTATTGATCAATTAAAAATTCCCAAACAAAAATCACGTCTGCGACAGTTAAAAACAACTATTCCTACATTAATATTGTGCACAAAAATATATTCACTCAATAAACCAGCAAGTGTGTTAATTACCGTCCACGGCTGAGGCACCGCTGATACAAAGCCTATAGTAAAGCACGTACTTCGCAACCGGAGTCCGCGTTGTGATGTCGCACGAAGCTCCGCCCCTTTCTGGCCATTAGAGCCATCCGTAAAGGTGATTTTTGCAGTTTATCGCTAATATCTCGAAAACGCGTGCACCGATTTTGATCGAGTTTTTGATGTTGTTCTTAGAATGACGAGTTCTATAAATACAGAAATTTTCAGGTAAAACAATGATTCACAAGACTTCAACACCCCCAGGTTATATCGGTTTTACTATAGATGCTTACAGTTTACAACGACCATAACGGCTGAACAGTTATAGTACGAGCATTAAATGATTTTTGGATGTCGACTTATATGGAATTTAATATAGCTTGCGTAAATCTAATTAAGAATACCATGACAAAATACGGATAGCTGCACCGTAAATTCTATTTAACCTGGCGAAGTGGGGTATCGCGAACCCTTTCTTGACCTGGGCGAGTGTATAATTTAGGTAATACATAAAAAAAAAACACTGGCAAGAGTAATCGTTCTTACTTATCATACGTCATACCTACGGTTATCCAGTTGGTAATAAAACAGTTTTCCAGCTGGGTAGAGTTGACTGTATGATAATCAAGAGGCTACTCCGCCCCGCCAATTGGCCTATCGCTAAATGCCCGACATAGCACCTTTTGGCAAATGTTTCAATTATGACATCACAATTAAATGGCCCGTCAAAAACGTTTGTGTGATTAGGACATCACAATTGAATGACGTCAAAAAAGCACATCGACAGCCATGTGTCAGACACTTTGCAATAGGTCAATTTATATGAATCGGACAATACAGTATTTTGAAGCGATATTAGCTGTCATACGTGGAAAAATTTACATGTCAATTCCATGTAATATTTCATCTCGTATATATCCCAAAGAGACCATCTGGTGGTTAGAATAACAAATGCATGCGCATAATTGCGACATTCTTGCCAAACATAACCGTAAAATCATTTTTGTCCGCCATTACTCTAAGCATTATAAATTAAATTTCGGTATTTTTTTTACGAAGATTACCGAGTGTCCAATAAGCACGTGCAATTTGCAGTTAATATATATTCTATCTTTATTACCCTTTGCGTTTATTTTCGTACATCATCATTCCATACCTAAGTCAGGCAAAATGAGTTTTTTCCGTTGTTTCAAAATATTCGTTTCTGAAATTTTCCACCTGCCGGGTATATCTGGTGATATCAACCCATTTTAAACTCGTCCCATCGCATCCTCGGCTTTACAAATCTTGAAAAATATGAATTTCGGCTAATGGCAAAAGTAAAGATTAATCGACAGAGGGAGAACTCGGCCAATTTACCATGACATATCGAAATCGACCCATTGAAACAAAAGTTACAGGTAAACAGCATACCCGCAAAAAGGAATCGACATAAATAAAAGAAGATAATTTGATTAAAATGTGCGTCCCGGCTAGCACAGGCTTTGCTTATTTGAGGTTCGAAATGCAATTTAAATTTAGGGAATCTTATGTAGTTTGCTCCAGTTCAGTGGGGCAGTTAGATTTTACTTTTACAGGAAAGTCATAATAGCATATAAAAACCTCAGATACCAAAGTGTAAATCAATAGAATGTCCAGGACATAGATAAAATCCGATAAAAAATGGACAAACACGGACCTCTGCAAACCAAGAGGTGGGATCAGGTGCCATGGAGGAGTAAGCATCCCTGTCGACCGGTCACACCCGCCGTGAGTCCACAGTCAAGTCCAGTGAAACACGTGAGGAGTGTATCCTCGCCACAATTGGTACAGACGTCTCAACAACCGCCAACGAAAAGGCAACTCAACATTTCACTTAGTGAAACAGAGTAGTCGCAAACAAGATTAAATTGTCGTTTAAACAGTTATCGTAATGATGAGCGAAAGAATTTTTTTTAAATGATTGAATGAATATAAATTATTATATAAATTATTATACACGGCACCCACGCCAAAAAAAACATTATTTTGGAAAATATTGTTCACATGCGATTTTAAGATAAATAATGCTTTTCACTAAACATAGGTTAGACTTGGCAGGTTACTTTACAACAAGCTTAAAGACATAGTATCTACGAAAATGGTTATTTTTTTTAGTCGGCAATTTTGCGGAAATATCGAAGATATGACTGAATAATGATCTTCCACGTCGACACTTTTTTGTATAATTAGCGTAATTAACGGATAAATGCTGATTTGTTGTCGTCGTCTGTAAGAATCAATCAAACTCATTAATTATGCACAGAAACAATCCCAGAAGCACACGCAATGACCTAGATCGTATCGATATCAATCAATGGATGCTGAGGTAAGCACGTGTTGATTTATTTACAATTCGATATTTATACATAATCCTACATTTAGACGGTCCTTGAGGCTTATCCATCGATCATGCTCCTTTCCAATATTTATCTTGGTCTTGTTGTATTTCGCCAGAACTTCTTTCCGATTTCTTTTTCTAGCTGAATCTGTCAATTTAACAGGTCGGCCACGATTTGTTTTTTGCTTTGGACGCCATGCTTTTCACTATCAACAATGGAAATGCGCATGCGCAAATACAGGTCACGCTAAGGTTATATGAATATGGGCGGGCTTGCAAACGAATTTTTGTCGTACCGACAAAAAAATTAAAAAAAACGTGGAAAGTTGTGAAATACAATAAAACTATACTTCTATGTGTTTTAATTCAACAATTTTTCGTTTTTTATCTCCAAATATTAACATATTTGACCCAAACAATTGAGATTGAAATATTTGAGAAAATCGTAGATACTATGTCTTTAAAAAAGTAATATCTCAAAATGAAGGAACACTTGGCAACTGCCGCCATTACATTACAGAAATGCAGTTACACGGGGCATCTCTTGTACAGTAAATATATGTTCATTTCTTATACAGTAATTGTTTTGAAAAAGTAAAAAATAAACAGAAACTTATCCTCAAAACTAGTTTTCTTTCAATTAAAATATTTTACGCACATAATAGTGCTCCGTAGTGTCTTATGATGATTTATACATAGGAACTGGGACTGCCCAACTCCATCGGACGTGGCGGCACAGTTGTAAAACATGAAATATGCATACTTTATCACAGTTATATTGCTTCAAGTATTTAAATATAAAAAATTTCAGATACCAAAGTATAAATCAATAGAATGTCCAGGACATAGATATAAATGCAGTAAAAATGGACAAACACGGACCTCTGGAAACCAAGAGGTGGGATCAGGTGCCATGGAGGAGTAAGCATCCCCTGTCGACCGGTCACACCCGCCGTGAGTCCGCAGTTGAAAAACACATATTTTTACATAATACTTTCGAATGAAAATCACATCCTGTATTTTAAATGTAAATATAAAACATAAAGATAGGCCGACTTTAACATAAGACGAATGTGTCAAAGTCCGAGATTGCTAATAGAGCGCGTAAAGGACCGAGACCCCCCCTGACCGAATTACGAAGTACATTTGATAAGAGTTTATCTGAAAGGTCATTGCATACGGAATACAACCGCATTTTTTAAGGTACGGGGAGACTTAAATTCTTATAAAATAAATAACTTGGAAAAGATCTTTAACAGCGTTTAATGTGTATTATAATGTATCTGAACACACATTTCATCAGTCTAGTCTGTATGTCATAGGACAAAAAAACACAACGTGACAGCTTATATCACTTTAAATAAACATATACGATTTAAAATATAAAAAAGTACTTCCGTCCTGATAATTGTATTTACCTGGCCTCTTAGTTCATTGAACATTAAAGATGCATAATCGTGAAACAGATCAACTATAGAATCGTTCTGCCAGCCACCTGGTGGAGTAAAAATATAAATTGTAGTCAAAGATCATTAATATTGTATACGTACAAACAACAAAAACAACGAAATATTTTTTTATATACAATGGATTCTCTCTATTAAGACCACTTCTCTGACTGACTTAAAGTCCTCTGATAAGTGAGGTGTTACAGTGAAACCTCACTATTAAGACCACTTCTCCGACTGACTTAAAGTCCTCTGATAAGTGAGGTGTTACAGTGAAACCTCACTATTAAGACCACTTCTCCGACTGACTTAAAGTCCTCTGATAAGTGAGGTGTTACAGTGAAACCTCACTATTAAGACCACCTCTCCGACTGACTTAAAGTCCTCTGATAAGTGAGGTGTTACAGTGAAACCTCACTATTAAGACCACCTCTCCGACTGACTTAAAGTCCTCTGATAAGTGAGGTGTTACAGTGAAACCTCACTATTAAGACCACCTCTGCGACTGACTTAAAGTCCTTTGATCAGTGAGGTGTTACAGTGAAACCTCACTATTAAGACCACCTCTGCGACTGACTTAAAGTCCTCTGATAAGTGAGGTGTTACAGTGAAACCTCACTATTAAGACCACCTCTGCGACTGACTTAAAGTGCTTTTTTATAGTGACGTGGTCTCTTAAGTGAGGTTCTGTACTTACTTGATTATCTATCAAGAGATTGGAGACTGATGGTCTGAAATACGAGGTGGTCTCCTAAGCGAGGTGGTCTTTAGGCGAAGTTTCACTTTATGGTATTTATATCCCAGTATCTGTGCTGTACAGAGGAGTGTGCGCTATGTGCGTTAAGTGCTCTTATGTATTATTATCGCATATATTTTGATACTGATGCCGACGCTAGTTTGAGCTCAGATGACGCTAATCCAGTATTAATAGCGTCAGAAGGAAATATGTCAAAACCTTAAAAGATATCCTGAGAGAGAGAGAGAGAGAGAGAGAGAGAGAGAGAGAGAGAGAGAGAGAGAGAGAGAGAGAGAGAGAGCGTATGTCTTTAAATAGCCTATTATAAATCTGATAACAAATTATGAGTCCATTGAGTAATAAAGTTCAACAAGAGACAATAAACTTGTATTGATGCATTTCTTCAATACGATTAACATTGACTCACTGGCTAGAGCCTAACTCTCGCAAGTTAGATGATTCAGATTTGAATCCATTTCAGACCTGATATATCTTTTAACACGGGAAGCGCCTGGTTTTGTCCAAAACACTTGCTATTAGAAATCAGTCTCTTGGAGTATAAAAACACGGATGCAAAAGTACTAATCTTCTGAAGGCTTATGAGACCATATTAATACAATGTTTTGCCATTTATGACATAAAAAGTAAAACCACAAGCACCACCATCACCACCATCCACCACCAACACCAACAACAACAAGGACAACAGCAAAAACAACAACAACGGCAACTACAAAATCACCACCAACAACAACAGCAAACAGAAGACAACAACTAAGCTTATCATTATACCGATGTCCTGCAGTGCCTGGGGAAGATCCCAATGATACAAGGTAGGTACTGGTTCAATTCCATTGTTCTTGAGTTCCTGAACCAGAGTTTTGTAATAGTTTATGCCGTTTTGGTTCCTGGATGATAGACGTCCATTCGGCAAAACTCTACTCCACGAAATAGAAAAACGATAATACGGAATCTGAAATGAGCATCATTGAAAATAAAAATGATAACAATATTGATTGAAATAATTAGACAATAAAAAAAAAGATTGGTTAAAGTGCGGCCAGCTGAACTGCTATTATTCATTACATACGCAGACTTCATTCATCTGAATGTTGGCGGTGACCGCACTTGGTGTTTGTGAGGTCACGGGGACAATAGAATAAACATGTGTAGATAATTTTAATTAAATTTTGATGTATTTAAGTTGGCAATTTTGCTTATTTCAAGGTCTGATAAAGTGGGCTTAAGAGGTTAATGATAATTTAAAATGTATGCTAAATGTGTGTATTAAATAGAAGCAATATTTACAATTATGTTTTGTGTACTTATTTCTTCAAAAGTATTCAACTAACATGTATTTTGAACATATTGGTCTACTCGACAGAAAGGAGAATATAGATTCTCATTCCCCAATCATCACAAAATGTCGTTAAAAAATGGATATTTTAGATTATTTGCTAGAAAGAATCTGTCACGATATTCACTATGAATTTTCCATTTTCGCTCCCCAGAAGCTCGCAAAATGGAAATTTCGAGAACTCGTATCGTATGTATATATACAATGATACAATACTGCAAATACTGTTTTGTCGTCGTATTCACCTTAAGTTTCTTCAGAAGTTGTACATCATCCCGGAACTTCTTGTATGAGTCACATGCCTTGTCACCGTTCGATTTGTCTTTTATGTTGTTACCGTTTTGAGCAAATGTGTCCCATATACTTTTACCTTTACCTGTTGAAATAAAACGAAAAATGATTGAAAATCAATTTTCTGAATATCTGATGCAACAATGCTCTTGTCCTCGCCCGAGTCTTGAAATGACGAACACATCTTCAGTCTAAAACGCTACTGAATACTGGGTCGGGACCTTTTATCGGACACTTTCATGTTGCACGCGGAAGAACAATAGTTTTTGAGATGTTATGAATACATCGTCTGCTTTACTTACTATTGATACGGCCATGAAATTAGCAAACAGACTTTCCATCGTAAATTCTCTATATCTCACAAATGATATATGCCAGACATGTTTAACATATGAACATTTCATATACAGACAAACTACTTACTGACATATTATTGACACAGAGATATAGAAAATCGCGTTTGATGTTTCACTAAATGAAATATTGTGTTACCTGTTCAATAGTTAAGTCGTCTGTACCAATTGTGACAAGGATTTGTTTCTCACGTACTACATTTTTGTTTGACTCTGGACTCATGGCGGATGTGACCTTCAACAATGGATGCTAACTTCTCCATGGCAGCTGATAATACCTCTGGTTTGTCATCTGTTCACCAGATTTGTATGTGTTGACATCCTGACAATTTATACTTGGATGTTTGAGATTTTATATTTAAGCAATAAATGAAACATTATACCAAAATTACGATTGATAATTCTAGTACAGCCGTGTAATCACACATCCTTCTGTCATACTTTTCACAAGCTGGTTGGAAAATGACGTCACTCGCTCAGCATAAATTCAAAGGATGTCCGATAATATGTCCTCCTGCTGTCATGATTAAGGAAATTAGGTTGGAGGTTTAAAATTTGGTAATTTCACTGTTTGTTTCGTATTTCTACCAAAAATAACCAGATTATATATATATATATATATATACATTCTGATACGTATTTGTATTACGTGCACACGGTGCAGCTGAGCCAACCACATGGCCACATGGGGCGTTTCAAATACATACATGGGGAATTCCAATTTATTCGCAGAGCTGGAAAAGTAATTTATATTGAATAATCTGCATTGACGGATCTATAGTGGATTTCAACTCCTTTTTAATTTAGAAAATTCTTTCAAAATAAAGAATTGAAGCAATGTTTAAATTTCTTTTAAGATTAAATTAAATCAGTGATCTAGCTTAATTTTAGAGTGTAGTAGAATTTCGGGATGATAACTCGATATTTCGAGATAATTATATCGAAATTTTGGGTTAATAACTCGAAATTTCGAGATATTTTTTACACATGGCAGTAATACGTTTCCGTATAGGATATAGAACATCTCAGATACCAAAGTATAAATATTTAGGATGTCCGGGACACAGATACACATCCGGCGAAAGGATGTAATTTATCCTTTGAAAATGTACCGTGTGAACATACACCCGAACCCTTAGCATTCAGCTTAAATGTTTGCTGAATTTTTCTTTGTTTTCAGGTGTAACAATGAAATATTTTCATTATAGGTTAAAGAGGTCATAGTTCAAAATATAAAATATATTTGGAGGAGCTTACGCCTTGAGATAAAACGTCCCTGTAGATTCGTCAATGCACATGATTCAAAATGTACTGCATTTCTCGTTAATTCAGATATGTGTGGAATAGCTCTGGGAATAAATTGGGATTCCCCATACATGTATTTGAAACATCCCATATGATTGTTTCAGTATGATTAGTTCGTGTACATGATAGTTATTACGTGCTCACGTAGTGGCTGAGCCAATCATATGGGACGTATCAAATATCCATATTTGAAACGCCATATGATTGGCTCACCTACTACGTGCGCACGTAATATTTGTCCGTTCGCACGTACTAGCTAGTACACACGCACGTACTACTAGTAAGTGCGCACGTACTAGAATTTTTTTTTCATGTCATCCCCATGCCAGCGTAAAAAGTGGAGCGTTTTTTTTTCTTAGGTTATATCAAAATATCAAGGTTATGAAAATTAAATGTTTGACTTCATAAAATTTGCTGTGTGGGCTATCAAAGATAAACAAATATGGGACCTTCCGTTCGTTCTAGATACCTACGTTACCAAATTTTGTTTACTCTGTTTATATATTCAGATTCACATTTTAAAATTTCTCCCTAGATGTCAATAATATCCTTGTTTAACCATTACACAACGCAGTAGGTAATGTTATCTACACAATCTATCACCGGTTGTTTGATGACTCCAATGTTTTGGTAACTTGGCAATAAAAGTTCGTATGCAAAATAATTACGTCTTTTGTAAATACTATTTAGTGAACTTTTGTCTACGTTTCCGAAGGTGCTTTTTCACCGAATTTCACCTCAGTTATACTGAGCATTTTTTTACGCACGGGTTAAAAGGGGCATTAGCAGTGTGAGCGTGTTTGTTTGTTTGTTTGTTTTTTTTTTTATTTATTATTTATTTATTTATTTCCCTTTTTACTTCTTAGATTGATATACAATTACAAAATAGAGATTTACACACGCGTAAAAAATCTTAAAATCCTATATATTTTTTTTAAATTTGCTTAAGACACCCAGTTTGTACGGAAGTATGGTAGGGACATGTGTAAAAAAATATTTATCTCGTATGTCGTGCGCACGACATATTAAGTTGTCGTGCTGAAAGGGGGATTAGCAGCTATGAAAAAACAATGAAATATGAACAGCTAGTCTACTTCCGCCTCGTGAACACTTCGTTATACACGTTTTTTGTATTGTTTCGTAGTATATATTGCATATGATCCATGAGTACTGTATAACATTGAAAAGGAATTATACAAAGTTGCAAAGCTTTAACATAATATTTTTCAATTTCAACACAAGTATTAGGGGTAGCTGAAGCACCCTAGTCCCTAATTCCTCTTGCTAAATCAGATATTTATTCTACAAGATCTCTGATGTAGCAAGTGTTCCAGTAGGAATTACCTAGTCCCCCATCCCGCCCCTGATTAGGCGAGCGACATTTTTTTTTAAACCTTGAAGGGTATCAATAACCTTTATTAAACGCCAACAATCTCTGGGAGACGTTTGCCGTTGGCTAATTAAGTCGTGCGCACGACATAACTATCTCGCACGCACGACTTAATATGTCGTGCGCAAGACATAAAAACATAGGAAAAAATTGTATTAAGTCGTGCGCAAGACATAAAAACATAGGAAAAAATTGTATTAAGTCGTGCGCACGACATAAAAAATTAGGAAAAAATATTAAGTCGTGCGCATGACATAACAAATGAGAGAAAAAAGTATTAAGTCGTGCTCACGACATAATTTTTGAGGGGAAAAAATTAAATCGTACGCACGAGATAAATTTTTTCCACATGCCCCTTCCATACTTCCGTAAGTTTGGCACTTGATTAATTCAATAAAAAAGACTCAGATACCAAAGTACACATCTAGTAAAAATGATCAAACACGGACCTCTGGAAACCAAGAGGTAGAATCAGGTGTCATGGAGGAGTAAGCATCCCCTGTCGACCGTTCACACCCGCCGTAAGTCTACAGTCAACTCCTAATGAAATGCGCGAGGAACGAGTCCTCGTCACAATTAATGGTACAGACGTCTCAACAACCGCCAACGAACAGGCAACTCAACATTTCGCTTAGTGAAACAGTCGTTTTTGTCCATTTTTACCAGATTTATATCTATACCCTGGACATCAAAAAAAAATTATACTTTGGTATCTGAGATTATATATATATATATATGGTCACCGATACGATAAGCTCCTCCACCGGAAGAAATGTAGGAGATTTTTTTTTGAAGCTGTATACTATTATGGCGAACCATGACGTAGCGGGATTTATCGAAATAGGCCTGTCAAGATGCACTATGTGAAAAGAGCTAAACCGACGAAGACACTTAGCGAGTCCATTAAATTCAAAATTTAAACTCTTTACATTACATTCCCAACTTAGACGCATACCGTCTAGGACTTTGGTGAATTTCTGTATAAAATATAACCCTTGCAATTGTAACGTTCACGGTTTCTCAGTAACCTACAGTGTTATCCGCTTCAAACTCGGATCTTGATAAAACAGGCTTCTATGTATTTTGATTTAGACCACATAAAATATCAGATACCAAAGTATAAATCTTCAGGATGTCCAGGATACATATACAAATATAAAAATCTCAGATACCAAAGTATTAATCCTCTGGATGTCCAGGATACATATAAAAATGAATATTGGACAAATACGGACCTCTGGAAATTCAGAGGTGGGATCAGATGACATGGATGAGTAATCATCCCCTGTTTACCGGTAACACCTATATTCTTTTAAGTAGGTTTCTCTATTTTATTAACTCACCAAGCCATGACCGAAAACAAAATGATGAGTATTATAATATAAAAAATCTCAGATACCAAAGTATAAATCAATAATAGAATGTCCAGGACATAGATACAAATGCGGTAAAAAATGGACAAACACGGACCTCTGGAAACCAAGAGGTAGGATCAGGTGCCACGGAGGAGTAAACATCCCCTGTTGACCGGTCACAACGAAGTCTTTATTTCTAATAATGTCCGGACGGTTATGTTGCAAACCTCTTGTCAGCGCTGATACGTGCACCGCTAGAACCTGGGCTATTATTATGAGAAAGTTTGCAAGTTTACTTTGTGGAAGGTTGGTGGTATTTTCCCGGGTGCCGTTACATTGTACAAAATCTGGACTGGCTGTCATCCAGATGAAATGCAAAATTATGTAAGCAGTCATAAAACACTAATAAAGAACAAGAAACGAATACTGTGACGTTCAACATAGGTGATAAAATGACAACCTTGTATCTACCATACAAAAGTATGATCATTTTCTGCGAGTGCGGTGTAAGATATGTTATACAATTTTTCAAAGAACAACTTGCGTAATAAAACATAGAACAAAATAAATCATACAGCAATAAACGTACCGTCTGAATTCCATCCACCTTCCACTTGATATGCCGACGTGGATACTCCCCACTGGAAATCTTTTGGGAAACTGCCGTAGTGAAAACTGCCTTCTTCCAAAGCATGTCCGCAACATAAAATGGCGAAAACCCAAAAATTCTGAATTTTCATCTTTAATGAGTTGTTTGAATTGTCTGTTGTTTTAAAGGTATCAGTAATTCATTATTTGTTATCCTAAATATGAAGACGTTCCAAATCCTCGAAGTCAAAACTAGTTTAACAGGGGTCATTATCTAGTCGTTCTGGTTCTTACGCTTTGGCCAGAAGTATAGGCCGTTTCTGTATTACTTTGATGACAAACTTTATTTGCATAAATTAAAATCATAATTTGATTTTAGATGTTCAGTGTAAAATAAATATATGTACATGTTTACTTGTTTAGATATACATTGTACAAACTTTTTTTGAAAACGATTTAATAAGTATTTTCATTTTTTTTTTTAATTATATAACTACCAATTATGACATTTACGTCAATTTCTTCCACAACACGACTTCATGTTTCAGAGATTTTAACATATTCATTTGACCGTTTGTCATAAAATATGTGTATTTATACATTTTTATCTAACTTTTGATTATACTTTCTATAATATGTTTTAAACTAAATTTCGAAATTAATTTCTGAAACAGAATATACTATAAACGTAGCTTTGACGTTGGGTATATTTATATATGCGTGTGTACATATACTTAATGTATCAAAATATGCATATTTCTGTTGTGTCTTCCACGACATAGATATAAGACTTTGGCTGATAAGTTTTTACTCAAGGAAAATGTCGACACGGGTAGGACTGTGGATTTTCTTTCTGAGTCTACTTCTCGTAAACGTGGTTGCTCAAAATTCAGGTGAGTTCCTGTCTGCCTAAATGTCATTATTTTGCAGAGCAAGTGACTTATTTATAATTTAAGACGTACTGTGAGGGAATGAGTGTAAAACTCTTTTTTAGATTCAAAACTTCCTCATGTAAAATGCATACCTACTGTCCTTGCTTTAAAAGGCCTCGTGTTACCTATGTTGATTGTCCCTCTGCTATATCTGTGTTAGATGATTTTAGATAAACTCGCCGTGATACATTTCCTAATATTTTCAGCTGAAAATGAACTAAATAGATATGTCTATAGGTACATACAAAATACTTGTGTTAGATTTAATAGTAAGAAATTTGCATACGTGATACTGTTGATTGTTTGTAAAATAAAATTCAGATAATTAAGATGAAACAATAAGAAAACTGTTCTTGATTGTTTCATTTTACTTGTAATAAATGTATAGAATTGATTTAAGCTATTTTGTATTGTACCACTTTTCTTATATAGATTTTTTTACTTTCGATTTAATGAAATAGTACAAAAGATTGATAAATTTATTATTTGTTGCACAGTTTCTATGACATATATACATGCATACATATATTCCTACCTGCCTACCTATTTACCTACCTACCTACCTACCTACCTATATCCATCCATCCATGCATGCCGTACATACATACATACATACATACATACACACGCACACACACACACATACATGAAGATAGATAGCTAGATAGATAGATAGATAGATAGACAGACAGACAGACAGACGTCGTTTAAAATTGAAATGTGATTAGTGACGTTACTTATGTTTCTATAACGTGATAATGGGATATACCGTGATCTGTTCCTGCACTTTAATGACGATCGTTAAGTCAATATTTATATAAATATCAAGTGACAATGACTGATAAAATGGACTGTTTATAAATAAGTCAATTATCTCATCCATCACTTTATGTATTTACAAATGTCAATCACTTGTCACAATATATGAAGTATCGATCAATAATCAAAACTCAAGTCTATTATAACACGACGAAATAGATGTGCAAATGGTCTCAACATGAAGAACAATTACGAATCCCAAACGGGATAAGACCAAGTGTCCGGAAGGAGTCAGTGTCTTCTGCTGGCATGCCACACCCGTCGCAAATGTTCCATGGAAACCTTTCTAGTTGGATGAACGGGTCAAATTCGGTGAAAAGGTCAAGTTTGGTGATGTGGTCAAGTTCGGTGAAAAGCATGATTGGTGAAACGGAGTCACTGTCTGTGGTCGTGATCCAAACACGTATTATAAACATAATACCAAAGTTGTAATGCTCAAGTAGATCGTTTCTGTCAATCATGCTTCATCAGATAAGCTCCAATTTATAAAAGATACATATTTTCCAAAGATACAGTGGTGTCATACAAGGCCAAATAATGAATCTAAATGTATAGCAAAAATCAGTGTAAGAGAAACAGATCTGATATTCCTGAGAGGGTAATAATGGAATTTTTAAATTTGGAGTGAAACCGTGGTCGCTAATAATTTTTAAGTGGTAAAATACCTACCACAATCCCCGTAGGAATGGTATTTTGACTACAGTCAACCACTGGTTCACGGTTTTTATTAGTTAATTAAACTAATTACATATAACATGCCTAACATTAAACATGTAGAAAAGTAACACCTGATTAAACGCTTAGATCACGTGATTACCATGTGACTGTGTGTGATACTTCCTCGTAATATTTTTGGTAAATAATATTACCGTTCTTAAACCAGAGATTAATAAACCAACAACTATACAATTACGTTACATCTTTAATATTTGTGAAAGACTTATGCAGGGAACAAATATATTAAATTCTTTTTCGCTATATCTGGTTTAAAGTATATGTGTTCTTTCGGATCATGATGCCAGTGGTTGCAAATCAGACTAAAGTGACACAATCAACGTGTGATAACAAAAATCAATATGTGAAAAATATATAAAAACTCTAAATGTTGCAATGATAAATTTAAATGTCAGATTGAACGAATAAATTAGATTCCAAAACACAAAACAAATACCCCATGAACATTGTGCTATCAAACAACGAAAAATGGGTTAACATTAAACAGTTATTTAACATTATTTACGATAAAACTGTACTCTGTTACAGAACTCAGATAAGATATACACATGGACATAAAACATGATAGCAGATCATTGCCCATTCCACGTTTACAAATAAAAAGAGAAGACTATATATATAGCTTAAAGGTGTTCACCAAAACAAATTATTTCGATTTTTTTTTCTTCTTTTACAACTTGTGGTTGATGTAGAATTAGAAATATGAGCTATTACACGGGAATAAAAAATGTTTATATATATATATATATATATATATATATATATATATATATATATATATATATATATATATATATATATATATATATATATATATATATATATTTAAATAAGGTCAGGTTCAGTGTGATATGCATATGCAAATAGTAAGATTTAATTAATCATTTGCAAGTGAATAATTGCCAGACTGTGGTTATCAAGAAATTGTCACAAACTATATAGAAATGTCTGAATTCGTATGCCTGTATATATCTCTGTTTGTTATTGTATGTAAGTCTAAGTAGTAGAATAGGAAAGAAAATGTATTGAAATGAATCACTGCTAAGGCCCTTTTAAGGTTTTAATGTTAATATGTATATTCATGTGTCAATTTTTCATGTCTATCCTCATTCTGACATTCTATCTCGTAACACCCTTTAAGGGCGTGGGACTAAATCATGTGCATGTGAAAACTTCAGTGTAAAAACACATGTGTGATCTAGTATAGTAAAATCAAAATATCCTGGCGGGGTGGAGTCTTGTGAAACCTTTCTTGGCCTGCATGAGTTTAAATATTTAGGTAATAAAGCATATCATTAGAATCACACTGACTAGAGTGATCGTTCCTACTTGTCACCGTACACACGAGAGTATCCTGTGAAGAATTAAACGTTTTTCCCGTGCAGCTTGTCATAACCGAAAAGTGAGTAGAATCATCCGTATGATAATCGAAAGGTTACTCCGCCCTGCCATCTTATGTGAATCAGATGATACCTACAATATATGTTCTCGTGACCCAATGAGGTGAAGAAGTATTTTCTTTTAATTCGTTTTTAAATGCATTTTCAGATTCAAATTATGTTGAGGAAAATTACTCAAATTTAAATTTTGTAAATAATTTTAAAACAGAAGCCTATAGTTATCTTGCACGTCAGACTTATCAGTAGTTTATCTCATGATATAATATACACAATTACTGTTAATATACATTACAAAATCCGTAAATGCAGTACTATAGGACAAGTATCCTGAATTCTTATATAGACAGATATGATGATTGTTTGGGCGTCTTACCACTTGTAAAACTTTCAGAAATTTCAGTAAAACTGTAGGTTGTACAACTGGGAAAATGTGTATGTGTTTGTATAATAATGTTTAGCAATTAAATTACTTAAAAAGCTGGATTGTAAAAAAAATTCTAATATGTACACATTTAATCATACTTTATGAGACTTTAACATGGTAGATAATGAAATATCATAGAAACATTATACAATGGTGTGATATTGACCAGAAAATAAATTGACTGAGGCGATTGCCTTCCAAAGCAACACTTTGACAGCATGGTACCCACTTAAACAGTCATTAAAAGGTTTAGTGCTTCACATATCACCCGGGCAGTACATAAAGCTGTATTGCACGGCAGTTGAATACAGAAATTCCACTGACGTCAATTTCGTTTATCCAAAATATTTGATGACGTCATTAATATCAATTTCACGCCGCAGTGTTTAGGCATGGGTATATGATATTCCCCTGTGCTCTGAATGCTAAAATAAGAATGAATTTTAAATTTGAGTAATGATTTAAATGTGTAAGCGGCATACAAAGCCACACAAATGTCTCTGTCCGTATCATCAGATTGTATGATAAAGTTGTGGCCGAAGGGGCTTTGTTAACGAATGATAGTAATAACTTCACAATCCCGGCGCTCGACCTTACAGTGACCGGACTCTATGATTTATACTATCACTGACATTACCCAATGAAATTTCTTGAATTTATCATGTGATGCACTAAAGAGCTTATACTGCATAATTTTTGTCATATTTTCATATGTCGAAATCACAAGGTGTCTTAGTCGATGTAGCTCATTTTCAGCTCTCTTTGTCTCTCTGTTTATTAATTTGTTTAAAGGTATGTTTAAGTCTCTCTCTCTCTCTCTCTCTCTCTCTCTCTCTCTCTCTCTCTCTCTCTCTCTCTCTCTCTCTCTCATTACAAACATTCATTTTGTGTTTCAGGAAACTATGAGGATGAGTTTTATTATGGTCAGTTTCCGGACGGATTTATATGGAGTACCGCAACTGCTGCATACCAGGTAGAGGGCGGTTGGAATGCTGATGGTAAGCACACGTGTGTGTGTGTGTGTGTGTGTGTGTGTGTGTGTGTGTGTGTGTGTGTGTGTGTGTGTGTGTGTGTGTGTGTGTGTGTGTGTGTGTGTGATAGATGTAATTCAAACGAATGATTGTATCTGCACGTTGTCTTGGTTGATTTCCAGCAACAAATAAACAGTGCTCCTGAATTCAAGTTTGGTAGAGACAATATATATTTGATACTTTCAGAAAAAAAAGAAAATTTTGAGTAAAAATATGAATATTTCTTGTTACCACAATCTTATATTCTTCTATTAAGCTTTTGTTATACGGCAAAAACTACTTGTGCTACCCTTTTGCACTATAAGGTAAAAGACACCAGTACGTTATAATGTCCAACATGCAGAGAAACAAATATATTAAAATATTGATAATAATTGGTCCAAGTAACATGTCCTTACTTACAACAACCATGATTCTATAAATATATTTATCTCGTTATCAGGAAGAGGTCCAAGTATCTGGGACACCTTTGCTCACATCCCTGGTAAGATCGACAACAATGATAATGGTGACGTGGCCTGTGACAGTTACCATAAGTATGAAGAGGATATCAAATTACTACAAAATCTTGGGGTAAGTTAACCTTTTACCCCTAAATATCGGAATTGCATGCTCCTTTCTATTGGTTAAGACAAGTATATTATGGTTTATAGGGTTGAAAGGACTAAACCAGTGTCCAATTGACTCGGTCAAGCTTCTAAACGTGTATAAAATCTTATTTACCTCTATTCATAATTTAAATTTAGACGTTAAAGTTTCGTCGATAACACACACACTTGTTAAATGTCAGTTATTGCTGTAAAACGTCACTGCGTAATTTATTTTTTACACAGAATTCAAATTGAAACCCAGTTGTTGACATGTACTCTAGAGTGCTCGAAGACTTGTTTATACATGTATATCTAGATTCGCAGATATGAAGCAAAATACCAGCTGTATACAAATCTAAAATAGAAATAATCAAGAGTTACTGAATATGCCATAGGTATTATATCTACCATAGATGTACTCTGTATGTACGTCATTAATATCACTATACTCTACAGAATGTCATTAGATTATATCTTATATTTTTTTCGATCAAATATGTTTATTGACGTCATAGTAGGCACAGGACAAACCCCGGCCCGACGGGAGACATTTTTAACATTGAAAACGCCCATCTCCATGAAATTTGTATTATGTAGAGGTTATTCAACAACTCCAGTATGATATAAGACTTTTATTCAGCCAAATGATTCAAAGTTTAAAATTTAAGTTAGATATTCATATTTTTGAAGTAAGCTGCACGGACAGTAGTGACTTTGACACGTAAGTCGAAAACCGCGTTTAATGTCAACGTTCCGCAAATTTTACGGTCGGTATAATAGTCTTGTTTGCGACTACTCTGTTTCACTAAGTGAAATGTTGAGTTGCCTTTTCGTTGGCGGTTGTTGAGACGGCTGTACCAATTGTGACGAGTATACACTCCTCACGTGTTTCATTGGACTTGACTGTGGACTCACGGCGGATGTGACCGGTCGGCAGTTGATGCTTACTCCTCCATGGCACCTGATCCCACCTCTTGGTTTCCAGAGGTGTGTGTTTGTCCATTTTTACCGGATTTGTATCTATGTCCTGGGCATTCTATTGATTTATACTTTGGTATCTGAAAATGTTTTATATTGTTGCTGTTGTATTGTTGTTTAATGTCCCACTCGAGAACCTTTCACTCATATGGAGACGTCACCAAATGCCGGTGAAGGCCTCAAATTTTGGCCTATGCTCGGCACTTACAGCCATTGAGCAGTGATGGTTATTTAACGTGTCGACTCCTACTGTGAAACGGGACCTCGGTTTTTAATACCTAACCCAGATGATATGAAGATTCCAAACCCCTGACCCTCCGGTTGGGAATCGAGCACTCTACCGTTGAGCCACGACGGCTCTCTCGGCACCTCAGTGAGATTATACATATTGACACCTAGTTACATCGGTACTATAAAACAGAATCCATAGGTCTATATTATATTGTCTTTTATGGTGTTTTAGTATCAAGTAATTTCGAAAAGTGCAAGTGATTTCGGCAATTGCTTTCAAGTAATTTTATTATCGACACTATGATAACATTTATATAAATTCTGCATTGTGTAGTACATGTATATAAATAATAATACTAATTTAGATATTTAGTAGTCTACTAAAATGCGTGTGTGTGTGCGTGTGCGTTCTATATTATTTTCTTTGAATTGCCAGGTAGAATGGGGCCTCACAAAACCACATTTTCGTCATTATCTCTGTAATTACAAAATCATTTGATTAACATTCATTTTAGTTCTTTTCATTACATCCGAACGACTGTTTGGCTTATATGATGTTTTAATAACAATTCAATAATGCAAATTTTTACTTTAATTTGCTCATAAAATTATTTTTTAGAACCCATTGAGATGAATCTTCATCGGTACCATTATGAATATTTTCAAATTCCGAATTGATATCAACACATACGCAAACGATTATTTCCAAGTGCCGATTGAACCACACAAAGTTCCGATTTCCATATTTCCGAAGGTCCGAAATCAATCAGTACCAATTTGACTTGGGTACGAGTTGACCAGCAATACTATAAATTAAGTTAATGGACTATTTCAGCGTTTTATTTTGTTTTGTTTCCTCTAAGATTGGGTTCACTTGAAATAAATTTTATCCCATTAGGATGAAAATAAACTACTACGCATGTCTACGAAGCTTCCGATATGAGGTCGTTATGAATATTGCCAACAATACCATTGGGTTTTTTTTTTGTCCTTGCCCACTAATATTATTTATAATCATAACATTCGTTTTACTTTCAAAGAAGCCAATATGTGCAAGTGTAATTAATGAGAACTTTGTACTTTATATAACGATATATTTTCACTTAAAGAAAAAAAATCACGCCTTAGCCGCCGCTAATGCTGCTATAAAAACTAGCTAGACAATCGCAAGTTTTCGCGAGTTTTCTGTATTGATATTGTAAACGTCATGCAGATAATATGTGGCGCCAGTTGTACTTAATATCTTTATTTTACGTGTAGACGTACCCATAACGTACGTCTACCTTCGTGTAAACGTAAGTCTGATTTAGTACTACAAATATCAGACGTAACTACGGTTAGGTTAACGTTACTTTAGACTTTAGTGAAATTGATACTATGCACACGTAAAAAAACGTAATTAAAGTTACGTCATCTAATGTTACGTCTACGATTACAGGCAAAGTTACCAATTTTAGTGAAACTGGTCCCTTGATTTTTTAGTTAATCATATTTTAATGTCAACGTGATTTATTCAGTTTGCCTAAACCCAATGCCCGGTATTTCGGTACCAGCCGATTATTTTATACTAAAGTAATATTTCTCTCAGATACCACCATTTAAATTCTTAACTCCCAATAGCTAAGATATTCATTTTACAGTGAGTACTCTTGGACAGATTTGGCAAAACATTCAGAGTTATTATTTTGCCTTGTACGATACCATTTTTCTTACGAAAATTCGAACTCGACCAATAGAGTCTTATTGAAAGAAGCAATCGTCTTGAGCATTTCGTTAGGACTCCTTTGTAAATATGTAATTTTTGTATTGTCAATAATAAATATAACAAAAGTATATTGGTTTTTTTTTTTATATCTTTCTTAACAAGAATATTCAAGGTCACAAAATGGTTTAAAGCTGCGTTTTACAGAATTTCAAAAAATTCTATTTTATCAGATCTTTAGTACGAAATGTTTTCTCTAACTACATAAAATATCATCAATTATATTGTTTTAACAATTATATCCAAGTTTAGACGCATGGGGAAAAGGAATCCATGTAGAGGTGCTTTTGTTTTCGTTAATCGCTGTTAGAGTTACTTTGCTTTCATTAGATGAATACCTGTAAAAGTCACTCTGCGTCCTTTAGATGATTCCATGTAAAAGTCCCTTTGAGTTCTTTGGATAATTGCTGTGGGAGTGTATTTTTTAATCAGCTGAATCCATGCTAAAGTTATATTGAATTTATAAGATGAGTATATATTAAGTCTCTTTGAATGCATTAAAAACTCAATTTAAAATTTCCTCATATGAATCCATAAAAAATTATCAATTTATGGACACTCTAGTGAATCACGTGAATGGCGTCGAAACAATTTGACAAAATTACCTGATAATCTGTGGGTGACAATCTTGTTATCATTTTAAGTTTCTCGAGGACTTATACGAAGTAAAGATCACTTAGAATCAGAGGATTGTTTCAAACACGCTTAACCAATCGATAGTTCGACTTACTAGGAGTACATGTCTTACATTGTCGACACTAGAAACTTTGATAAGCGTAAAATTTAGCGCAGTGTCGTTCATTTTATTTTAGGTGCACAAAACACTACCAATGGTTCAGTTAGTTTATATCAATCTTTTACCATGTAAGTTTCGATAAAACATGTTGTCATGAAATAAGAAATTAAATCACGTAAAAATTGGTTCAATTTCAATATATTTCCCTATAAGAATGAGGCCCGCCATATATCACAGGGGCCAGAATTTTATTTTACTTGACTTTTATATTTTTTTTATTTTGTAAATATATTTATAATTTTAAACATGGTTCACCATTCCTATATCTATTTTAAAAATCTAATTTTAATTCTACACCTAAATGGGTCAGTTTAAATGGTATTATCATACATTTACTGTTTTTATGTCAATGTTTATCATTGAAACAAGCTAATTTATTTCAATCACCAACGTTGTATGTTTCCCCCATCGACTGTTAATTCGCCAAGAAAATAAATTAATTCAAATAACTCCGCCAGTTCATGATTTCATACCACATAGGACAACCTTTTCATGAACAGTAATTTTGATCCTTCTTATTGTTGGAAGCACTATTAAAGCTTCCTCCCGAGTGAAATATTTGCTTCCGTTTTAGGGCGGAGTCTATAATGTAAAGCAACAACGTGGTGAAACTGAGGAAACAATAGGTCAGGTGAAGTGGAACAAGAGTCTTGCTAATTGCTTGTATGGTACCCCCACCCACAGGTGGTGAGAACATTATTTTATCACGACACCACTTCTAGTGATATTGCGAGATTATGACTCTCATGAAAGTCTGTCCTATTTGCAATTTCAGTCTCATCATTTTCGGGAGCTCTTGATTGTTCGTTAGTTTTTTTTGGGGGTTGGTTTTTTTTTTTTTTTTTTTTTTTTGTGGTTTTATTTTAGTTAACATGCCACTCAAGGATCTTTCACTCTTATAGAGACATCACTAAATGCCGGTGAAGGGCTTCAAATTTTGGCCTATGCTCGGCACTTACGGCCATTGAGCAGTCAGGGTTTTTTAAAGTGCTGACACCCACTGTGACACGGAACCTCGGCTTTTACTGTCTCATCTGAAGGACATGAAACAAACATACCGCCAGCTGGACTCGAACTCATGACCTCATGATCAAGAGTCGAGTACGCTACCGACCTAAGCCAGGTCGGCTTGTGATTGTTCGTTAAAAATAGAATTTACCTGTTCTGGGAAAAAAATCAACATAGTTATTTGACAATGTTGTAGTATGTTATGTGATTTATTTTTCAGGTCTCTCATTACCGCTTTTCCATCTCATGGTCCCGAATCATGCCGCTAGGTACAGTCGACAAGATAAACGATCCAGGTGTTAAATATTACAACAATCTTATCAATGGCCTCATAGGTGCAGGGATTCAACCAATGGTCACGCTATATCACTGGGATCTACCACAAGCTTTAGAGGATCACGGAGGATGGTTAAATGAATCTACGGTTATCCATTTCCGTAATTACGCCGATTTCTGCTTCAAGACATTTGGTGATAGGGTGGGTGATTATAATATGATTATAAAATTGTTAGCACATTTTTGCGAGTTGATGTTCCATCAACTGAGCAATGTTATGGTAAGTGATTTATTATGAACAAGTCAAAGCACATTTGAAGTATGGTGGCTAATAACACATTATATTGACGTGAAATTACATATGTATGTGCATTTCAGCAACATAAACTCAACTTCAAGATTGAAATTTCCAAATCACAATTTTATTCGTAAAATGTTGCTTTTTAAATTGAGAAAATAAAGTAACAATTTGCTAAAAGTGTAGGAAATAAAAGACTTGCTGAAATATATGTTATTAAAAGTCAGTTCGACGTCCTTTAGGGGTTTGAAGATATTATAAATTTGCATTGTATTGTGTAATGTTACTTTTCAATATTTTTTGACATTATATATTTATGACATAATTAACGTTAAAAGCGATTAACCGGACTGTTTACAATTATTGCGCACGAATTATATACAAATGCGTTTTTGGTCGAGTTGCGTATGATTCCCTTACCGTGTATTGGCAAGATCTGGCTTTGAAGTTGGATATTAGAAGTTGTCATTCACGTGATTCGTAACTGATAAGAAAATTGCAGCAGTCTTTGAAGTTTGGAAAATGTTTTACATGTACACGTATTGACCTATACTACAGACGAGAAGTATAGTGTAAGGGTATAATACTGTCCTGTCGCATAGAAATTTAATATCGATGAAACGATATTTATAAGTATACGGTTTTATAATCTTATCGCTGATCTATATAGTTTGTTACACAATAAATATGCCATCAGTACTCAGTTTAGGCCGAATGTCTGCTCTGATTTTAAGCTACATTTATTGTAAAATTTTATCAAAATATAAAGTAACTTTAAAATCGTTGTAGAAACTCGGCTTTTACTCATTTGTGATATAATGGTAAAGAATAGGAAAAATATTGTGATGTATCCATTGTCGTCATTGTACTTATTTGAAATAAAATTCATATGGGTGATCCACGCAGGTTTTTGCTAATTTGGAAACTCTGGAAATAGTGTGCATTTTCTCAGTAAAAAGACTGATGTCATATTGTGATAGTAAATTTAAAATTTACAACAGGACAGAGATACCTTTTATTTAAATTAATCTGCTGTATATTTTAAACATGTGTACACAATGTATATTATATTTTAGTGTACTGAGTGTATTAAAACTGAACGTTTACCATTAACTCGTATCAGTACCTTATTAAACATTATATATATATATATATATATATATATATATATATATATATATATATATATATATATATATATATATATATATATACACATTTGTATTTGCAGGTGAAGCTGTGGATAACGTTTAATGAACCTTATATTGTATCCTGGCTCGGTTATGGGGTCGCCGCTTTCGCTCCCGGGAAATACGACCCTGGATCAAATCCCTATAAAGTAACACATAATTTGATAAAAGCTCATGCAAAGGCTTACAGACGCTATGACGTTCAATATAAGAAAAGTCAGAAAGGTGTGTATGTGATATCCTTTAAAATCATTTACCGTGAAAGGATAGGATATCGGATTTCTTATGAATCATACCTTCTTCCTTTTTTTCTCCATAAGTGACTGGTCATACAAAAGCTGACTGAGAATAAAAAACCTGACATTTTTGCGTGATTCTCACTGCATTTGCACAACTTTATAGCGTGGTTTAAATTTGTGACATTTCATACGTTGTCTCTGTGAGGGTGATCATTTCTTGGCGATATTGATAGTAAAAAGTACAGCAAATAGAATACCAATAAGATAAGTAAAGAAAAAAGCATAAAATAGATATGATCGCTTAATATATGACATAAAATATACATCTATCTCAAATTAGACATCAACTACTGAAGTTTTTCTGAAACGTTGGTCTCCAGAATTTGTTTTGGTCCTTTTTTTCAAAACAATAACCTTTGTTTAATGTGCATAATATTATGGGGGCCTCTTTGGCCTAGTGATTAGAGAATTGTTGTATTCACCTGTATATGTTCCATATACATGAGATATGTCTAACAAAAGAAGTAACACACAATAAGCATATGTCTGATTCCAGTCCAACTACAATACAGCGAAACATGTATATAAAGGCCCTCTTAGGGAGAAAACAAAACCAGTCATTATATAGCCCTTGAAAAGTCAATATTTTATACTATCAGACTTAGATAAGTCAATATTATACACTATCAGACTTAGATAAGTCGATATTTCATAATATCAGACTAGATAAACCAATAATTTATATTATCAGACTTAGATAAGTCAATATTTTACACTATCAGACTTAGATAAGTCAATAATTTATATTATCAGACTAAGATAAGTCAATATTTTATACTATCAGACTTAGATAAGTCAATAATATATACTATTAGACTTAGATAAGTCAATATTTTACACTATCAGACTTGTGTACATGTAAGTAAATTTTGTATATCATCAGACTTAGATAAGTCAATATTTTATAGATAAGTCAATACATGTATTTTATAATATCAGACTTAGATAAATCAATATTTTATATGTTCTATCTGTACATGTTGGATCGGAAATATCTATCTCATCATGACACTTTCAGGTGTTGTCGGAATCACATTAAACTGTGGCTGGTCGGAACCTAAAAATTCATCAGATCCAACACATGTAGAAGCTTCGGAGAGAGCACTTCAGTTTGATTTTGGTTGGTTCGCTCACCCTATTGTAAAGAACGGAAAATATCCTCAAATAATGATAGATAAAGTGGCAAATAAGAGCAAGCTACAGAATTTACCGAAATCGCGTCTTCCTAGTTTCACAAATGAAGAGGAAAAGGAAATAGCGGGTAAGTACATTTCGTTTCAAGGGTATACTAAATTCTCATTGTATCATGGTATATTCATTTTCAGAAATCCTCGTGCATGACGTCATCGTTTTCATTAGTAGCAAATCATTTCAGTCATGTTGCTTCCACCAAAGACATACATCTTTAATAATTACACAATTTCTCAAAAGTAAATCAAAATGGGTACTATTTTCGGATTATTTTTTATCAAAATGACGACCATTAGGAAACTTACTGATACCACCCTCTCTAAAGTTGCCCTCATGCACAAGAAAATGTTTACTCTGATCAGAAACTTCCTTACTCTTTGTCGTAAGATTCCCGCGTATCACATGAACACGTAAAACCACATAATCAATTAACCATGTCAACATAAAAAGTACTAAACCACGATGCAACGAGTAAACCTCATAGTGTTTAATTCCCGGAAACATTCTTTTCTTCTGTAAAGAACTTGTAATTGTTTATAACTATTTCTTACTTTATTTCACCTACAGGGAAAATTGAGGATTGGAAAATATTAGACGTTTTATAAGATTCTCTATGCGTATTAAATACCAATATCGTTTACAATACACGGTGTTGTAGAACATTTTCATCGCGATCCAGTAACTGGATACATTTATATATGAAACTGACAACTTTGCCATAGCAACTGATTGTACATTGACGTCATTTTGCGGGATTTTGTACAGTTTTACTGCTCATCATACATTACACAGTAAAAATACATGTATTTGGTTAAGATCAATTACTCAAACATATATAACATAGATAAAATATATTGTAATGAAGATAAATTTTTATCGTTTTTGCAAACTCATGAAGTTTAGTTGATTTATTTCCGTAGGTTCAACTGATTTTCTTGGTTTAAATTTTTACACTTCGTCTCTCGTGTATCCTGTTCAAAGAAGAGTTGACGATATCAGTTACGAGGCAGATAAAGACACTGGAACCGAGGGTGACAAAAGTTGGATCGGGTGAGATAACTACCAAGGTTACATTGGATATCTTTTATACATAGGAGAGATCACCCAATCTTACACAGATCCAATGCAGTCTCCGAAGATGGGTGTTCCTCTCAAAGAGTTTTTATTTGAAGGATTATTCGATTTCTGAGTGGTTCTCATAATGCATTCCCACAAGACAGATGGTCTATCACGAGAGGGGTTTCTTAAGACGGGTTTCACATAAATAATGTATCTTTACATACCCACAATCCCACATTCTGATTGTAGAAGAACAGGTACCCCCGTGCGTGGCAGAATGGCTAGAGCATCATGCTTTAAACCATGAAGTATCTCACTTCTGCCAGCGCAGGTTCGCGTGCCAGTTGTCTCTTACATTACATTGTAACCAGGTTCTCTCCTCCACCATTATCAACTTGCTGCCATCGTATAACGAAAAACAAATGTTGAATGTGGCTTAAAACACTGTTCAGAATCCAAATATATATACGAATAAAGTACTTTTGTCTTGTCTTAAGCTCCTTTTGGATCATAAATGAAATTGTAGCTGCTGACTTGAAACACATGTGTTATATGTGCGTTGAAGTGTTAAGATATTTCTGATTATAAACAGCTTGAACAATCAAGACAGGATCTGAAGAAAATACAGTCACACCTCGCCTAAATACCACTTCATTTAAGAGATCACCTCGCACATAAAATTTCATTCAAGTGACCATTTTGCTAAAAATAATTTCGAAATCACCAGTTATAGGTGGTCGTTATAGTGATGTTATACGTAACTCATAGAATGTCCAAATTTTTTTTAGAGTTTTGTTTTTTTCGATACCATGCATTCTAAAGCATGTGTTGATGTTTCTGCAGTATTCAGGAGAACGACGATGTACTACGACTCCCTTTCGCCAATCAGATCTTGAAGTAAAATTGAAAAAGTACCAATTAATAATCGAAACTCATGTCCATTATAACACGATGAATTAGATGTGCAAATGGTCTCGACATGAAGAACAAGTGCAAATCCCAAACGGGATAGAACCAAGTGTTTGGTAAACTATGATGTCAATTTTATCGAGCTTTACCTTTTCACCGATCACTACATGTTTCCGTGTCACATAAGCGACGGAAGAGATATGATAACACGGGATGTTGACTCCTTTTGGACACCTGGTCCCATCCCGTTTGGGATTCGCAATTGTTATTCATGTGTAGACCATTTGTATCTCTAAGTTGTTGTATTCTAATGGACTTGGAGTTTCGATTGTCTATTGGTACTTCCTCATTTTTATTCAATTTATTGAGCAAAATTCCAGTCTATTTTGATTTGATACAAAATACACAACATGGCCGAGTGATAAAAGAATCGCACTATGAACACAAGAAGGATCTCACTTCTGGTCAGTGCGGGTTGGAACTTAAGAAAGTTTGCCAGTTTACATGCGGATGACCGGTGGTCTCTTTCAGGGAAACCGGGTTATTTTATCCATCATTAATAACTGGTCGCCACCATATTTACTAGAATTTTTTTTAATGTGGCGTAAAACACTGTTCAAAATTAAAAATCAAACGAGCGTTTATGTATTAAGAATACATTAGTCAGGAAATAAACAAAAAACATAGCTACATTGTTTCAATTTAATTTTGATCGTGTTCACTTCATCTGTTATTAAAAGTTCACATTTTGTGATATAGATCTGGGTCCAGCTGGTTAAAAGTGACACCTTTTGGGTTGCGCAAGATGTTAGCTTGGATTAAAAAGGAATATAATAATACCGATGTGTATGTTACTGAAAACGGAATATCGGACAGAAACGGATCTCTGATTGATGAACACAGGATCCATTACTACCGCACTTACATTAATGAAATGCTGAAAGGTAATATATGTTTTGTTTCAACTTTATTTTGGGATAACGTCTTTCATTCACATAATGTTAGATGCATATTCGCCTTGAATATCATCTAAAAAAGTTAACGATCAAACTCGAAAAGCTTTATACTACTACTATTCTATATGACACACGACAAGCTAATCAGTATTGTAATCTGCATTACTGAATATTGTATATTGTAACTGGTTAGAAATTTTTTTACACTTTAGGTAGTATTATGGTTAAACCCATATAACTTTTCTGGGTGGATTTCTTGAAACGAGTTTAAACTTTAGGTAATAAAGCATAACGACATTAAACTGATATTGGCAAGAGTATTGGTCCTTACGTGTCACCATACTTAAGAGTATCCAGTGAGGAAGAAAAACGTCAAGTTATGTGAATCAGCATATATATTATTTTACCCACATTGATAGGAATCTCGTTGATTTGCAATCATCGCCATCATATGTGAGGTGTCTGAAATGCTGACTTATATTTGCGCATACAATAACAAGTCTACTTAACAAGTCTACAGTGAGTCATCGATTGATATATTTTAAGCGTTTTTGAAATCGTCACAATAATACAATTTACAATACGTTACAATTTTAACCTGTAATAATCTATATAGCACCGTTAATTTCACATCCAATTTCGAATGTTTGGCGAGGGCTTTAAATTCCTCTATCTCAACCTCGAAAATTTCGCTTGCAATATGCACCCCCCCCCCCCCCCAATATTCCCTGATATACCACACTTTTATCAATATAATTATGACTAATAATTATTTATTTGTAGCTATAAAAGTGGATAATTGCAATGTGAAGGGCTACACTGCCTGGTCGTTGATGGATAATTTTGAGTGGGGTAGAGGTTACTCGGAACGTTTCGGGTTGCATTATGTGGATTTCACGGATCCTAATCGCCCGAGAACTCCTAAAGCTTCGGCGATGTTTTACAAGCAAATAATAAAAGAAAATGGTTTCAAAAAAGGTTACACTGGACTTGGCGGACGTGGAACGGCACCGGCATGGGAGGATCAATTCTATTATGACACATTTCCAGATGATTTTGCATGGAGTTCAGCAACTGCAGCCTATCAGATCGAAGGTGGATGGAACGAAGATGGTAAAATGTTGCTAAAACAGTTGTAATATGACAATATATACATGTATATCCCCCACACAATTCAGGAAGTTGTAGATGAAACAGATTCAAAACAAAACAAAAGTTCTTATTAAAGGTGCATTAGCTGTGTTTTTTTCAAAAAAAATATTTTTCTTTTTCTCTATTTAGATTTATATACAATAACAAAAGGGGATACACACCATCAAAAAATTATTTTTTGTAAATTGCGTGAGAAACACATGTTTGGCACTCTTTCAATTGGAATTGATAAACTCAACCTTACTATTTGTATATCAATACCACGCTGGACCTGACCTCATTTCTACATATTATATAGAAATATAAGATTAGATTTTTATGCCTGTGTACTACTCATATTTGTTATTGTACACAAGTAAAAGTAGAAAAAGCAGGAAAAAACAAATTTTGGGGGAAAGCACAGTTGGTGCGCCTTTAAATTAAATGTCAAGAAATCAATGAATATACGTATATCAGTGTTAATGATAATGAACCAATGTAATTGTAATTGTCATCAACTAATATTATTATTATTATTATTATTATTATTATTATTATTTTTATTATTATTATTATTATTATTATATTATTGTTATTATTATATTATTGTTATTATTATTATTATTATTATCATTATTATCATTATTGTTATTATTATTATTATTATTATTATTGTTATTATTATTATTATTATTATTATTATTATTATCATTATTACTATTATTATTATTATTATTATTATTATTATAAGGCAGAGGTCCTAGTATATGGGATACAGCTGTACACAGACCCAATTACGCACTACAGAATGCGACAGGTGACATCGCATGTGATAGTTACCACAAGTACAACGAGGACATCAGAATTCTGAAAAATCTCGGGGTAAAAAACATGAATACTGATGTACACTTAATTATGTTTTTGCTTGTGTTGATGCAGCTGTTGATGTTGTTGCTGTTCTTGTTGTTGTGTTTGCTGTTGATTATGCTGATGCAGCTGCTGAAGTTGTTGTTATTGTTGTTGATGTTGTTGTTGATGTTTATGCTGCTGCAGCTGTTGATATTGTTATTGTTATTGTTTTTTATGTTTATGCTGGTGCAGCTGCAGCTGTTGATGTTGTTATTGTCGTTGTTGTTGATGTTTATGCTGGTGCATCTGTTGATGTTGTTATTGCTGTTGTTGTTATTGCTGCTGATGATGTTTATGTTGGTGCAGCTGCTGATGTTGATATTGTTGTTGTTGTTGTTGTTGTTGTTGATGATGTTTATGGTGGTGCAGATACTGATGTTGTTATTGTTGTTGTTAATGATGATGCTGATGATGATGTTGTTCTTGTTGTTGTAGATGATGATGATGATGATGGTGATACTGGTGTTGTTTTTGTTTTATTTGTTGTTGTTGTTGCACACAAAGAAAACATTTTTGAGAATTCTTACTATTTAGATAAAACAACTACATCTGAATTTAGAAGATGCCATGGTCCAATGTCTTTCGTGACAATTCACACTTTGCCACCAAATTAAAAGGGCTACTAGCTAGATTTTTAAGTGGCTTTAGCTATGTTTGTGAAAGGGGAATTAGTTGTTTTTCAATAAAAAGTTTTTTTTTCTTTTGCACCTTAGATTGATCTATAACAACAAAAACAGAGATATACACAGGCATACAAATATTAAACTCCTATATTTTTGTGAAAATTATATAAGAAAAACCCATGTTTGGCACTTTTCACTTGAAATTAATTAACTCAACCTTACAATTTGTATATGAATACTAAACTACACTGACGTTATTTTCTCGAAATATATGGAAATATGATATTTCTTATACCTGTGTATAGCGCTTATTTGAGGTAAACTACTCACTGACTAATTACTGATACAGGGATATCGAAATGTCAACGTTCTGCAAATTTTACGGTCGGTATAATAGTCTTGTTTGCGACTACTCTGTTTCACTAAGTGAAATGTTGAGTTGCCTTTTCGTTGGCGGTTGTTGAGACATCTGTACCAATTGTGACGAGGATACACTCCTCACTTGTTTCATTGGACTTGACTTTGGACTCACGGCGGGTGTGACCGGTCGACAGGGGATGCTTCCTTATCCATGGTACCTTATCCCACCTCTTGGTTTCCAGAGGTCCGTGTTTGTCCATTTATGGATTTGTATCTATGTCCTGGACATTCTATTGATTTATACTTTGGTATCTGAAATTGTTATATTGTTAGTGTACTTCAACTCCAAGAGATAGAAGAAGTAAAAATCGAAATAATGTTTTTGGTAAACAAAGCTTATGTCCAATTATAAGGACATTAGCTTGTTTGTTTAAAAGTAAACAATCCATCCATTTTTACTACTCATATTGATATACAATAACAAAAAAGAGATAAAGACAAGCATATAAATTCTTAAATTACTATCTATTTTATGAAAATTGCTCAAGAAGCCAAGCTTTGACATTTTTACCCACGCAATTGATTAACTCAACCTTACTATTTGTTTATAAAAACCACACTGAAACTGATCATATTTTCACAAAATATATAGGAATATAAGATTTGTTAGACCTGTGTTTAGCTCTTATTGTTTGGGATTCGAAATTGTTCGTCATGTCAAGACGACTGCACATCTAATTTGTCGTGTTCCATATTCCATAACACACGTAGTATTGTTATTTATCACATTTTTGGTAGTGAAACATAAAGATTTATCAATTTAATACATTTATTATTTTAATTACGATTTTCCACACTCTGAAAAATAATACTTGATGTTAAATCAACTATGTTATTTTCACTTGGCCAATCAAAATACATTTCATATTTTGGGACTACTTTTTCGTGTTTATGAGAACTTCATGAGAATTGTAATCAACAGAATATTTGCAATTTTTATGAATTATATTTTTCATTTTCATAATGTGAGGAAGAGGAATGCATATTTAAAATATTTATCATAAATTATTCTTCTGCCTGCCTCGCGCGATGAAATAAAAATGTTATTCATAAAATATTGGCAAATATATCTATATACGCATATTCTTATAATTTATAATTCGGAATCTTGATAAATTGTATTGTATTCCCACAGGTTAATCATTACAGACTGTCAATATCCTGGCCTCGTTTATTCCCGAATGGAACATTAAGTAGTGAGAACGCAAAGGGGGTCGAATATTATAATAACGTAATTAATGGTTTGAACAAGGCGAAAATTCAGCCAATGGTGACTCTTTATCACTGGGATCTACCACAAGCTTTAGAAGATCATGGTGGCTGGCTGAATTCGACCATTTCCACACGATTCGAAGAATATGCCGATTTCTGTTTTAAAACCTTTGGAGATCGGGTAAGTAAAATTAATGATTACATGAATAGAATTATACATGCTAAATTTTGCTGATAATTGTGCAAAAAGTTTCCTTTTTTATCTGATTTGTTCAAAATTGTTTAAACATTTTCCAAATTTTTTTCACTGATTTACAGGAAGGCGTTTATTTATCGGCATCATTATTTGATAATTCTATTTGCGTGCGATATCTATAATTTTGTATTTAATATGAATGCACAATTTTAGTCACTATTAATCACTCATGTGTTTTCAATGCTTGAAATTGCAGGTTAAAATATGGATGACGTTCAATGAACCATGGATAGTAGCTTGGACAGGTTATGGAGAGGGTGGCTTTCCTCCTGGAAAACACGGACCCGGAACTTATACATACGTTGCAGGACATAATATAATTCTTTCACATGCAAAAGCTTACCATGCATACGAAAAATACAGACAAAAACAAAAAGGTTCGTGACCATAGATAAATTGAGTGTTCTCTGGCTGTAGTAATATATTCTATGACAATAAAAAAACCGATATGGGTAGACTCTAAAGAATTATTAAGTTTTATAAAGTCAAAACAATAATATTCACATGTATAAACATAGTGATTTTGTTTGTAGATTATCTTCTCGTCAAGAACTGTAAATGTTCACTTATATGGAGTTATCACCAGCTTTAGGTGAAATATACAAATTTTAACCTATGCTATGTACTATGTCAATGCAGTGAGAGTTCCTTTATGTGCCAGATGGCATGGGGTCTCGTGGCTTTTAATTTCTATGCCGAGTGTGAGGCTAAGGTATATAGTTGCCACCATTTTTAAAGTTTTTGGTATGATCCAATAACGGAAATCGCGCCTGGGACTATATTTGACTTATAAGTCAAACATTATATTTAGACCACCACAAGTAGTATCATTGCAAGAACTGGTCATACACGTACCACTGGGACATATAGATATAAATCAGTTTATTTTATATTTTGCACTACAAAGCGATAGCACCTGTTAAATTGTTAATCTGTAATCACTTTATCACTATCTAGCCCTTCTGACCACTGAAATTCCTAATGGAAATGATGGACAGCTTATCTAAATCATGTGTATTTCTCCTGCCTTCGAACAGGTCAAATGTTTTACATGTAGGTTGTCTTTTAAGCGGTGGCTGTTAATATTAGTATGATTCTTTTAAGTGTTATATCATCTGCAGTTGATTAATATATTACCGAATTCTCTTGACAGGGCAAATTGGAATCGCACTGAATGCCGGATGGGACGAACCAAAGGATCCCTACAATCAAGAACATCTGGAAGCATCAGAACGAACACTGCAGTTTGATTATGGGTGGTTTGCGCATGCACTTGCTGTCAATGGTAATTACCCGGATATTATGTTACAGAGAGTTGCTGAAAAGAGTAAAGCACAAGGATATAGTGAATCTAGATTGAAACCATTTACAGCTGACGAACAGAAAATGATAAATGGTAAGGGACTGTTGCTCTATGTATTTAATTATTTTTAATATTATATATGACAGGACATAGGTATTACCTATGGAGAGGGCGAAGACATTTGTCCTGCATGTTGTTTGAAATATGTAAATGTCCCATTGCTTTAAATTAAATAATTATCTGAACTACGGCAATAAGTTCTTTAAAAGTAAACGCACTACGCATCTTTGCGGCAAAATGACGTCAAAGTTCAGTTGTGATGTCAAATATTTAGAGCATTAATACTTCCGAAAAAAAACGTTTTCCCTTCAAAACATTTGATTTGAATACGTTGATGATAAAAATTGCTGGTCAAGCGTCGGGATGAAGTTGATGTAGTTTTGACATTTTTGTTGCCACGAGCAAATTACTGATGTGAGCAGATTTTCTACTATAAGTATTACGGGTACCCGGATATAGTAGATAAAAACTTGAGCTTCTTTACATATATGTGGACTTCGCACTCTATTATCGATCCATTATTATAGACAATAATACTTTTCGAAAACATTTTCCAGCTGCAAGTTAAATTCCAGTTCATCTGATTGAATGGTGCTCTATGCCACACTCAACAATATTTCAGTTATCTGGTGGCTGCCTTTTTTTTAAGTTGGAGGAGATGAGATGACTTGGTAACAGTGTATCCGGAAAGAGGTCAGCGACGTTCAATAAGTAAACTGGCAAACTTTCTCACAATATCAGCTTAGATTCCAGTGGAGCTCGAACCTCCTCTGACTCCATGTGTTCATGCTCTAACCACTCGGCCACTTTAACTCCAATCAAATGCTAATACATTCGAATTATGTACAGTTTTATTATATACTATATGCAGTGTGTTTTTGTGTGTCTAATTTTGCTGATCCAATTTTAAATAATATAATCAATCAGGTACAGT